>OX122890.1:49937711-50111711 GCA_944738655.2 Andrena hattorfiana | reverse complement strand
TTCTCAGAACTGAGGAATGGGATGATCTTCAGACACGGCCCACCCTCGAAAATTTTTCCTCCAATACAGAGAAATTATAATTTTAATACCCTCCCGCACCGATCTGCCGAACCAATATGTAACAAACAAACATTCTAAAGCTAACAATTTTTCAAAATGTGATTTAATCTTAACATCGCAGCTTATCGCGTGATCACGTGTAATTTGAATCCCCTGTGACGTGACAGCCGCGCAAGATGACATCGTTTGGCGGCGTGAAGAACGCGGGAACGAAATATGATAACTGTTGAAGTCAAACGTGCTACGTGCGAGAATAAAAGAATTATGCAATATCGATAGAAATTGGTGATGAGAGAAGGAGCAAGATGGGTAAGTAAATGTGGTTAATACGTTTTATGTAATTTATTTAAAATTAAAATATAAAAAATGGAATATAAAAATAACAAAGAATAATAATAATATAAAAATAAAATTTATTTATTAAAACCATAGGTAGACCACATTTATGGCATCACCGTTCCTAAGTATGCCCCCAATCATCCGCAATTAAATTAAAGTATTCCTCAATGCATGGGGAACAACGTCCTATGATGTTTCGCCTATAAATTGGTGTTCTACACAATCCACAAAATTTAAACATCATCTATTAGGTTCGAAGCGCGAGGATATGGTCGAATGCCAACACATTAGATGGCCTGCGTGGTATAGGGAAGTCTAGGTAACATCTTTGGCATATTTTCCGGTCGAAAATGTTCTCTATGCTGTTACAAATGGGTCTCGATTTTGACAGGCACATTAGCCGGAATAGTTGCTCATATGCCACCGGATGATCCTCTGGCAAACACCGTCCCATCCACCTATGTAACTGGGGCGGAACTGCAACCTATGATAGACTGGCATATTTCCGTTATATATCTAAAAAATAATTTTTTATTAAAATTCTGTTCCTAGATTAGTGTGTATGTGCTGATTACCTTAATTTTTCTTTGCACAACTCGGCACTGTCTCTTATCCTCCATTATCTTCCGTTTCCTTCGTTATCCTCCAACACACTTTGACACTTTTCTATTCGTCGAACATAGAACACGATCTGTGGCTTGCAGATGTTTAAAAGATTATAACAATCTCGCAGCATCTACAGGCCCTCGCATGTAAATCATGTCTTGAAACATGCCTAAAGTTGCATTCGCTGCAAAGTAGGATGTCTTTGTTCATTCGCCTTCTTCTTCGCTGACCATCCCATTCCTCTTTGCACTCGTCATTCGGCTGGACCGAATCACTTCCCCTTCTTCTTTGCACTCATCATTCAGCTAGACCATGTCACTTGAACATGTATTAAACGTCTATGGTACCACTCTGAACGTGTATTGAACGTCTGTGGTACCACTCGGAACGTGTATTGAACGTCTATCGTACGACTATCGTACGACTATCGTATCACTTTGAACACGTACCAAACCACATCTTCATAATAATTACAGCTACCGTTTTAATCTAGAGTACAGCATGTGCAGGAGGTTGGGTGGAAGAGGGAAGAAAGACATTTTTATATGCATTAAAAAAATTATTATATTTATTTACGCATTTCTCTCTGGTGTTTAGTCCACCAGTTGAATATTTTAAGTACATTTTGCAAGGTACTTTGTGTGCATGTCACATCGTAGAGTATTAACTGCATTTAGCTTATTTAAAGATTTGATATTCTCGTAGTCAATGTCCAATGTCTCAATGATCACGATTGCTCTAGTATTTTTTTACAGGAAATCCGCAAGCCAGTCGCGTTTCTGCAGCCCTTTAACGTATATGATATGGGATGTGTCTTCTTCTTCATCGATCGCACAGACAACAGCTTTCGTAATTAGCTATAACTTATTTATTGTATAATCGACGGTGATTTCAAGTGATGAAATCGTCACGGTAAAAGTATTAATTTAGTATATATAAACATTATTAACCCCCTCGGGGTTATCTTCCTTTACATGTTCACTTATATCTAACTTAGCCTAATCTTTATCCTCCTCCTTATCCTCCTTAATCTGCTCTTACATCTGTCGCTCGCTCGCTCGTCCGCTCTCCCCTCTCCTCGCCCCCTCCTGGACCCCTGCTTCCGCTCGCCGCCCTTTCACTCACATCTTCTCATTCACCTCTCCATTCACCCCTCTTCTCACCCGTACCCCTCTCTTCTTTCCTCTAACCTCCTTAGCCATTCCTCCCCCTCTCCCTCCTCCCCAACACCTCGCCCACCATCTCCTGCCATCCCCTCTCTATTCCCCACCCCATACATACCTCCCATACATGTTCCCAAGATTTCTCACCCCAGCCACATACCCTGTACCTCCTTTTTTCCTCCTCCTCCCAATATCTCCCCCCTCTCATTTCATTCCCCAATCTGAACTTGGCCACCCTTTGCCATCTACTCTTCCCCAACCCTTCTTCAAGTACTCCGGCACACCCGGCCCCTTTACCCTCCAATACCACTTATTGTACCGTGACTCCCATATCCTCCTCCACCTCTCCTCCTCCTGCATCTTCCTTTCTCTTTCCACTATCTCCTCCCCTTTTATCCCCCCTTTCCCTCCCCCTTTCTACCTCCTCTATTGACCACCCCCCTTTCCCTAAAGAATTGCTCCCTTTCCTTTTCTCACCCCTCTAACACCTTTCACCTCTTAAATCAAGCCTTCATCTCCTCCCAACACAAACTCGCCAGCTCCCCTCCTTCTCCCTCTTCCAATTTCCTCTCAAATCCACACGCCCTCATCCCTGCCCTACCCCTCAACAGCCCCCTTTGCAACTCCTCCCTAACCATATAATCCGGCATTTTTCTATCTAACCCCAGCACCCACTTCAGGAATCTCTCCTGCAGCGCCTCCACTTTCCCCCTCTCTCTTCACCCTACACCTCCACTCCATATCCCACCACCGCCCAGACCAACCTATCAAACATCCATATCCTTCTGCCCCAGTCCTTTCCAAATAATCTTTTCCCCAACCCCCACACATTCCCCATCACCGCTGCCCCCTTCTTCACTCTCTCCTCAACGTGCTCCTCCTGCCCCCCATTCCCCATCACCATATAACCTAAGTATTTGTAACTCCTCACCTCCTCCAGCTCTTTTCCCTTCCATCTCCATCTCATTTTTTCCACCTCCCCCCCCCCCCCCGCCCCCTTCTACACCTCATCATCTTAGTTTTTTCGACATTCACCTGTAGTCCCTTCCCATCCATATACTTTTCCAGCTTTCCTATCATTCCCCTCATCCCCTCCTCATCTTCCACTAGCACAGCCACGTCGTCCGCATATGATAGCGTGTATATTTTCCTTCCCCCAGTTTTACCCCCCACCTCCCTTCTCAAGCTCCTCATCCATGTCCGCTATAAGCAGCGTAAATAGACTTGGGCTTAGAGGACACCCTTGCCTCACCCCCCTTGCTGTCCAGAACATCTCCCCTTCCTCATCCCCCGCCCGTACCCTGGACACTGTCTCCGCACCTCTCCACCAGCCCTTCCCTCACTCCTCTCTTTCTCATTGCCTTTATCAGCAGCCCCCTGTCCACCGAGTCAAACGCAGCCTTCAGATTCACGAAAAGAACCAGCAATTTCCTCTGCTTCCTCACTATCTGCCTATTCACCAAATAATTCAATACGTAGATGTTATCTATACAGCCGACCCCCCTGCTAAACCCCGTTTGACTCGGTGGCAGCAAACCTTCCCCCCTCCACCTCCGCCCTTAATCTCTCCGCCAACACAGAGGCGTAAACCTAGTACGCCGTCTGCGTCAGCGTAATGCCTCTATAATCCTCCACTTTTTCCCCGGCCCCTTTTTTCAGCACCGGGACCACCACCCCTTCCCTCCACCATTCTGGCCACCCTTCCCCCCTCCAAACCCCACAACACTCCATCACCTCCTCTCCTCCATACTTCCATACTTCATTTTGAATCCCGTCCCTACCTCCTGCCTTCCCATCCTTTAGATTCTTTATTACTCTTTTTATTTCCTCGCGCCCCAACTCCCCCTCTTCGTCCTCTTCTCTCTCTCTCTCCCCTCCCTTTCTCACCCTCCATTCCACTCCTCCCAACAGCCCCCTGAAGTACTCGTCCCATTCCCTAATTTCTATCCATTCGTTTATCCTCCTTTTCTTCTTCCTCCCCATGTTTACTACCTTCCATACCTGCCCCACCGTTCTTGCCCCTTCTACCACCTTTTCCCAACTCTCCACCTTCTTTTTCCTTTTTTCCTCACACAAATTTCCTATATACACTCCCATCCCCTCCTTCCCTTCTCCACTTCCTCAACTCCCTCCTATCCCACCATCCTCCTTTCTTTTCCCCCTTCCCCATCTTGCTCACTGCCTCCTTTAACCTACTACTCAGTTCGCCCCATTCCTTCTCTACTTCCCTCTCCCTCTCCTCCCTTTTCACCAAGCTCCTCATAAATTCCATTCTACCGTCCTCCGTCCAATTACCTCTACCCACATTCCGCCCCGCGCCTTTTTTCCCATTCTCTCCTTCCTCCCTCCCTCCCCCTTTCACCCAGATCACCACCGTGTGGTGATCTGAGTCGACTCTCTCTCCTACCTCCAGCCTTTCCTCAATCTCTCTAGTATCCTCATTCCCTGGCACGTAGTCAATTACCGATACCTCCCCCCCCCCGGTAAATGTCCATTCCCCCTCCTCGTTCCATTCCACGCATCCATTCATTATCCACCACCCCCTTTCCTCCAAGTATCTACATAGCTTCCTACCATCCCCGTTCACCTCCTTACCTTTAGATCTCCTGCTCCCCATCCCCCCTCTTCTTCTCCCCCCTCCCATACCTCTCCTCCTTCCTCTCCTGACCTTGCATTAAAGTCCCCCCCCCCTATTACCATTCGCACACCCTCTCCTCCGGCTATTCCCCCCGCTCCTCCAGCTTCCTTTTTAGATCCTTATTGACGTATACCCCTACTATCCTCCACCACCCCCTTCCCACTTCCTTCGTCAACATCCCCCCTATTTCACCCCTTCCCTCCCCTCTCATTTCCATCCCCTTTCTCACCCCCATTAACATCCCTCCCATTGCTCTCCCCTTCTTATTCTCCCTCTTGGCCCACTGCCTTTCTCATATAAACCCCCTGGGCAGCTTCTTCTCTACCCACTCCCACTCCCTCTCCTCTATCCACGTTTCGCTCAACACGATCACGAACCACTCCTCCAACCCTTTCCAAAACTCCCCATCTTTCCTCCTTATCCCTGCCACGTTCAAAACTGCTACTTTATATCTTCCCCCTTCACTCCTTCCTTTCTCCCTATTATTTCTTTCCCTCCTCCCCCTGCCCACTCCCTTCGTTTTTTTCTGTTCCTCATTCCATTTTCCCCCATCTTATCCCACGTCCTTAGCTACCCATTCACCCACATCTTCATATACCCTACTTGTACTTTCCTTCCTCTCTTCCTTTCCACTTCCGCCTCTCTTTATATCTTCCATCTTGTCTTTCTCTCCTCCTCCGTGAGGTCATCCTCTATTCTTTCCCTCCTGCCCCTCAGCATTTGCTTCGCCTCCATAACCTTCCCCTTCTCCTCCCCCCCCCCCCCAGTTTGACCAACACATTCCGCACCCATCTCTCCCTGTTTTACCTATTTTCACAGCCTCCTTTATCCCCTCCTCCTCCACCCCATCCTTTCCCATATCTTCCTCACTTCCTCCTTCACCACCTTTCCCTCTATTTCTACCCCCCTTACCACCACATTATTTCTTCTTCCCTTTCTCTCCTTTTTATCCTGTTTTATCTCCATTCTTCTCACTCTAGATCTCCATTCTTCCCCTACCACTTCCTTATCCCCCCGCTCCTCCTTTCCTTTTCCCATCCCTTCCCAATCACCTCCTCCATCCTCCTATCCCTTTCCTCCATCCTTTTCTCCATATCTTCTCTCCTCGCCGTCTCTTCCCTCATCTCCTCCTCCCACCTCCTTCTTTCCTTTCTCCATTCTTTCTCCTCCCTCCTTCTCTCCTCCCTCTCCTTCCTCATTTCCTCCTCCACTCTTCTTCTCTCCTCCCTATCTACCTTCATCTCCTCCCTCATTTCCCCCTTCTCCCGCATCATTTCCCTCATCCTTCCTTCTAACCCTCCCATCCCTTCCTCTTTCCCTATCCTACCCCCTTTATTCCCTCCTACCGATGATCTTGCTGCCTTATCACTCCTTTTAAACTCCTTCATTTGTTTGTCCCCTCCCCCCTCTTCCTCCTCTCTTTCCTTCCTCTTTTCACCCCATCCAGCTTCCACACTACCCACACTCCCTACACTACATTCAATGTCCCTTCTCCCTTTTCTGTCTCCTTGCACCCCGGCCTCAACTTCCCTAACCTTTCTTTCCTCCTTCCCTCCCTCCCTCTCCCCATTTTCCTGTCCACCAAGCAAATGCTTAAGAGCAAGTAAATACCCTCTTACCCCTTTACTTTCCTTTATTCCCCTACACCTCTTCCCTATACACCTATTGCCCTTTTCTTCTTACCCCCTGCCCTTTTCCCTGTATTCCATTCGCATCACCGTCCGTCCGTTTAACTTTCCCTCCTGTCTGTCACTTGCACTACCTCCTCCTCTCTCCCACAGAGCCCGCCACCTGCCTACTGCCTCTCTTCCCGCTTCACACTACGCTTGTCGCGCCGCTCTAACCTCCAACTCTTTCTCTTTCACCTTATCACCTCAACACCCCACCCGCTGTCCCTTTTCCTTCACCCTCTTCTCTTCCTCCCCAACACTTCCCTTTCTCCACTCCTTACTGCCCTTTTCTCTCACTTTCATCACACTATCCACTCACCCAAACTCAACGCACCTTTCGCACACCTTTCTCACACGCGACCGGAAACGGAAGTCAAAGTATTAATTTAGTAAATGTATACATTTCCCAGCAGTTCCTAGTCAATGTGTGCCCAAAATGCATACAACCTAACCTGCAATCGTACGAAAATGCATATACTGACTGCATCACGCTTTTACTGTGGCACATGTATCCACCGCTAATACCACCGCATATTGCTTGCTCATACACGATCGTATAGTCCAATACAGCCCTTTGACGATGTGGTGCGAAAAATCGCGTGATGCAAACGACGACTACAAGGACGATAATGATCGCAAAAACCTCAGTCGCTATTTTGCTACTGCCTAATAATATTATCCGTCGTGGTCGACCTACAAGGCTTGAAGGCTGAACGCAGCACATTCGTCGCTAAGGAAATTGCGATTCTCGCAAACAATCGCGACACAGAAACGACGATCTGTCATTGGCTTTTCGAACCACCGTACTCCTACGCTCGTCTGTCACCGTTCGAGGAGCGTCAAGGGACCTGGCTCACAGCGCATCATCACGGACTTCGCTGGTCCGACGGCTGGGTGCCGTACCATAGGCTTCTAGAAATGCTCGCCCGCCAGCTCGCAACCGTCAACATGGTGTTCATGAAAAGAGTGGAGAAAAAGGCTTGGTTATTACAACTGCTCCTACGAACGGACATACACATCGTAGATATCGTTGAGATGTACGAGAAGAAGAAAAAGAACGTCAACGACTACGACACCGACAAGGACAACGACGGCTCCGAAGTTGACGATGATTATTGTGGAATCGTGCCTGACACAGTCGTTCCTAACCTGAAATCAATGCCTACAACAAACACTGTACGATGCGCTTTCCACAACGGTGGCGGTTGTAGATGCACACTGGAATACGTTCAGAAAATTTTGAAGTATATGCGTTGTGGAATCTAACGAGCGTCATACATACACACACACAAACGCGCGCACACACGCTTTCACAAATTCTACGTACGAAATCCAGCAGTGTGCACACACGTTCTGTTTTTGTTTCTGTTTCAAACTTCTGCTGAGTACGTGCTACACTTCCTTTTATCTTATATATTATATTTCTTGCATCTTATGTCTTGTATATATTATATTCTTTATAACTTACATATTTTATGGACACTTAATGCATAAATAAAAGCAATATTTTTTATGCAAATATGTTAAGGATTTTAACACTCCTTCTCCTCTTCCTCCAGATCCTCCTCCTCCTCCTCCTGCAACGACGATGGCTACCACCCCCAACACCAACATACTGTACATGTATGGTTGTAAACCACCATAAAAGTGGTACTGCTCGGTCTTACCGACTTCGTTCCATCGCATACATTCGTGCCTGTACAGTTAGTATCCGCATCCGTTCGGTAGAATCAGCTGTAGTGCGTATTCAAAATGTTTAAGCGACGTTTGATCGATACTTCCTACATGTTCGGGAACCACATCAATCACTGCAACGATACGGATTTTTCAAACCATCATGAACACCAAAAGTACAATATAAGGTACGTAGTACATATTTACATAATTTTCGATTTACACGAAACCGATCGAAGCATTAACTCTGTGCATGTTTCTTACAGTGATAAATCTGTAACATCAGCATCGACGAAAACCGTGATACGAATCATGGGACGCGATTGTCCATTGACCTTGACCACCTACAAACCCAATTGGAATTCGCATCGGTC
Source organism: Andrena hattorfiana (assembly GCA_944738655.2). Lineage (NCBI taxonomy): Eukaryota > Metazoa > Arthropoda > Insecta > Hymenoptera > Andrenidae > Andrena > Andrena hattorfiana. The sequence continues at coordinate 50,103,187 of OX122890.1, read as the reverse complement.
GAGATTCGGGCTGCGTTGAATTCGCGATAGTCGATAGCAAATCCAACGAACTGTGTTTCTCCATGTCTACGTGGAAACTTCTGCTGCATCCAGAACCCGAGATACTTCAACGTTTCCATAACGACACAATTCCATCGCATCAAGACCCTATCACCGTTGATCATTTACGCATCGGCTTCACACGAATCAACAGTCAACGAATTGAAAAAGTATCGGATGGTAGTTCCATCATATACATGGCCGAAGCTACGATACGCCAAATGTTCAAATACGATCGCTGCATCGATCATACGTTCTCGTGGTTGTCAGAAATTCTAAACTCCGTAAGCAGCAAATACGCGTCCTTTGTCGCCATTATACGTGCCGCAACGACATCAACCGCGGACTATGAAAAACTCATTTCAGGAAGCGAATACTTCGAACCGCATTCTTTGTTAGATTGTGAATTATTAGCGTTGGGCATGGATTCGATGATAGACGATGCTCGCAACGTAACTTTCCCAATAAATACAACACTTTTTTCATACGAATACCTGTATTGTCTGATACCTTACACGATTTTCCTACCCGCGGTAGATGTAACTTATCCCAAAATTAGCGCTCTTTTAATCTTCATTCCGTACTAGAAACATTCTCCTGCAATGAAACTGTACTCGTATACCCATAAATCACATTAGCTACACAACGTCAATACATCTATATTTCCACTCGCATAGCATATGCGTATTATTCCCGGGAGTGTACCTCCTATCGTTACATTTGTATGTTTTTGGCGAAGTTATCGCGCGACAACCATGCAGGTTTCTATTTGCATCTTCTACACATCATACCGCCGTATGTTTTGCATACGAAGACCGTGAGAGATAGAAGCATATAGTGTCTCTCTCGCACTCTCAGTTCGAACGTCGCTGATATCGCGGGCGCAATCGCGCCTTCGGACGATAGAAGCGCACCGATCCGCTTTGAATTTTCGCGGCTCAGAGATAGCGCGCACCGATGCAGCGTATTATTCTCGGTAGTGTATCTTCCATCGTTACAGTTATATGTTTTTTGGCGTGCGATACTCGTCCCAAGATTTCGACTTGCATCTTCTACGCGTCCATGCCTCGTTATTCTCGGAAGTTGACCTTCGATAGTTGCAATGTGTTTTAGGCGCGGTTGTTACGCAATAGGAAATGGTTGTGTGTGTGTGTGTGTGTGTGTGCGCGCGCGCGTGTGCGTGTGCGTGTGTGCGTGTGTGTGTGTGCGCGTGTGTGTGGGAGCGAGCATGGGGTTGTGTTCCCCCATACTGACTCATCCCCACCTCCACGTTCCCCCCACCAATTGATATACCTACTATCGGTTCACGTAACAAATACCAAGTAGCCTCTTGACTCGAAATTTCCACAGTATTTAGCATATCAACGTTCATCTTTCTGGTAACTTCAACTATGTCGTATTCAGGATGTTCGTTCATAATTGTAACTATTTGGCGTTGCAAATTGCTGATACCTCTGTTAGTTTTATTAATATATTCGACGACATAAGCTGTACAAGAATACTCTTCCGTGATAAACTGAATATCAATACCTGATTTAAAAACATTGAAAATGAACGGATTGAATGGATCATGCCATTTTTCAGAAGGCTCTCGTTTAAGAAAAACTCTGGGGCGAATAATTCCAGCACGAAGAACATCTATGTAATGTAGGTCTGATATTATTTGTTTTTTTCTTTTTGTAAAATGTATCGATGTCCGGGTAATCGTTTTCCTCCAAATCAAGTCTCATATTTTTATATCGATCAGCGTATTTTGAAAATCCAGGCTCTGTCTTTGGCATAGGAGTTAGTATCATTATAGAACGAGAAGGCATGAATGGCGCTTTAAAACGACATTTTTATTTCTTATTTGGGATGATTTCTTTTTGTAGCAGGTGAAAGTACGTTTGTGTGCCTGGAGCTTAATGTTTCCTGATGCTTCTTTAGTAGAACCTGAAATTAGTTAGTTAATCAAATTAATAGCTTCTTGTTTATTAGCACCGAGAGGATCTTTTGGAGCATTGTCGAGCCAAAGTAGAATGTGCGCATGAGAACAACCACGATGTTAGAATTCTATGCGCTTGAAATAATCAATTTCTCGATAATTTCCAAATGGACTAACTTTTATAGACTGCAGAATTGACATTAATACATTTACTAATTTATTGAAATACATTGCGCAAGTTACTGAATCTTCATTAATTAAAGTGCTCTTTTCAAGAAAATTTAATTATCCAGTTGCTTCTTCAGAAATCTCCATTCCATTATGTTTAAACATGTATAATGGTTTCAAAAGAGGAGTCCAATCAATTTCATTAGCACTTAACGTCAAGAATGTAGTTAGTTTGCCAAGTTTGTGCCCAGTACCAAGCAGAATTACGTATTGTTCGCAAAAATGCTAAATTACTTTCCAACAATTATTTATGTATGCTTCAGATACAATTTCTTGGCGAGTTATGTTCGTATTTCTACCAACATGTTTAAAGGCAATCGTAAGGCTATCTCGAACTCTTAGTCTCATAATTTTCATTGACATATAAAGCAAATGATGAGTAACTCCGCGCCGGTCTAATCGTCGAAGTTCACTGGATGCCATCATAAATGGTTTCACGTGCAATCCTTCCTTGAATTCTCTGAATTGACCAAGATAAATGGTGGGAAAGGATAATTCTTCAGCATGTTCATCAAATAGCAAACTGTGTGGAACATTTTTTTCACCAGGCGTAATTCGTAAATACTTATCATCATTCCATAGCAAAGTATTTTGTTGACCAGTCAAGTTATCTTCGATCAATATTTCTTCACTAATATCAGTATGAGGAATTAGATTAATATAATCAGAATTGAAAAAAGAATCATCTATTTTTATATAGTACAAACGATAGAGTGAAGTTTTTGTTAACCTCTTAACGCACTCGCCCGAGTTAAGTCGGGTTTAAGAAAACGATTTTTGTCCGCGCGCCCGAGTTAACTCGTGAGAATAACATAGAGAATAAAAAAATTGGTGGAAAACAACCGCTTTTGACTTGTTAATTGGTGCATTAAGGGGTCAAGTATTGTAACCATATTTTAATATTTCTCTTGTTAACCAGACCCATCAGATAGCTTGATTTATGTATTTTTTTCGTTTGATATGAACATGAATACAAAGATCATTGTCGATATTTCTTGGCAAAGAATTAAGCAAGGTATTTACTGACACAGGGACATTGATGATTTGTCCAAAAATGCCAATAAACGCGCGCAGTTATTTTGGCACTCCAGCCTTCGATAGCTGCTAAATGCCGTTCTTTTCGTGATTGAATTTTGAACAAAGCATGTTTTTCCTTCGAGACTTTCGTTTACGGCCTCAATAGTTATTGCGGGTATCATAAATCCCGAGTTTCCGAAGGGCCCACGATGCGAGGCCGGGCGGCATGCGACCGGCCGCGTCACGCGTCACGCGCCTCGGACCTGGGGGAAATCCCGCTGTATTGTCAGATTCCGCCAGGAGTGTTTCTCCCGCCAAATCACACCCCCGTTACGGTGGAAGCGCGCTAAAGACGCGCGAAATAGGTGGCGCGATTTGGACCTGAAAAATTACCGATTGGTTGACACCGGTACCGGTCAACCAATTAGGAGGCGTTTCCTGTCGCGCGCGTCTTGCCGGAAAATTGTGTGGCCGGCAAACGTTAGTCTTCGCTGACACCTTGACAAGGTATATCATCTTGTTTGTGATAAAACACCCGAAATAAAGACTTAGCATTCAAACTATCGTGTATTTCAATAAGGGAACATGGACCCGCTCCTATCCCTTCAGTGATATTGGACAAAGTGTGTACGCAATTTTTGTGACAACAAAATCTAATAGAAGTGCTATGGAGGTGTTATCGAAAGCAGAGTTTGTAAGGTAAGATAAATGTTAGTGGGATGTTACTTTGGTCTTTTACAAAAGGATATCATTCATAGCATTGTTGGTGATGTACATTTGTTCTATAGATTAAGTCGCGGAGAACAGGATCTGTATTTGAACGAATTACTAGGCGAAACAGATGCTGAGAGCAATGTGCCTTCAGATAGCGACGACGACGACTGGTGTCCTGAGCCGCGCGCAACAAGACAGTCGCAAAACATGGAGTCTTCTGACAGCGAAGACACTAATGAAAATCGTAAGTTTGAACACTGCTATGTAATTATACTTATTTTTATTACTGTCTTTATACTCATATTCTATTATTTGTAACAGAACAAAGTGAAGGAGGTGAACCGAGGGCTGCTGTACATGACGAAGCATTGGCAGAGGGTGGAGCAGAGACCGCATTGGAAAACGATTCAGAGGCTGAGACTTGCTCCGAAAGCGAAGCGGAGGACGTAGCTGAAACTGTGACCACAGTTATTGCGAAAGATAGAACAGTGTGGCAGAAAAACCCGTCTGGTTAATATCAGACAGCAGTTCATAATATTGTGCGACAAAGAGCTGGCCCACATAGAAGTACAGAAACCTTGACGATTTCTGATACCTTCAGAAAAATATTCACTATCGAAATAATAGATATAATATTTCGTCACACCAACAAAAAGGCATCGGTAACGTGCGAAGAATATAACGCCCAAAATCCCGGAAAGACGTTAACATGGACAGCCGTGACGTCTAGTGAAATGTACGCATTCTTGGGTGTTTTGATATGTGCAGGTGCTAATAACTCGAATACTGACCACTAGGGTGGCTCTAACTTACTCTTGGTAAAAATTTTTTTCAAGATTTTCTTCGGGGCACCCCCCAGAATGGTTCCAAATAATTAAAAAAAAATCCCTGTAAAGTTTGAGCTCGATCGGATAACGGGAAAGGGTGCCCCTGGGCCCTTAAACATTTAAATCATTATTTAACAGCCCGCGAAGTCGACTTTATATAACAGCTTCCAAGTTATTGATTAAATAAAAAAATATGTCAAACAAAAGTTGTAGATCCGGACAAGGAGCATCTTTTTTGTTCTATTACTTTTTTCGTGGGATAAACGGTTTTCGAAAAAAATCCAAAAAACGAAAAAAAAAAATTTTTTCTTCAAATTTTGAAAGTTCAAATGCTTCTAGAACACTTTTTATTTATGAAGATGAACAAAAAAAATGAAATTTTTATTTTCGAAGCCTATTTTTTAAACATTTAAGGGGAGGGGCATTTACCGAAATTTGCAAAAAAGGTAAAAATTTAATTTTTATTTATTTTCAGTGTTTGATATGTGATGAATGTTTCCTGAAAATTTGGCACCGAAATTCGCAAAAATATCGGAGATATAGACGTGAGAAGTGAGGTATTCAAATGCATTTTTCCGACATCATGATTTTCTAACATGTTACCCACGATTACTCGAATACTATTCAACCGATTTACTTCAAATTTTCCATGGCTATATGATACGCTATTACTAAGTTTTTGACACCGCAGATTTTTAATTTCATTCATTTTTTTTTTTTAATAAAAAGGACAAGATTTTGGGACCGATTTTTTTACATTTTGGAAGTTCAGGTGAAAAAAACTTAAGGAATTTCTTGAAACATCGGGAAATTACACAATTCTTGTAAATTCTCGCAGTGGAAGATGATAAATAATGTGTAATAAACCAAAAGAAGAAGACTTAATAAAAGAAACTAGTTTATTTGTTCATAACTATTTAAATTGCTGGTTTCGAACCAATGTCTGTTTTTTATGATCAGGAAACTTTTGGCGATACTCCTTTACAAGGTGCAGAACATATTGTGTTTGCTCCTCATTTTTGGTAAATAATTTATTATATTCGTCCATTAATTGAATACTCCTCTCTGCCGTATCATTAACGACCCGCAGTTTCTTTACTAGTTCTAACGCTTTAATGAAGCTTCTACTTTCAGACCAAGTTGATGGTTCTGTTTGTAGGAATTGGTCATCTAATTCAAATCGTTTAAAAAATGCTTTAGTTTTGCTGGAAACAAATTGTTCAATACCCTTTTTAAAAATTTCAGGATGTTTGTCGATTTGTATTTGTAGGCGTTTCACATTTTTGTTCGATGATTCTGATTTGCAGTTTAAAGCATCAATCATTTTCTGCTTTGATTCGAATGACAAACTCGAATCAAAAAATGCCAATGCTACCGCTTCCGGGCTTAAATACCATAAATGATTTTGAAGCTTTTTTAACGCAACACGGGAGATATCACAATCGACAGTTTGATATTCGAAAAGTTTAGACAGAACACAGAAATCCAAGTACGGTGCTTTAGCAGCACTAGGCGCACAAAACCATGCTTCAACGTATATGCTGACAAGAAAAATGCAAATTTCGCAAAGAGCGTTTTCCTCTTCCGGTGTTAATTGGAATTGATGAAGGAACAGAAACATTTTTAAGCAATAAATAGCTTTTGCCATCCATCTCGCATAATGGATGGCTCCCGGAATGCGAAAAGATATTCCACGAGGTGGCGATTCACCAAGAAATATAGCTGTTAATTCGAGAAATTCTCTGTAATCTTCTCGAGGTTGTTTGTGCTTTAGAGTACTTTTAACAAAATCGAGGATTCGGGATATATCATCCTCTTTTAAATGCTTCTGGACATTTTCGTTTTCAATTCCGATTTTGAAATTTGTAGTATTAATGCCAGACCAAGAGTTTTGAAATCGCTTAAAAATTGGTATATTTGGACCTGTGGATTTGCCCATTTTTTCATCGAATACGCTTCTAAGAATTCTTTCATATATATGATGCCTACACGGTAAATACAAAAGTTTTTTGTTTAAAGTTTTCTCAATTAAAGTACACGCACCATTCATACGCCCGGTATTTGACGCTGTCGTATCAAAAACTAATGCTTTTACATAATCGTGGAGGCCCCAATCAAAAAGAGATTCACAAACAGCAGATGCCTGCTCTTTTCCACTTCCAGATTCCAATGTGGGTACTCCGAGGAGTTGCTCAGTATCCCCACTTGAAATAATTACAGGAAGTCTCTCAACGGTCTCTTTACCTGTTAAAGCTGGAAGGAGTTTACCATCCCAGTGCACGACGACAGCTTGCAATTCCCACCCCTTAAATTGTTCTTTAAAACTAATGGCTCTTTCTTTACGTATATGTTCTCGTGCTCGGTGAATAGACGACCTGCTGATTATTAAATCTGAAACATTATGTCCCAATGCCTCGGCAACGGCAATTATGATGTGAACTGAATCTCTATCACTAAGCTTGCATCTATCTAACGCCGCGGCGAGTTTCGTAGTCATTACTTCGTGATGTCCCCGTATTCTGGTTGCCTTTGATGATGGAAGCTCCATGTCTTCTGAAACAGGATGCTCTTCTTGCGGACTATAGTCAGTCGATTTTCCAGCAACCGCTAGTGGAACTGACAAGTCTTCAAAGCTGCTGCTTGATGTTGACGACATCAGTTCGACAGTTTGTTCTTAAAGAGAGAAGAAATTTATTCATTTCAGAATGTATTAAAAATTGAAAAAAATCAGTATTAAAAATTATTTAAATTAAAATTATCCAGTTGATGTATTTGAATGATACAAGATGAAAGTATAGAAATTGGGAAAATTTACACATTACTTACTCAGTTGTTGAAGTTTACGATTGCTACGACCTTTTCTCATCAAGACACTCTCTTTTCGCTCTTTAGTTTTTAGTTCTCTGCTATGTCCTTTGTAATCAATTCCACAGAAGTACCCTGGTCGTCCTTTTAGCCTTTGATTAATTAAAAACTGCTTATCTTCTTCAAGATTTATTCTTTCCATGGCGTCTGCATGTGCTATGTCCAACAGATCGTCCAATTTTGATTGAAAAGCACTCTCTTTTTTCATATGAGATGACGTTGTTCTTCCTGCGTGTTTTTGTATTTGCCTCCATTCATCGTACAAAGCTTCTAATTGTGAAATGCAGTGTTTCACATCTCTAGTTGGAATCCGTGATTTTTCCCAGAAAATGATCGCTTCCTGCACAGCTAATGTTGCACTTTCGCGTAAATTTAGCTTTACTACGCGGAGATTAAAAAACAGTACACTTAACACTTGTTTAACTGAAGGCAATTTGCTTCCAGTTATTGTACTTTCGTAATTTCCAAGTAAATAAATTGTGTCACTGTCACGTAAATAAACAGAAGACATTGCGAAATGAACTGTCTGCAGCCTGCACCCTTAAGAAGGGGTGTAAGAATGAAAGAAACAAAATTGTTTGTACCGACACACACGCGAACACTCTTCCGCTTCTTTCGGGGTTGTAAGAACCGATCAAGCTTCGTGGTACACGTGATACCGAACGACCTCGTCACTCGCCAAATTAATATTAATTTTAACTGTTTTATATTATCGCGATGAAATAGAACTTGCTGGTCCGAATGATGACCGTGACACGACCGTGTTTCCGTATGAATGTGTTCCTCACGAACGCTAGACGAGACAAAGTGCTGCAGTCTGTACGATGACTTCAGTGAGAGACCGACCCTTTGCTTGAAAGCTGCTTGAGTTCTGACCTTGTCCACTTTTTCGACGTCGAAGGTGGACAAGACATCAGAATTTTGGGGGGTGCCAAAATTCCTGATTGGCCAAGCTTTCCGCGAAGGGGAGGAAACCTTCCCTCTGCGATTTCAGCGGAGGAGGAGGAACCCTCCCCCTCTTGGTGACGTAGAAGAGGAAAAAACAGCATTTGACTACCAAACCTAGCTGGGTGTGATCGGCCAGAGCATCTTGCCAGGGTCGCGGTTTATGGCCGTATTGTCCTGCGAGTCAGCGGTGAATGACGGTATGTACCGGTCCCAAGTCACCCTTAACTGGACAATAAACGGATTAACTCAAAGCGAAAACAACCGAGATGTCTACAAAAACGGCACGATGTCGATTGCCCCCTATTCGACATCTGACAGACAAATGTTTCCCAGAACGCTTCGAAAGTATTGCCTAGTTGTAAAAGACTGAATGAATTTCGTTTCAAGAAATACGAAATTGCCCGCTGTAAACGACCAACGAATTTTCGCCTCGCTTCGAGCCCGCTTTTGTCCCGTACGACGGAACAGGATTTGAAAAAGGGAAATATGGAAAACTGAAGAAACGCAGAAAAAAAGATAAAAGAGAAAGTTAAGGGAGAAGCGACTCTGGGTCGACTCGTGCGGGCCTGGTCGCCACATGTGTTTGACGGTTACCAGGCCTAGGTGAAGACTCGAAGATTCAAAATAAAAAACACACATTTTCTTTACTCATAAATAAATGTTCATGACGCACTTGAACTTCCAAAATGTAAAAAAATCGGTCCCAAAATCTTGTCCTTTTTATTAAAAAAAAAAATATGAATGAAATAAAAAAACTGCGGTGTCAAAAACTTAGTAATAGCGTATCATATAGCCATGGAAAATTTGAAGTAAATCGGTTGAATAGTATTCGAGTAATCGTGGGTAACATGTTAGAAAATCATGATGTCGGAAAAATGCATTTGAATACCTCACTTCTCACGTCTATATCTCCGATATTTTTGCGAATTTCGGTGCCAAATTTTCAGGAAACATTCATCACATATCAAACACTGAAAATAAATAAAAATTAAATTTTTACCTTTTTTGCAAATTTCGGTAAATGCCCCCCCCCCTCCCTTAAATGTTTAAAAAAATAGGCTTCGAAAATAAAAATTTCATTTTTTTTGTTCATCTTCATAAATAAAAAGTGTTCTAGAAGCATTTAAACTTTCAAAATTTGAAGAAAAAAAAAGTTTTTTTTCGTTTTTTGGATTTTTTTCGAAAACCGTTTGTCGCACGAAAAAAAGTAATAGAACAAAAAAGATGCTCCTTGTCCGGATCTACAACTTTTGTTTGACATATTTTTTTATTTAATCAATAACTTGGAAGATGTTATATAAAGTCTACTTCGCGGGCTGTTAAATAATGATTTAAATCGACTCTTATGTACCTATGTATATTATCAATAGATCGTCTTACCCAAGCTGGTTTTCACGTGAACATAGACAAGCCATTAAAAGCAAGAAAGTAGCACATCGTATTTGGAAGCGATCTAACCGTCAATGTGATTTTCTTAATTTTTCTCATCTCCGTTCACGATGCAAGGAGTTACTTAAATATAATTATGCGCCCTACATTGCTAGGCTAGAGGGCAACATCTCACACAATGTCAAGGCTTTCTGGGGTCATGTGAATTCTAGTAGGGACGACTCCGGCTTGCCTGCACGTATGCACCTTGGAGACGAGAGCTCGGAGTCTGACGGTGTAATCGCGAACCTTTTTGCCAAGTACTTTAAGTCGGTCTTCGTTGAGCCTTCCAGATCATCCGCCACCTCTGTTCGGGAACTTGATTCTGCCATACATTTACCGAACATGAACATTAGTCTATCGGATGTGTTTAACGCCATTAAGGCTCTCGACTCCAATAAGTCCGCTGGCGATGATGGGCTGCCTCCGATTTTCGTCAAATCGTGCATTTTCGGTCTATCTAGGGTTCTATGGATTATATTCAACTTGTCACTTGATTCCGGAACCTTCCCGACTCTATGGAAATCGAGTGTTGTCGCTCACATTTTTAAGTCGGGGGGGAAGGATGATATCAAGAACTATAAACCGATATCTCTTCTAAGCTGCTTCCCCAAGATCTTTGAGAAGATTGTTTCCAGCAAACTTTCGGGGGTAATCAGAGGCAGCCTATCTGATGCGCAACACGGTTTTGTTCCGGGCAGATCCACTGTGACTAATCTTGCAGTTTTCTCAAATTTTATTACTTCAGCTTTGGACTCGAGGCAGCAAGTGGATGTTGTGTATACGGACTTTAAGAAAGCTTTTGATTCTGTCGATCACAGCATCCTGCAGAATAAGCTAGCGGCCTGCGGATTTCATGGAAGGCTGTTGCGGTGGGTTGGTAGCTACCTTACGGGTCGCTCCCAAGTTATAAGGGTTCGTGATTGCCTATCTCAGCCTATAGTTGTCTCATCGGGAGTGCCTCAGGGGTCACACTTGGGACCATTGCTTTTTTGCATCTTTATCAACGATCTCGCGGACTCTTTTGAATTTGCTACTCCATTGTTTTATGCTGATGACCTTAAATTATTTGCACGTATTAATTCTGTTGATGATGCTTGGAATCTTCAACGTGACCTCGACCGGTTATCCATATGGTGTACTGATAATAAGCTGTCCTTAAACCTCGCGAAATGCCATGTGCTGAAGATCTCCCGCTCACTCAGTACTATAATCTTTGCGTATTCGCTAAATATGACACGAATATCCTGTATTGAGAGTGTTTGCGACCTCGGGGTGTCATACGACTCTGCGTTTTCCATCGCAATACATGTTAATAAGGTCACTAATGCTGCCGCTAAGCAGCTCGGGTTTATAATCAGGCATTCGCAGGGGTTTAATAACCGGCGGACCTTTAAGTTGCTTTATGATGCTCTTGTTCGGCCCTTTTTGGAGTATGCGTCAGTGATATGGTCACCGCACCAGGTTTACCTTCTGGGCGCACTCGAGAGAGTTCAACATAGGTTTCTGCGTTTTGCTTCTTTTCGCCTCGGGCAACCTATGCATAGATTTGACCACGATTATGGGCCGGTTCTGCAAAGGTTTAATTTCTTGACTATGCAGCAGCGCCTATTGTTAGCTGATCTTATCTTCCTATTCAAACTTCTCAACGGGCAAATTAACTGCTCCCAACTACTGGGAACAATTTCCTTCAGCATATTGCCTAGGCCGCTGCGTAGCTGTCCGCTGTTTCAGGTTAAGTTTTACAGGACTAATCTTTACCTGAGGGACCCTATGTCCAGAATATGTCTTCGTGGGAATGATGTAGCAGATCGAATAAGTTTCTTTGGTACCTCAGTAGAGGCATTCAAACAATCTGTGTTAACCGCGTTTCGCACGTCGTTATAATTGTTAAGGGAATTTGTATTCGGCATGCACTTTCGTTTTCGTTTCGTGTTTATATGAATTATTGCGTCTGTACATTATGGTGTTTTTTGTACTATATATATAGGGCTTAGTCCCGTTAAATAAATAAATAAATAAATAAATAAATAAATAAATAAATAAATAAATAAATAAATAAATAAATAAATAAATAAATAAATAAATAAATAAATAAATAAATAAATAAATAAATAAATAAATAAATGTTTAAGGGCCCAGGGGCACCCTTTCCCGTTATCCGATCGAGCTCAAACTTTACAGGGATTTTTTTTTAATTATTTGAAACCATTCTGGGGGGTGCCCCGAGGAAAATTAAAAAGTTGAAAGTTAGAGCCACCCTACTGACCACACAACTGATATGTGGAAAGCCTCGTCATATCCTCTATACCGCGCAACATTTGGAATTAATCGTGTGTTTTATACGTTTTGACGACTCTAATACACGCGAAGCACGTATACGTGAGGATAAAGAAGCTGCTCCAATTCGAGATATTTGGAATATGCTGAATTCAAATTTATCTTCAATGTATAAACCAACAGAACATTTAACCATCGACGAGCAACTTTATCCTTTCAGAGGACGAACAAGATTCACTCAGTACATCCCACCAAAACCAGCCAAATATAGGATAAAGGTATGGTGGATTTGTGACGCCGAAAATGCGTACCCACTAAATGGATTAATTTATAGCGGTAAAACAGGAAATACGCGTGAAATTAATCAAGGTGAAAGAGTAGTGAAGCAGTTAGCAGCAAACTATAAAAGGTTCGGGAAGAAATATCTGTATGGATAATTTTTTCACTTCTTTGCCATTGGCTAAACATTTGTTATCGTGGAAACTAACAATCGTTGGTACATTGAGGAAAAATAAATCATATATACCAAAATCAATGGCTCCCTCTAAAACGAGGGAAGAATTTTCGACCCTCTTCGGTTTTCATGAAAAAGTTGTAATTTGCTCGTACATACCGAAAAAGAATAAAGCAGTAACTTTACTTTCCACGATGCATTCTGATAAGGCTGTGGCAAATGATATGAGAAAAAAAAACTGAAATTATTGGGCATTACAATAAGTATAAGGCCGGAGTGGACACTATGGACCAATTATTAGGTAGATATACAACTCGTCGACGTACAAACAGATGGCCTCTCGTTTTTTTTTATAATATGGTAGACATTGCTAGTCTTGCTGCATACATTATTTAATATGAAAATAATAAAATGTTGCAGAAGAAAACAAATCAGCGTAGACTATTTTTGCGACAATTGGGAACAGAACTTGCTACATCTATTATTGATTGTCAGGTTAAAAATGCGCAAATTATGAGGCATTACACGACTAAACTTGCTGTCGAGAGCGTCCTTGGCCGGTCAACCAGGCCTCCGGACATTCAGCCTGGGACTTCACAAGGATTAGATAAGTCGGGAAGAAAGATGATAACAGGCTCGTGCCACATGTGTTATAAAGCAACGATAAGGAAACGCAGGAAAACCAGGAAATCTTGCATCGTATGCGATAAACCAGTCTGCGATGAGCATGCAGTCACGCTTACAAAATGTAAAGACTGCATAAATAAATAAATACTTACGGCTTTTTTTGCACATAAATATTTGGTTTTATTTACCGAATGATCCCTGCAACGATATCTTATTGTAAATTGTTTCGTTCATTCGGAATTCGTTAATAAACCTTATGTTTCTATAGGTGGGTACCCGGGTACCCTGGTTATTGAGAACCAGCATGTAAACTTGGACAGGATAATTCTCCGATTCCAACACAAAAAAACGAAGTCTGAAAGCATATTCCCCTTTCAAAATGTTAAAATAACGAAGATCCAAACGGTCATTTCGAAATTTTCACGGGAACATACAAATTTTTCATAAAACATGCCCAGGTTGGCACCCGGGTACCCGGTTATTGACATAAGGGTTAATGTACAACAGAAAGAACGGAACATGAACAGTAACGGTAACAACAAATGTAGTCTCTAATAAATAGCAACGAGGGTATCGGCACGTCTATACTCAATGGCGGTTGACTAGCGAATCCCCGTTTGGCAGGCGATCGATCCGATCGCCTTCTTCTCGCTGTCCTCTTGTCTCATTCGCTCGCACCAGTGGACCATGGATTCCTATCCATAGGGTGCTCGCAACACTGCTCTCCCCGGAGGAGCGGTCGTCCCGACCGCCGCAGCTTCTTCAGCAGCCTGGTCCAGAAGAGTGGAGAACGCTGGGTGGCCTCTTCAGACCATCACCTCGACACTCGTCTTCACGCCCGAGGGGAAAACCACCCAAAAATCCTGGGCAAGACGTGGGTACGCGGATCCGTGTCTCCGTGTCTCTGCCTTCCACTTGCGTCTTCGAACTTGCGTACTTCTTTCTTGACAAGGTTTCCTCTTCTTCAACGGCGCATCTTCTTCTTGGACAGAGACGGGCAGGGAAGTCCTGTCCTCTAACGGTCAGGACTCTTCGTATACCTTATCGGTCGTTTCGTCTCGAAATTTCCTCTCGTGCATCTCTTCTCTCTTCGTTCTTCTCCTGTAGTGGCGGGTGTCGTCCTCTTACTCGTTGTCCTGGCTCGCCGTCGCTTAGTCGAATCCCCGGCAGGAACCTCGACTCCACGGCCGTCTCGGCGTCGCACCTCCGGGTAGCTGGCCTGTTCGTGCACTCCGCATGCTGCTGCTGTTTCCCTTCAAGAAACGTCAAGTACATTAGGATTCGCGCAACTGTAGGCAGTCCGGCGGAGCCAGAAAGAACCGGGAAGACGGAAAGGCGAGACGAACCCGAAAGCAGAGGGTCGCAGCTAGTCGCAAGCATGCTAGCGGCCCGCTCCCCAATCCATCCGCCCAGAACTACTAGCTCGTCTTCTCTCTTCTTTCTTCCAGTCTTCTCCCATCCTCTAATCCTTGACTTCATGATGGCACCATTCCTCTTCTTTGCATCTGGTGTTAAACCAGGGGACCGTCCTGTGCCGCTCGTCAGCGATCCCGTCTCCGCGATGCCCCCTCCGACCGATCCGTGCGACTACGTCACACGTCCGTCCGGTGAATGAGACTATTTCCCGTCTGCTGTCCACCCCCATTCTGCGTCCTTGTAGCTTCGGACACTTTCCTTTGACTCTTCGCGTTGTACCAACCACACTCATTCTCCGGGCTAGAATTTCACTGCATGGACGCGGCTGTCGTACCACGACTTCATTTTCGCACTGTAGACGTCCAGACGCCGTCGAACAAATTCGTGAATCTTCTTCATTTTTCCTCGGATCCATTCAGTGTACCCCTGTTCGACGTCCTCTTCTTCCTCCAGCTCTAGGGCAGTCCTCTCCATAGCTGCAAGGGTAGAAGAAGTCCCTGGACATATGGGATCATCGCTGGCGTTAGTTGGGTGGCCTCGTGCTGTGCAGGTCTATATGCGAGCAGAAACATGGGGATCCATTCGTCCCAATCCCGCTGGTGTTCTGAAACAAACATTGCCAGATATTGGAGCAATGTCCTATTCAGGCGTTCTACCATTCCGTAGGATTGAGGGTTTAAGGGAGTAGTTCTTGTCTTCCCGATCCCGAGCAGCCTCAATAGTTCCTTGAACACGGAGGATTCGAAGTTCCTTCCCTGGTCCGAGTGTACGTCCAAGGGTACACTATGACGACACACCACGTTTTGTAGAAGAGCCCTTGCCACTGTGACAGCTTCCTGCTCTGGCATCGCGATGACTTCAGGCCACCTGCTGAAATAGTCCCCCACAACTAGCACAAACCTGTTCCCGGCATGGGACCTCGGGGGCGGACCCACAACGTCCAGGGCTAGCCTCTCGAACGGAGCTCCCACGTTGTGCACCTTCAGGTTTCCCGCTCCCCTCTGACGTGGTCCCTTCTTCGCCGCACAGGTGTCACACCGCCGGCACCACTCTTCAACGTCCTGTCGACACTGTGTTCCTGTGAGAGGACGCCGCCTTTGGCGAAATTAGAGACGCTCGTTTCCAGAATGAAATCCTTGTCTATCACTGGGTAGGCTAGCACCGGGGCTGCGGTTAGTTTCCTCTTCAGCTCTTGAAAAACTCCTTGGCATTCTTCGGTCCATTGGTAGTTCTGTTTGGCCTCAGTGAGGCGATGTAGGGGCTTGGCAATCCTGGAGAAATCCTTCACAAATTTTCGGTAGTAAGTGCATAATCCTAGGAAACTTCTTAATTCTGTGACGTTCTTCGGCTGTGGCCATTCCGAAATGGCTTTAATTTTCTCCGAATCCGTCTTCACTCCACTCTCCGTTGCGATGCGGCCCAGATATTTTACTTCTCGGCAGAAGAACATTTCTTGGGGCTCATCAATAGTCCAGCTTGACGAAAACGTGAAAACACTGTCCGAAGGCGTTCGAGCTCCTGCTCAAAGTCATTCCCGTAGATGATGATGTCGTCCAAGTAAACCAAGCAGATTTTCCAGGTCAGGTTTTTCAAAACTTCAAGTACTTCAGTACGTCCTCCATCAGTCGTTCGAAAGTTGCAGGGGCGTTGCAGAGTCCAAAGGGCATCACCTTGAACTTCCACAGTCCCGTCCCCACTGAAAACGCAGTTTTCTCTCGGTCCTTTTCGTCCATAAACATCTGACAGTATCCGCTCTGCAAATCCACAGTTGAGAACCACGAAGATCCAGCGAGGGCGTCCAGGGTATCCTCTATACGGGATAGAGGATACGAGTCCTTCTTGGTAACCTCATTCATGCGACGGAAATCCACGCAGAACCGTATGCTTCCATCCTTCTTCTTGACGAAGACGATCGGGGAAGACCACGGGCTCCGCGACTCCTCGATTGCGCCCTGTGTCAACATTTTCCTGATCAGCTCTTCCACTTCTGCTCGACGGTGTAAAGGCAGCCTCCGCGGTGCCTGTTTTATAGGCCGGCAATCCCCAGTGTCGACGCTGTGCTTCACCCGGTCGCAGTTCCCGATCTGAGTCGAATCCGTGGCGAAAACGTCCTGAAATTCGTAGAGCAGACCAGCGAATAGCTCCTTCTGCCTTTCTGACAAACCTGACGAGCAGCGTATATACAGCTCCTCTAAATGCTGTGGGACGACTGTTTCCTTCGCTTCTTCTTGCTTCTTCTTCTCGGCGGTCGGCTCACCAAAGTTTATCTCCGATTTGCCGGGACGGCACAGCACATTCCGGGAAAGGTCGATGCTGCAACGGTGGTTCTTAGGAACGCTGCTCCCAGGATGCACTTCTCCACCATGTCGACGACGTAGAAGTCTTTCATGCTAGAAAGTCCTCCGATGTCGACTTTGAAGCTCTTCTTACCGTGGACCTTAATTCTCTCCCCGGTAGTGGAGCGAATGTCGAGCCTTGTCCGGTCGAGGTGTTTCGTCGGACACAGTTCCTTCTCCAGAAGGTCGACGGGGGACCCGGTTCCTAAGATGATCCTACAGGGGTCCCCACCGACTTCCCCACATACGCAGAGTTCTTCCCACGGACTTCCTGGACCTCCAGTCGCCTCCTGCATCGCCACACTCTTGACGACCGGGGAGACTGCTTCTTGCGGTCCGGCGTCTGCCCCTTACGCCGTCCTGTTGGCGTTTCCCTCGTGGGGTTTCCTGGGAGGGGCTGTTTTCGCCTGGATGTTCTTGGCCTTATAGCAGTCCCTCTGTACATGGCCCGTCTTGCCACTGAGCCAATAGGTCCTGGGGATGTCCGTTCGGTCCTCAGGTTTCTCAAATCTCCGCTGTTTCACTGGGTACCTTTCAGAAATGTTGGAGGGTTTAGCCTTACGCTTTTCCGAATACCGATCTCGCGATTCGGCCGTGGGACCGCGAGACATCGCTTCAACGGCTTCGATCTCGAGAGCTCTGGTCACGGCGGCTCTTAAAGACGTGAAACCGCCGAGTCACAGTTCCCGCTGCATAACCGAGCTAGACAATGCCGTCACGAATTGAGACGCGGCCAATTTGTCACGTATTTCCGCCGGGCAGTCGGCGAAGGCGGACTGCGCTAATCGTTCTATTTTAGTAGCAAGCAGGAGATACTCTCGTCTCTCCGCTGTCTGTGACTCTGAAAGAGTACATAGTTCAGATTTGACAGATTTTTCGCCTCGTAGCGGAATTCGAGTGCGGAAACCAAATCCGCGAAGCTTTCACATTGGGCAGCGGAGAGCATCGTGAGGACGCTCCTTGTCGAACCCTCGAGGGAAGCGATCAAGGCTGTAACCTTTTTTTCGTCATCTCAGCCATTAGCGCGCGCGATGGTCTGGAACTGCACTTTGTACTCCTCCCACGAGGTTTTCCCATCGAAGATCGTCGGTTTCACCGCGTATCCCAAACTAAGTACACGCGGTTCCGACAAAGGGGCAGCAGCGAGCGCACCGACGGGGGCAGGGGCAGCCGCAGGGAAAACACTATTTACAACGGGCGCTATCTCCCCACCCCGAGGGCTCGTGCCGCTGCCAACTGAACCGTGGTTGTTTTGTAAAGAAGCGGTTACGACGTGGATGCGATCCTCTAAGTTTGACATGCGGGCTTCGAGGGCCGCCTGCGTTCGCCGGTCGGTGGCTTCCTTCTCCTTCCTGCGCTGGCCCTCCCTCCGCCAGCGGGTCTCGTCGTCCCCCCGCTGTTCTCGCATCTGTCCCACGATGCTTAATTGGAGGCTGGTGAACATCTCCTGTAGGCAGGCGTCACCCATGGGTCCGGAGGAAGGATTCGCGGAGGCCGCGGAAGCGCGAATGGGCATCCCACTTCTGACACCAATGTTACGTTTTTGGCTTGGCATAGTAAACGTTTAATGTACAACAGAAAGAACGGAACATGAACAGCAACAGTAACAGTAACAATAACAGCAAATGTAGTCTCTAATAAATAGCAATGAGGGTATCGGCACGTCTATGCTCAATGGCGGTTGACTAGCGAATCCCCGTTTGACAGGGGATTCTTCTCGCTGTCCTCTTGTCTCGCTCGCGAGCACCTGTGGGCCATGGATTCCTATCCATAGGGTGCTCGCAACAATATCAATCATGACTCCAGAGATATGTGACATCGTATTACGAGAAACAAATCGAAAGGCCAGGAGAATTTGTAAGGCTTACAATAATTAACTAGTACAAAGGTTTCCTGATTATTCCAGACGGCCACCACAAAAAACATTCGAAGCATTTAGTGAAACTGAACTCGATGCATTTTTGGGCATACTGATTACTGCTGGTGTGCACACAGACAATAAAGAGAATCTGGACGATATATGGAATGCTGATGCTCTGGCTCTCATACATGCAATCATGTCTCGTGACCGCTTCAAGATGATTTGGTTTATTAGATTTGACAATGAAAATACACGTGCAGAACGTGTCGAAACAGATAAAGCTGGACTAATACGGAACAACTGCACAATGCTGAACAGTAATTTGAGGAGAGCTTACAAGCCACATGAATGTATCACCATCGACGAACAATTGTTTCCATTTAGAGACCGTACTAAATTTACACAATATATACCTTCTAAACCGGCCAAATATGGCATAAAAATTTTCTGGGCTTGTGACGCATCAAACGCTTACCCGTTAGAACAGGGCTGCACAGGGAGCCTTTTTCAGCGCCTAGCAGCGAGCAGCCAGCCGTACATAAAGCTGTCCCGTTGCTAAGGGTATAATCAGTGACTTAATTATACTTACGCTACGCTCCTCCGAGTCTGCACCTACACTACTGCAGTTCTCCTCACTAAGTCTACCCTTAGCTACAGGACAGCTCGACGCACGGCTGGTTGCTCGCTGCTAGACGCTGAAAAAGACTCCCTGTGCAGCCCTGCGTTAGAAGGTCAGCCTTACACTGGGAAACCAACAGATGGTCCTCGACAAGTAAACGTTGGTGAACGAACAGTATTAGACCTAGTCAGCTCGCACAAAGGCTCTGGAAGAAATGTTACCACCAATAACTTCTTCACAACTATGGAACTAGCTAAGGTGTTAAACTCCTGGAACATGACACTAGTTGTGTAATCGTCTCCGGTGGTGAGGCGGTTACCGGCAGGACGGAGAAGGGATTAGGTGCCGACTCAGTCGGTATGTCCGGGTTCGGCGAATGAGTAAATGCTGGGCAACAAGTAACAGTTCTTTATTAATGCGTGTATGATGTTACATTAGTCCGGTAGTTCTGTACTAGTAGCGCGGCGGAAGAGCTCCGGTGCTCAAGCGGTAACGGCGGCGCGTAGGTTCGCGGCGGCGGCGACTTTCGACGAGTGATCAAGGAAGTAGGATGCGGAGTTGTTTAACGTTCTGCTCGGAATGGCCTTAAGAGGCGCGTTCATTCGAGAGTCATACAATAGAGCTTCAGAGTGCAATAGGGCTCCGGCCTAATGGGCGCAGAGACACCTCTCTGACGTAGGTGAGGCGCAAGATAAATCTCGGCCGATTTCGGACGGAGGCTGGTATTGGTACAGTGGTGGCAATGGCCGAACACTGACACACCTCGAAGGCTATCAAAAAGCGAGCGTCTTGTATTGCATGAAGCCGTATAGCGACATGCACAAGTGCTCCTGATTCCGCTCGCCGCATCCTTTATATCGTAAGGCCGTACATCTTCTCCCGCGAGAGCCGTCTCGGGGCCGCGGCCGCCTAGCGGTCGCGACGCGAACTAAGCCTACTGTCTTGGTGCCTGGCGTTCGCACGGCTCGTGACGTGACTTCGTCACAGTTGGTACAGTGAGAAAAAACAAAAGATTCCTGCCAAGCAACATGCAGCCTGCCAAAGGATGGCTTGTAAAGTCGACAAATTTTGCCTACAATCATGATATCATCTACAAAGAACACAACCCATGGTTCAGGACAAAGGATCAACGAAGAAAGTTCCTGAAAGATCTTGCCAAGCAGCCATGCATGCCTGCAATTGAAGCTTGTAATACAAAGCGAATATTGTCGAGAAACCATTTCCTTCGACGTGCAGTAGAAATGGTGCTTGGACGACGCGTCGTGACAGCATCAGAAGCAGCAGCTGGCTCTCAAGTACTTCGTGGTAGTCGTGAAGCCTCCCCTGAAGTTGGTAGTTGCTATGTCTAACGAGACCTGAAGCGGAAACATCGCAAGACTAGAAAGTCCTGCGTGGCTTGCGTGAAACCCGTTTGCGATAAACATTCCGTAGCAAAGACAACTTGTATTACTTGCAAAGAAATTTATGAAAATCTATAAAAAAATTCCTAAATTTTCCTTCATAACGTAAATGATCTATTTTTTTACATTTTTATAATTAAATAACATTATCATTAAAAAATCATATCCTTTTTCTTCTAGCATTATCTTCATATAAAGTGTATCAAGGTACAATTGTACCTATGCCGCTGTTATGGATGCAACCCTCGATTCAACCTCCTGTCTCGGAAGAGGGTAGAGATATTTTTCTGAAATTTGGACTATATAATCTACATCTAAAATTTAGAGATGTCACGAAACTGCAGTGCTCTACGGTTTCTCGAAAAAAGGTATCGCAATTTAAAAACTCAAAAGTTACAATTGTACCCATACCGCCTGACGAGTGTTAAAGGAGGTAAGGAAAAAGTCTGGAGTCTGGCATATGGAGACGATATAGCGTTACTAGCAAATGAACCAAATGTGAAGTTGTTTGTATTATCAGAGGTTGGCAAGCTTGTGAGCCACCTACGAGAATGCATGGGGAAGCACGAGGCAGTAAGATGTAAGCCATTGTATAAGAAAACAGGTTATGTCATCATTTGATATCACTAATATCTTAAATATAATCCATACTCTCATTAAACTATAACAGTTTGTTATTATTTTTGTCGTCGACCCCACACCAAAGGATCTTAAGCACATGATAAGAAGATTCCGAAATTACCCTGAAAGGAAAGGATTGCAACTGAGCGCAGAGAAATCAAAGGTGCTGATATTCTATAAAGGAAGAGGAAAGAAAAAGAGAGAAGAAGGGTGGCAGGAGAACAGCCTGGAAGAAGTAAAGGAATTCAAATACTTAGAATATAATTTCCAGAAAAATGGGGGCCGAGAGATACATATAAGGGAAGTCATAAAGAAAGAATAGCATTGACGCAGATATGGGGAATAGGATAGCGAATGTTCAAGAACACTTTTGAGAGAAGAATGAGAATATACAGAAGCATAGTGAGAAGTATCTTTATGTACGCGTCAGAAATTTAGGGATGGATGGAAGCAGAAAAAATAGAGAAAATAGAGGAGAAATACATAAGTTGCACTTTAGGTTTAGACTTCGATACACCAGCATATTTAATTTTGGAGGAAACAAAATCGGACAAAGTAAGAATAGGAGCAGGGAAAAGAGCAATAAAATAAGAGGAGAAAACGAAAAGGCTGAACAAGATTAAAATAGTACAAGAATGCTGGAGGGAAATGTGTAGACGCGAAGCAAGAAGAGAAAAAGTCGAAATGGGAGGAAACGAAAGACTCGTACTATAAGCAAAAAATGATGGATATCCAAGATATGGAAATAGAAAGAAGAAGAGGAAGAGAGTTTTCTGAGGAACTAGCGCAAAGAGACAGGGCAGAGCAGGTTCAATGGCAACACGACAGAATACTATGAGGCAGATACAACGTTCATTACTCAGAAATTAGGGATAATCAGAGAGCAAATTAACTAAACGGAGACTACAACGGAAGATACCAAAGCATGATCGCAAGATTCAGATGTGGGAACGAAGAGCGGGGAAACAACTACTGGAAGGAAGACAAAGAGCAGTATGTAGATTATGTGAAGGGGCTAGAGTGACGCTGGGTCACATGCTGGCCATTTTCGCGCTCACTAGGACATGGGGATATGTTTTTCAAAATATATGAGCACAGGTGAGAAGTGGTACACTATGTTGTATATGCTCCATATCAACAAAAACTGAGTATAACCGAATCAGTCCACACGTATACTGGATCGGAAACCAATGATGAAGTCCCCTTTATACTACGATTTAAGTGAACCAGTAATAGCGTTCTTTAGATAAGATATATCGTTATTTCCTGCGTTTACATTGCTAAAACTGACCGTATGTCTTATTGTACACTGTTCGTGGTACAAAAAGATGTGCGTGCAAAACAATTAATTCTTTCGGCTGATGTGGAAAGCAGTAGCTAAAATCCAAAACTTTAGTGTCCACACGTTACCGCCTGTGATGAAATTATTATCACCTAATCCAAACATGCGGGTTAAAATACCGACCAACGCCGATTCAATTGGGCCCTTTACACGGACGTTTTTGCGTGCCACTTTTGCGCGCCACACGCCAGCGCGCCACGCCAAATGCGCCGGAACGACGGAAGGAGCGCGCTCCTTCGCGTAGGCCAGAAGGAGCTCCCATTTCTATGTCGACTCCACATGCTCCTTCCAGGATCCAGCGCAGTCTTGTATTATGTACTACCTGTTCCATGTATATTATCGATCTGCAAAACGATCGGCAAGACACGATCGCGGTATACGTACGTTCGCGAAAAGTATACGAATTCCTCGATATACCTGGCTTATAGAGGATATCATAAATACTGTTGCGCCGGGGCGTTTCCATCGTCGACCACCCCGACGCAAAGGGATAAAATGATACGCGGGAATATACACGACACAACTATATTTCGAAATACAGAGTAGTGACAGTATAACCCGCACGTCCGAACGCTACGGCGTTCGGTACAAGACAGTCTTCTCGTCGTTGTTCTCGAAGGGGGTTGACCCTCTTCTGTTTTCAGCTACGAGCACCAGCAGGCTATGCACGGGCCTATACCCCGTGCTCGCAACAATACTGTTACTGTAGGGACACTGAATTTTAAATATCACAGAATAAGGTCGAGAATCGCGGAAATTTCCGAAATCGGCAATTCTCGATCTTATTCTGTGATATTTAAAAGTTTGTAGCTCCGAGCTACGTTAACCGATTTTAACGATATTTTCAGCATGTATACAACTTATTTCAATCTACAAGCGGGTTTATTGAATTTTCATTACAGGCTCAAAAAAAAGTTTAAAAAACAACCTTTACTATTTTTCTTTGCTATTCCGACCAATTGCATTTTTTTCAGAAAGAGGAGACACGCCACTTAGCAAACTAATCCTTCTAGATTCTCAAGAAAACCCATGTCGTTTGGACCAATTCTAAAATAGTTATGCCATTTTAAATGTTGTAAATGTTCTTTCATCCGCCACTGTATATAGAGCAAAAACTGGTTCTTATTGTTAGTCACCTTATTGTTCCGTACCTTATAAATAATTAAATTATACTTATTTTCAATATTTTAAAATTTTTCCGTAAGTTTAAACGCTAAAGTTAACGTTAATTCATATTTTAATATAAAAATATGTTTAACAGAAGCTAGTTCCCCTAGCTACCTTCTATATTCGAAGAATTGGATGCTGCGGTGCCTCCACTGCAATTGGCCATGGCAATTACATTGCAATTGTTTTTGCACAAGTCTGTGCGCGGGTTTAGACTTCTAAATAGACCCCGTCTTAAGACGGCGGTTATTATTGACTCGGCATAAATGACCTGATCCATTTCCATCCCCTGCAATTGTTTGCCAACTTTTATGCCAATGGCCCCAAATTCAGTGATATCCACTTTGCTGGTGGATGGCGCCTTCAATGCTTCGGCGCATGTTCGATAAAATTCGCTCGCATCTTGTTTCGGCTTTCTTTTCTTCCCAACTTTCCTAGTAGCCTTATCTAGGCGATTTGTTTATGACGGGCACTTCTTCTTCCTTCAAACAAAAAAATTTAATAAAATAAGAAAGAGCAAAGAAACTCAAAAACAATAAGTCCGTGTCTGTCTGTATGCCTGTCTGTTGTTCATGAAACTTGTGCGGTACGTAGGTCACGCCACAGACGTTTCCCTGTCAACATCATTTCTGTACGCGCTACCTATTTAATTTTTTTATTTTTGTATTGTATTTTTTGTCATAGTTCCCGAATGCCAAGGACGAGGGGAAAAAGTAAAGGAAAAAGATTTTAAAAACAGATGGGATTTCGTAAACTGCGGAGGTGCTGTAGATGGAAAGCACATTCGCATTGTTCCACCACCGGAATCTGAAGCGTTTTAATATAATTATAAGAATTATTATAGTATTGTATTAATGGCGTTAGTGGATTCGAATTACGAATTTATTTTTGTCGACGTTGGCAAAAATGGTAGAATATCGGATGGGGGTGTTATCGCACATCAGAATTTTTGAGACGATTAAATAACGGTCAATTGAATTTACCAGAAAACAACGAAACCGTGAATAATTTAAACTTTGCCCTTTCAGGCGATGAAGCGTTTGCTTTAACGAACAATTTTTTAAAGCCTTATACTCAAAGAGAACTGGACCACGGCAAAAGAATATGTAATTATAGATTGTCGCGAGCAAGGAATATCGTAGAGAATGCATTTGGCATATTATCCTCGCGATTTCGAGAGCTGTATACACCCATAAATATGAAAATTGAAAATATATGCTATGTGGTGTTGGCTTTTTGCGAAGACGAAGTAAAGCGTTCATTGCGAACAACAGGAGTATGCAGATGGAGAGGAGTAGTATAGCTCTGCCGATTCCAACGCAGGTCCTCTGAGGGGTACGCGGGGGCGGGGGGGAAGTGAGGGCGCGCGGGGGAGCGCGGCGGAGAGAAACATGGGTGCGGGGCCTGCGGGGAGTGGAAGAGTGGTTGCGCGCGCACGTGCCGCGGAGAGGGGGAAGCCGCGATGATGGAGGGGATCACTCCGAGCCGAGCCGCCGCGGAGACCTGGCCCACCGTCCCCGAAATTTTTCAGATGGAGGGAATGACCCCCGAAAAGTCTTTTTCAGACGTTGGCCCACCCCAAAAAATTTTTCAGACCTAACCCAGGGAGGGCACGGCCCCCAGGATTTTTTTCCAAACCAATATGCAGCTGAAATTGTTTAATAATTTATTTTTTTATCTGAAATTGTTTCGGACAATGTCGTGAAAGATCGGGAAAGATCGACGTTCTTTTCTTTCACACACCACGTCTTCGGGACGGAAAGAGACAGAGCATTATTTTAAATCTAAATTCGGAGGAGGGAGAGAGACAGCACTACATAGCGGTACACTCGCAGATATTCTAAAATTTTTAACCAGCGATCTACCAAACCATTATGTAGCAAGCAATCTAAAGCTAAACAGTATTCTAAAGCGTTCCGATTTAACGTCGCAGCGTATCGCGCGATCGTGTGTAACTTGACTCCACTGGAACAGTTGCGTGCGATGATACCATGCGAAGAACGCATGAACAAAATATTATACTTTGGAAACGTTGTACGTGTGAGGAGAGAAGGTGGGTAAATAAAATGGAGAAATAATATACGTTTAAAATGATAATATATTGTTATATAGAATAATAATATTAATATATAAAAGAAATATAATAAATGAAATATATATATAATAAAAAGAAAAAATAATTAATATATATAATAAAAGAAATACAATAAATGAAATATATATATATAATAAAAAGAAAAAATAATTAATAATATATATATATATATGTATATTAAAAAAAAAGAAAAAATAAGAAAATGTAAAATAAAAGGGAAAAAATAAAATAAAAATATATAAACGTCCAAAGTCGTCGGGGGGCGACGGTGGGGGTGACGGTGGTGACATGGGTCGTGGTCCTCGCTGGGTCCCCGGTGGTGGATATGGCAGAGATCGCGCGCTCATCATGGGACCAATTATTGACCCCGACCTCCGCATCTGCACCCCCAGGGGTGCGACCTGGGGTACATCCTCCGCTCGACCCATCAAGAACTCCTGCAAAATATGCAGTGGAATGTCCTAGAACACAGACACAAACGCTGATATAATATTGATACATTAAACATAAACATCAAATGTACAAAGCAACACAAAGTATTACATACCACTGGAGGCGGCGATGGCGATGAAGGTGGTGAGGGGGGCGGTGAGCCCCAGTCGCTCGACCACGTTGGTGATGGCGGTGGCGAACGCTAGAACATAGAAGCCCCACGATTCATTATTGATATGAACGTCTGATTTGATCTCGCTCAGTTTCAACGGTTAAACGTGATAAAAATGTCAAAAATATTGTTGTGTACATACCTCAGGATCATTATTTTGCGATGCAGGTGGCAGATATTCTGGTGCAATTCTTGTCAGCCCCATTTTTCACACAGAAAAATCACACAAATTTTCACTTCAAAAACGTTTTGTACTTGTCAAAGCGACTGTTGTCTATAACGATTTGACGAGAACTGGTCTCGCTGCATCTCCAGGCTCTCGAATGTAAAACCCTCCTATCTTGAAATCGAGAAGTGCGTAGCTTTGCAAAAGATAGATGTTGTTGTTCTCTACCTTCATTTTCGCTGACCAGCCTCCCCTTCTTCGCACGCATCTTCTTTCCCTTCGTCTTTGGATACATCATTCAACTGCACCATACCACTCGAATGTGTATCGAACGTGTATTGAGCCACTTTTATCGTATATCGAACATGAATCGAACGTGAATCGAACGTGAATCGAACGGGTATTGAACGACTCTGAACGTGAATTGAACGGGTATTGGACGACTCTGAACGTGAATCGTACCACTTTCAACATCAATCGAACATGAATCGAACCACTTTCAGCATCAATCGAACCACTCCGAACATGTATTGAACCACTTTCAACATGAATCGAACTACTTTGATCGTGTATCGAACGTGTATTGAACCACTTTCAACCACAATCGAACCACTTTCAACATCAATTGAACCACTTTCAACATGAATCGAACCACTTTGATCGTGAATGGTACCACTTTGATCATGTATTGTACGTGTATGGTAACTTTCAACGTCTATCTTACCACTCTGATTCGTGTATCAAAACACTTCTACATAATTATAACTATCGTCTTAATCTAGCATACATCATGTGCAGGAGATTAGGTTGGAGAGGGTGAATAAAAACATTATTTATATGCATTAAAAAATTGATTATACTTTATTTAAGCAGTTCTCTCTGGCGTTTAGACCACCAGTTGAATATTTTAAATACATTTTGCATGGCACATTGCTTTGCGTGTCTGCCACATCGCAGAGTATTAACTACATTTAGCTTATTTAGAGATTTAATATCTTCGTAGCCAATGTCCAGTGTTTCGATGATCACGTCCGCACTCGTATTTTCATCGAGGAAATCCACAAGCCAGTTGCGTTTCTGCAACCCTTTTACGTATGCGATATGGGATGCGTCATCTTCTTCATCGATCGCATCAGCTACAGCTTTCGTAATTAGCCGTTTAGCCATACAGTATGGAACGTCTCCATCGTCCCACCGTAGTCCATGATGTTTTACCACCAACCACCGAATGCTCGATTTGTCAGATTTCGTAATGAGATATTCTGGCATCGAACTCCCGAAAATATAGTGCGAGAGAATTGTTCCATTTCGTAGGACAGCCACTTCCTTGACGACAAATCTTCCATCGACGATGAACCCTTGCAGGTCAACAAATGTTGGTACGACCATTATCGACACAATTTAGAGGTCCGCTCACTTCCAAGACATACGGGAGAATGCACTATTTCTCGTAAAGCATCTCGATTTTCACGATGAATTTTTTTTTTTTTAGCACGAATTTGGCACAGGAGAGGGCGTGGCAATTTAACTGATTTTGCGCACCACGTTTGTCAGCGGATTGTATTCAACCACCCGATCGTGTAGAATCAGACAGTAGGCCGTAGTATTTGCAGGTACATTCTCTTTACACTCGAATTCTATGCGCACGTCCACGGTGCCATTCTTGATCGACTCATTTTGTCGCGAGCAATCAATCACCACGAGGGGACCAAATTGTAAAAATTCGGCCACGGTGAATAATGCCTCGTTGCAACTATGCCCATAATACGATTTATGGAATTGCGTATACATGTGATACAAGATGGCATGCTTATTCTTGTCAAAGTCCAAGTTCAGGTCATCATATGGATAAAATTCCGAGTTGAGAAAAAGTTTTACATTGGTCAATTTGCAGTCGTCGAACTTAGTAGCATCTTTGCTCATCATATTCCTTTGATCAGTCTGTAGAGCAACGATAACGACTCGTGGCTTCTCCAGCTGTGCAGATGCCTTCACAGCCCAGGAGTGCTTGGTCGTGCTCTGTAAGAGAGGATACTCGTACCGATCCCACGATTGAAAACAAATGCTCAGGTTTTGCCCACGTTCCAAAGCACGTAGCAAGGATAGCTTATTAACGTCGTTCAGCGTCACATGAGGCATCCGCCACTGCACTTTAAGTAATTAAATTTCTGGTTCCAGCATCGGCGATCCTATTAGAGAATTGTTATCGTTGCGCGATCGTAATAAAATCAATTCGTGACGCACATTAATAATAATGCGTTTGTAGTTCTCACAAAATCCCAGCAAATATTTGAGTGGGATGCAAAAATTGAAATGATTTTTCAATATTGACCCATCGCGTCGTTTCAAGCCCCATCCGGCATTCTCCATATTTTTGTCTTCGCTAGATGTCAACAATACATAGTTTTTAAGGGTGCTAGTTATTCCAACGTTTCAGTTGCGATCAATATCCACGCCATTCAGCTCGTATCGAATCTCATCAAATAAGAACGCCACGCAATTATTTCCCAACGTCACCGTTAATGTATCGTTTGGCTTATTTATCTTCAATTTTCCCTCCACGTAGAGGAAACTTTCACACGGCAATGTGTATAAATCCTGCTGTTGTATGGGTATTCTTATTTCATCGGTGCATCCAAACGTTGAGTTGACGTATGGGTTGTATGTGTGAGTCTCAAGCTTGACGATGCGATCATGGAACGTCGGCTTCCCTCCAATGCTTAGAATGTCAACCATTTTTTTTTCAACTTAACCGCGCACAATGAATCCTAATGATTTAAAAAATGCAATGTTCGCAGCACTGAGCCTCTTCTTTTTAGCACAATCAGAGCTGTTACAGTTGTTGTTGTTGTTGTTGTTGTTGTATACAATTTCGTTTGGAAGAAACGGGTTTCTGGAGTCGTTCAGCACAAGCATTTCTTTCGATCACACCACATGTATTATCGTCGTCGCCGTCGTACGTGCAATCTGATGGTAATCTCTTCACCTCGAAAATCGAGCAACCGTCCGTCTTGATCCACAACGCGTATCGTTAGATCCGTAATGACCCGTGCGGTGATTGGAAGGTAAATGATCTGCGCGCGCGTTTCCGATATCTTATATCCTGGTGGGACTCTCGGAGAAAATTCATGTATCGTATGTACGCGCTTCCCATTGTTGTACGCGCCAGCGGTCACGCTGCATTCTATGCGAATAATGTTCACGTTCATGATATTAATTGGATCGTTCGATTCATGCCACCGTCCTAGTTCTAATACCCGATTCGTCGAGAATCCCAGTAGCGTTCCAATCTTATTGGACTTTGTAAAGTCCACGGCAAACTAGCAGTACAGCTCGCTTTTCATGGTGTTGTTGTTGGGGCGCAACACTATAGGATACACATCGTTGTCACCACCACCACCACCATCATTGACATCGGTGCCACCGAGATTTTGAGGATACCGCTCGAGTAATCACTGCTTCAAATACTTGGCAATGGCGTCTAGTTCGTAGGAGCCGTGGGGAATCGTAATGTATTCATGAGTGGTGTCGACGCTGTTGCTGATATCATAGTTTACGACAAAGTAGAATTTATCGTTGCTCGAGTCGATGTTCGGTATTGTATGATAAGTTTCAAAGGTTGTTAGACCAAGCTCGTAATCATCGTCGCTCAAATCTATGGGCGGAAAGTAGCTTACCGCGAGGGTGCTACTCTTGCTGGTTAGAGTGAATGTTAACGACATATTCTGAGCTGTACGACTGGACTGGTACTGAATCAGAGTGGTGGGAAGTCAATCCTTAAATTTGATGCCAATCGTATGTAGAAAGCGTAGACATAGTTGTCCACAATTGCTCTGATCGTACTTCTGATAAGCCGTTCGATTGTATTTGATTTTCACGACATCTTTGTCCAGATATTGTACCAATTCCTTAGGCGGTTGAAGATTTCCAAAGCTGTCGAAATATATAGCTCGACACCCTCTCTTCGTATACGCCACCCAATGAGTCCCCGGCCCCTCGACATTGTCCAAATTTACGATACCGCTCTCGTTTCGACGTATTCCTCCGGCAGGTAGTGCATTGTGCATGAAAACACCTCTATAGAAGGGAATACGCATACGTTTTGCAAACTCCTCTAATTGAGCATCGGTAGTTACGCCCGCGGGCATTTTTAGTTTCTTTTCGACGTTTTTTTTCGTTTCAATATTCCCTGTCCGCGCTTGTATGGTGCGAGATAAAGTCCACGACCTTCCATGGAGCGATTATGACGTTGCATTTCCTGCAGCTGATGTTGCGCCACCTTATTATCGTTTACCGCCTTGGCTATCCCCGCCGCTCCGCCAGCTAACGATCCGAGAACGCCTACCAGCGGTAGAAGTGGTAATATACCACCCCGTTTTGCAACTGGGAGAATCCGCTTTTTCGGTGCTCTCTTTGGAATCCTTTTGCGCAATTTTGCTTTCATCCCCATTCCGATTTTCGTATTGGCCTTCATAGCTGCCCAAACAGCCGTAGCAGCACCTCTTTCTCCTAGAGTCGAGTTTCGCGCAACGATGCGTTTTCGCGCTTTGTCAGCGAGTACGTTATCTGCCGCGTGCCTTTCGCCGAGGTCGTTGCTACGCGAATATGCAATATCGTGTTCGCGACACGCTGCGTCCAACGGATTGATGCCTTGATCACCTCTAGCCAATCGTTTTGCCAGATGAGTTCCTGGGCCGCAAAACTGGTACCCTGGGATATGTAATTCGATAGGTAGCGCGTTTATCGCCCGATTTAACAAACCACAACCTTTCTTCACTCCCATCGGCGACATTCGCTACAGTTTTTAATCAATGGTGCTGGACCGTCGATATGCGTTCGCTGCCAAGGGCGATTATAATGTTCCAGACACCGACGATACTGCTGAACCTCGGAATCGGCTTTTATATGCTCGGGGAGTCTGTCCCACAACTGATCAATGTATCTCTCGAACTCTCGCAGTAGAATAATCTTTGTTATATATTTCAACTGTTCAGAGGTTAGGTCTCGAATATCACAATTATCCGACAGGTCTAGAAACATTTTGAACACTGAGCTGTTTTGCTTCGGCGCGGACCTATAAATAGGGTGCGTTAGGTTTGCTTCGATGTATCAAAATCATTTTTCACAGTTCGCAGCGTGGATGCGATTCGTGCGACAGCCTGTGACGATACGCGTGACAAATTTTGACGATAAATCGCAAATGATGTCCTCGAAAACAATGCGCAAACATGGCAGCATGCTACCAAACACTATACGGTGCCTCATTTGTGGCCCATCAAATTGTGGAAAGACTAACGTGCTGGTGAGCTTGTTGGAAAGTCCTCACGGCGTTCGCTTCGAGACCGTGTACATGTATTCCAAGTCGCTGCAACAGCCGAAATATCAGTATTTGGAGAATTTATTGGCTCTGATAGATGAAATTGGCTACTTTACGTTTTCGAATAACAGTGACGTCATCCCACCGAGCGAATCGCTTCCGAATTCCATTTTTATCTTTGATGACGTGGCATGCGACAAGCAAGATACGATACGAGAATACTTTGCAATGGGGCGCCACTCGAACGTTGACTGCTTCTATCTCTGTCAGACGTATGCAAAGATTCCCAAACATATTATACGCGACAATGCGAATCTGTTGATTCTGTTTAAGCAGGATGGTACCAACTTGAAACATGTGTACAACGATTACGTAAACACTGAAATGTCTTACGAGGATTTCTGCGCGCTGTGTCGTAATTGTTGGCAACGGGAGTATGGTTTCGCGGTAATAGACAAGGATAGCGCGATGTCCAATGGACGTTATAGAAAGGGATTTAACGAGTTTGCCGTACCGTGAGATGGTCAATTTTGGTCAACACGTCGGTGAGAAAGCAACGTCTGCTACACAATGATGATTGATATCGATAGTCTGGAGATTAAGGATCGCGACAGAATAGCGATGGAAATTGCAAAAACCAGCGAAGCCATTCGCAAGAAACATCAGGCTTTGAAGTCTGGCAAGATGGAGGAAGATATCGCGTTGGAGAGATACTTTAAACCTATCGTCGAACCCTTGAAACATACCGTGGAAAATACCACAGCGGCAGAAGCTGACACATCACCGCTGACGAGCATAGATGTTGAAGAGAATGATACATTAACGCCTAAAACAAAAATCCAGTCGAAATGGAGCACATCGCGCAGGACAAAGAAGAAACACCAGTTCAATCGAAGCGAAAACGACAAAACGATTCCTCGGTTCCTCCCACACCAAAAAATACATTTCCCAGTGTACAATTGCTTGCAACCGAGGATGATGATGACGACGTTTTCGAAACTAGTCCAGTTGAGTCGTTTGTAACATCTATTAGACAGCAACTTCAAACATCTGAGGGACAAGAAACGTTTCGCAACCATTTCGGTCCGCTGGGGCAAGAATACATGAGCACCATCCTAAGTAGGGACAAGGATACAGCAATTGACTATGTGTACGGCGTATACTTTGGCAATACTGGAACGATGCTTGGAGATAAGGCTTTCGATATGGACAAGGATGATAATATAATCATCGGTGGTGTAAAATACAAAGGAACGCCCGGCCTTTACGAACTGATTTTCAAGAGAATTCCCGACGAAGCCCTGTACACCGATGCCGATAAACAAAAATACAAAAGTATACTGCTGGCGACGAATGCCTACAGACGCAGTCATTGTGCTCAAAAACCCATATTGGGCAACAAGGGATACAAGTACAAACATGTAATTGCACCACTAGTCCCCCGCGCATCAACGAGTAAAGCAGGAAAAGGTCTAAGGACACCACGAACTATGGTAGTAAACGATAACAAGATCGATTACGTGCACTGGGACGATCCCAACGAGTTGGTGGATCGATTGCGTTTGCTTGAAGCGTCGCGTCAGGCGGGTAACAACTCCCACGATCCCGAAATTCTATCTATTTACGAGGAACTCCGCGAGGTAGGCCTCATTATATAATACCACACGCTGATGATGTGCGCAGTATGCATCGAGATGCCGATCAACAAACTTGGGGTGTCGCTCGAGAAGAGTGGAGCAGCTAGAATGGACTATTACAAATGGAGCGGTTTGCTTCGAAATTATATGCGAGATAACGCTCTTTGCACGACCGGTGTCGACTTTGATGCAAAATCACGCAAGATACGACGCATAGCTCAGCCTGTGGCCGATACCGATGCCGTCAATAAACTATACATGGAAAAGAGCATTAAACTTTTGAGAGAGCAGCAAGAAGAATTAGAGAGGAAGCTGGTTGTGTTTCAAAGAGATATGCTGACGTTGCAAAACAGCGTTCAAAAGTTATCGCAGGCGTTGAATTCTATCCCGCAGTAGCACTGCGAAGGAGAATCATGCGAGACGGTTGAACTTGTCCCCGGGCCGATTGGGAGCACTTAATGCATGTACACGATAATTATCGCATCCTTCGTGTCAAAGACACCTCTGCGATCAAACATGCAGCCAGTATCGAAATCCAAGAGTAAAGAAAACCATGGTCCCAAGAAGCGACAACTTGTTGAGGAATTGCATGCTCCAGCTCGAAGACATTTCCCGCGGAGGCGCGTCATAATGCACGGATACGACGATCTGTGGCAAGCAGACGTTGTAGAAATGCGTCCATACTCGCGATTCAACCAAGGTCACCACTACATACTCACCGTTATCGATGTGCTCAGCAAGTATGCATGGGCGGTGCCGCTCAAGACTAAAAGTGGTGCTGAGGTGACTAAAGCGTTTGCAAAGATATTTAGAGATCGATATCCGAAAAATTTGCAAACCGATCAAGGAAAAGAATTTTACAACGCCGATGTGCAGAACCTCTTGACAAAACATGACATTAATCATTATTCTACGTATTCGGTGATGAAGGCCTCCGTCGTAGAACGTTTCAATCGAACTTTGAAGAACAATATGTGGAAAATGTTTACGCTCAATGGAACCTACAGATGGACAGATGCACTACCAAGTCTACTTACAGAGTATAATGCACGAAAACATAGAACCATCGGAATGCGTCCTCGCGATGTTACCCCTGCGATCGCCGACAAGCTGCTACCCACCGTATACAGCAACATAAAGATCGCTGCTCCAGCGAGATTCAAGTTGGGCGAGTTTGTGCGCGTGAGCAAATTTAAAACCATATTCGATAAAGGCTATACGCCGAATTGGACAACGGAGGTGTTCAAGATAGCCAAAGTACAGACAACTAATCCCGCGACGTATCTGTTGGTCGATTCCTGTGGAACCCAAGACTAACCCCCATCCGGCATTCTCCATATTTTTGTCTTCGCTAGATGTCAACAATACATAGTTTTTAAGGGTGCTAGTTATTCCAACGTTTCAGTTGCGATCAATATCCACGCCATTCAGCTCGTATCGAATCTCATCAAATAAGAACGCCACGCAATTATTTCCCAACGTCACCGTTAATGTATCGTTTGGCTTATTTATCTTCAATTTTCCCTCCACGTAGAGGAAACTTTCACACGGCAATGTGTATAAATCCTGCTGTTGTATGGGTATTCTTATTTCATCGGTGCATCCAAACGTTGAGTTGACGTATGGGTTGTATGTGTGAGTCTCAAGCTTGACGATGCGATCATGGAACGTCGGCTTCCCTCCAATGCTTAGAATGTCAACCATTTTTTTTTCAACTTAACCGCGCACAATGAATCCTAATGATTTAAAAAATGCAATGTTCGCAGCAC
Organism: Andrena hattorfiana; assembly: GCA_944738655.2. Classification (NCBI taxonomy): domain Eukaryota; kingdom Metazoa; phylum Arthropoda; class Insecta; order Hymenoptera; family Andrenidae; genus Andrena; species Andrena hattorfiana. The sequence goes on along the minus strand of OX122890.1, from coordinate 50,067,486 downwards.
TGAGCCTCTTCTTTTTAGCACAATCAGAGCTGTTACAGTTGTTGTTGTTGTTGTTGTTGTTGTATACAATTTCGTTTGGAAGAAACGGGTTTCTGGAGTCGTTCAGCACAAGCATTTCTTTCGATCACACCACATGTATTATCGTCGTCGCCGTCGTACGTGCAATCTGATGGTAATCTCTTCACCTCGAAAATCGAGCAACCGTCCGTCTTGATCCACAACGCGTATCGTTAGATCCGTAATGACCCGTGCGGTGATTGGAAGGTAAATGATCTGCGCGCGCGTTTCCGATATCTTATATCCTGGTGGGACTCTCGGAGAAAATTCATGTATCGTATGTACGCGCTTCCCATTGTTGTACGCGCCAGCGGTCACGCTGCATTCTATGCGAATAATGTTCACGTTCATGATATTAATTGGATCGTTCGATTCATGCCACCGTCCTAGTTCTAATACCCGATTCGTCGAGAATCCCAGTAGCGTTCCAATCTTATTGGACTTTGTAAAGTCCACGGCAAACTAGCAGTACAGCTCGCTTTTCATGGTGTTGTTGTTGGGGCGCAACACTATAGGATACACATCGTTGTCACCACCACCACCACCATCATTGACATCGGTGCCACCGAGATTTTGAGGATACCGCTCGAGTAATCACTGCTTCAAATACTTGGCAATGGCGTCTAGTTCGTAGGAGCCGTGGGGAATCGTAATGTATTCATGAGTGGTGTCGACGCTGTTGCTGATATCATAGTTTACGACAAAGTAGAATTTATCGTTGCTCGAGTCGATGTTCGGTATTGTATGATAAGTTTCAAAGGTTGTTAGACCAAGCTCGTAATCATCGTCGCTCAAATCTATGGGCGGAAAGTAGCTTACCGCGAGGGTGCTACTCTTGCTGGTTAGAGTGAATGTTAACGACATATTCTGAGCTGTACGACTGGACTGGTACTGAATCAGAGTGGTGGGAAGTCAATCCTTAAATTTGATGCCAATCGTATGTAGAAAGCGTAGACATAGTTGTCCACAATTGCTCTGATCGTACTTCTGATAAGCCGTTCGATTGTATTTGATTTTCACGACATCTTTGTCCAGATATTGTACCAATTCCTTAGGCGGTTGAAGATTTCCAAAGCTGTCGAAATATATAGCTCGACACCCTCTCTTCGTATACGCCACCCAATGAGTCCCCGGCCCCTCGACATTGTCCAAATTTACGATACCGCTCTCGTTTCGACGTATTCCTCCGGCAGGTAGTGCATTGTGCATGAAAACACCTCTATAGAAGGGAATACGCATACGTTTTGCAAACTCCTCTAATTGAGCATCGGTAGTTACGCCCGCGGGCATTTTTAGTTTCTTTTCGACGTTTTTTTTCGTTTCAATATTCCCTGTCCGCGCTTGTATGGTGCGAGATAAAGTCCACGACCTTCCATGGAGCGATTATGACGTTGCATTTCCTGCAGCTGATGTTGCGCCACCTTATTATCGTTTACCGCCTTGGCTATCCCCGCCGCTCCGCCAGCTAACGATCCGAGAACGCCTACCAGCGGTAGAAGTGGTAATATACCACCCCGTTTTGCAACTGGGAGAATCCGCTTTTTCGGTGCTCTCTTTGGAATCCTTTTGCGCAATTTTGCTTTCATCCCCATTCCGATTTTCGTATTGGCCTTCATAGCTGCCCAAACAGCCGTAGCAGCACCTCTTTCTCCTAGAGTCGAGTTTCGCGCAACGATGCGTTTTCGCGCTTTGTCAGCGAGTACGTTATCTGCCGCGTGCCTTTCGCCGAGGTCGTTGCTACGCGAATATGCAATATCGTGTTCGCGACACGCTGCGTCCAACGGATTGATGCCTTGATCACCTCTAGCCAATCGTTTTGCCAGATGAGTTCCTGGGCCGCAAAACTGGTACCCTGGGATATGTAATTCGATAGGTAGCGCGTTTATCGCCCGATTTAACAAACCACAACCTTTCTTCACTCCCATCGGCGACATTCGCTACAGTTTTTAATCAATGGTGCTGGACCGTCGATATGCGTTCGCTGCCAAGGGCGATTATAATGTTCCAGACACCGACGATACTGCTGAACCTCGGAATCGGCTTTTATATGCTCGGGGAGTCTGTCCCACAACTGATCAATGTATCTCTCGAACTCTCGCAGTAGAATAATCTTTGTTATATATTTCAACTGTTCAGAGGTTAGGTCTCGAATATCACAATTATCCGACAGGTCTAGAAACATTTTGAACACTGAGCTGTTTTGCTTCGGCGCGGACCTATAAATAGGGTGCGTTAGGTTTGCTTCGATGTATCAAAATCATTTTTCACAGTTCGCAGCGTGGATGCGATTCGTGCGACAGCCTGTGACGATACGCGTGACAAATTTTGACGATAAATCGCAAATGATGTCCTCGAAAACAATGCGCAAACATGGCAGCATGCTACCAAACACTATACGGTGCCTCATTTGTGGCCCATCAAATTGTGGAAAGACCAACGTGCTGGTGAGCTTGTTGGAAAGTCCTCACGGCGTTCGCTTCGAGACCGTGTACATGTATTCCAAGTCGCTGCAACAGCCGAAATATCAGTATTTGGAGAATTTATTGGCTCTGATAGATGAAATTGGCTACTTTACGTTTTCGAATAACAGTGACGTCATCCCACCGAGCGAATCGCTTCCGAATTCCATTTTTATCTTTGATGACGTGGCATGCGACAAGCAAGATACGATACGAGAATACTTTGCAATGGGGCGCCACTCGAACGTTGACTGCTTCTATCTCTGTCAGACGTATGCAAAGATTCCCAAACATATTATACGCGACAATGCGAATCTGTTGATTCTGTTTAAGCAGGATGGTACCAACTTGAAACATGTGTACAACGATTACGTAAACACTGAAATGTCTTACGAGGATTTCTGCGCGCTGTGTCGTAATTGTTGGCAACGGGAGTATGGTTTCGCGGTAATAGACAAGGATAGCGCGATGTCCAATGGACGTTATAGAAAGGGATTTAACGAGTTTGCCGTACCGTGAGATGGTCAATTTTGGTCAACACGTCGGTGAGAAAGCAACGTCTGCTACACAATGATGATTGATATCGATAGTCTGGAGATTAAGGATCGCGACAGAATAGCGATGGAAATTGCAAAAACCAGCGAAGCCATTCGCAAGAAACATCAGGCTTTGAAGTCTGGCAAGATGGAGGAAGATATCGCGTTGGAGAGATACTTTAAACCTATCGTCGAACCCTTGAAACATACCGTGGAAAATACCACAGCGGCAGAAGCTGACACATCACCGCTGACGAGCATAGATGTTGAAGAGAATGATACATTAACGCCTAAAACAAAAATCCAGTCGAAATGGAGCACATCGCGCAGGACAAAGAAGAAACACCAGTTCAATCGAAGCGAAAACGACAAAACGATTCCTCGGTTCCTCCCACACCAAAAAATACATTTCCCAGTGTACAATTGCTTGCAACCGAGGATGATGATGACGACGTTTTCGAAACTAGTCCAGTTGAGTCGTTTGTAACATCTATTAGACAGCAACTTCAAACATCTGAGGGACAAGAAACGTTTCGCAACCATTTCGGTCCGCTGGGGCAAGAATACATGAGCACCATCCTAAGTAGGGACAAGGATACAGCAATTGACTATGTGTACGGCGTATACTTTGGCAATACTGGAACGATGCTTGGAGATAAGGCTTTCGATATGGACAAGGATGATAATATAATCATCGGTGGTGTAAAATACAAAGGAACGCCCGGCCTTTACGAACTGATTTTCAAGAGAATTCCCGACGAAGCCCTGTACACCGATGCCGATAAACAAAAATACAAAAGTATACTGCTGGCGACGAATGCCTACAGACGCAGTCATTGTGCTCAAAAACCCATATTGGGCAACAAGGGATACAAGTACAAACATGTAATTGCACCACTAGTCCCCCGCGCATCAACGAGTAAAGCAGGAAAAGGTCTAAGGACACCACGAACTATGGTAGTAAACGATAACAAGATCGATTACGTGCACTGGGACGATCCCAACGAGTTGGTGGATCGATTGCGTTTGCTTGAAGCGTCGCGTCAGGCGGGTAACAACTCCCACGATCCCGAAATTCTATCTATTTACGAGGAACTCCGCGAGGTAGGCCTCATTATATAATACCACACGCTGATGATGTGCGCAGTATGCATCGAGATGCCGATCAACAAACTTGGGGTGTCGCTCGAGAAGAGTGGAGCAGCTAGAATGGACTATTACAAATGGAGCGGTTTGCTTCGAAATTATATGCGAGATAACGCTCTTTGCACGACCGGTGTCGACTTTGATGCAAAATCACGCAAGATACGACGCATAGCTCAGCCTGTGGCCGATACCGATGCCGTCAATAAACTATACATGGAAAAGAGCATTAAACTTTTGAGAGAGCAGCAAGAAGAATTAGAGAGGAAGCTGGTTGTGTTTCAAAGAGATATGCTGACGTTGCAAAACAGCGTTCAAAAGTTATCGCAGGCGTTGAATTCTATCCCGCAGTAGCACTGCGAAGGAGAATCATGCGAGACGGTTGAACTTGTCCCCGGGCCGATTGGGAGCACTTAATGCATGTACACGATAATTATCGCATCCTTCGTGTCAAAGACACCTCTGCGATCAAACATGCAGCCAGTATCGAAATCCAAGAGTAAAGAAAACCATGGTCCCAAGAAGCGACAACTTGTTGAGGAATTGCATGCTCCAGCTCGAAGACATTTCCCGCGGAGGCGCGTCATAATGCACGGATACGACGATCTGTGGCAAGCAGACGTTGTAGAAATGCGTCCATACTCGCGATTCAACCAAGGTCACCACTACATACTCACCGTTATCGATGTGCTCAGCAAGTATGCATGGGCGGTGCCGCTCAAGACTAAAAGTGGTGCTGAGGTGACTAAAGCGTTTGCAAAGATATTTAGAGATCGATATCCGAAAAATTTGCAAACCGATCAAGGAAAAGAATTTTACAACGCCGATGTGCAGAACCTCTTGACAAAACATGACATTAATCATTATTCTACGTATTCGGTGATGAAGGCCTCCGTCGTAGAACGTTTCAATCGAACTTTGAAGAACAATATGTGGAAAATGTTTACGCTCAATGGAACCTACAGATGGACAGATGCACTACCAAGTCTACTTACAGAGTATAATGCACGAAAACATAGAACCATCGGAATGCGTCCTCGCGATGTTACCCCTGCGATCGCCGACAAGCTGCTACCCACCGTATACAGCAACATAAAGATCGCTGCTCCAGCGAGATTCAAGTTGGGCGAGTTTGTGCGCGTGAGCAAATTTAAAACCATATTCGATAAAGGCTATACGCCGAATTGGACAACGGAGGTGTTCAAGATAGCCAAAGTACAGACAACTAATCCCGCGACGTATCTGTTGGTCGATTCCTGTGGAAAACCTGTTGCCGGAGGATTCTATGAACACGAGCTGCAACGCGTCACCGATCCTAATGTATATCTAGAGGAAAAAGTGTTGCATAGAAAGGGGGATAAGGTGTACGTCAAGTGGTTGGGATTTGATAAATCACACAATTCATGGATAAATAAAAATAATGTATTGTAAATATAATAATAATAATAATAATACATGGTTCAATAAATACAATGATACATATATGTAAATGTGTGAACAATTTTTTATTTTTAACCATTTATAATCTAGTTAATATATATATATATATATACACGCAATGATACATATGCAATGATACACATGCAATGATACATATATTGTACATGTATGAACAATTTTTATGCAATAATTTCGCTATTTATAATAATTTCTATACATTTGCAAACAATAATTCTACTATTTATAAGAAACGAGTTAATAAAGAGCGATGGCAAAAAGCAAACAATAAAAAAAAATATCGAGTATGGAATATTCTTGTCTCTGTGAGTGTTATGATAGTTGTCATAGACTGAGGCTTCGTTAACACGAAGAGAGCGGCATCAAGTTCAAATTTCTTTTTATAATGGAATTTTATAATGTCAGGGCAGAGTGTCGGTCGAATCGGGTACGATATGCCGCTTGTCGTCGTATGGACTTAGAGCGATTTTGGATTCCGAAATGGTGTACACTTTGTGCAATTTAGACCGTATGCACGATTGTCTGCGAACCATTTCGATCTCCCTTTGCAAACACTGCACGTAGTCGTCGAAAGTTATCGTTCTGGCTATGACGTTGGTCTTGACGCCTTTCGCCTTTTTCGTATCTTTTTTGCCGTCTACGCGGTGTGCATACATTTTCGCTCTAAGACCTACGAACTCGGTCATTATCGCACCGTTATTTTCGTCCTTCATCAGCCCTGGAACCTTCTTATTTAAGTGGGGCATATTATATGGATTGTTGATAGGATAATCGCTTGTGTCGAATCTATCGATATTGTGTTTCATGGACTCGTAGATATCGTCGCATCGAATGTGATAAATGAGGCTGTCCGTGTCTGTGTATAGAATTTTACACCTTGGTCCGTGCAGGGGAGACATGTACTCGTGATGAAATTCATACAAACAAATTTTTGATATGTCCAGAATGCACATACCCACGTATATCGGTTTGTTGAATTTCACCTCGAGTTTTCGCAATTCAACAGCTATTAAATTTTCCGAAAAAACACTTCTGCTATGGAAATTCGGTTTCGCGATCATTGCCTCCGCGCCATATCGCCCTTCCTAATGGGTCAAAAGTTTTACGTCCACGTGATTTCGAACATTTTCCATAGTTTTACCGAATACCGCGTTGTTCATCAATTTGTACAAATTTTTTTCGAAGTCGTTTGTCGCGCCTAAACCGTGCATTGAGTTCGATGTAATCGCGGGGCCAAGGGGATTGAGTGAATTGAAGCACGCGGTGTATCTTTGTAATACGAAGACCGTGACCCGTGCACTGCTGCAGGTGGCGGTAATGGATGACGTAACGCTGCTTATCGTATACCGTCGCGAGTAACTTGTCCTGTCTGCTGCCAGGTGGTTTGGCACGCGTCGGGCAGAACGGTAGATCGGCATGAGCGCCGTGCAGACGTTGCGGATATTCCAGATCTACCTCGAGAATGTATCCCGTGGGCGAATCGACCGCGATCGAAGACACGTCAAATTTTTCAACATCTTCGACCCATTGAAATTTAGCATATGGCAGAGGCTGACACATTGCCCATCCATACAAATCGTTCACGTCAAAGTACATCAAGTACGATGACTCTTCCGATGCGTCGTAAGATGGCATGTACTTGTTATTGGCATGTGCGTATCTTCCGGAACATTGACTTAAACCCCCACGTATACCGCGTTCGATAAACATGACCATATCGACGTCAGTGAGCAATTCGAATGTAATTTTGGTTTGTTTTAGCATGGCATCCCACGTGAAACCGGGTAAAGTATAATAATGCGCCGCATCTAGTCCGTAACTCTTGATGCAACTTTCACGAAAATTTTCAAAAATATCTGCCAATAACAGGACATCAGTTTTCAAATACAAGTCGCTGTATTCGCTCAAGGTTCTAATGCCGAAACGCTGCCAGACAGTCTCGGCGTGCGCGTAATCGCTCTCGGATACAGTTTCACCCGTTAACGAACTGTAGAATGACTCGCGCGGTGGTAAGCATGAGTCCTGCAGCTTGTTCGCACAATCAAGATATTCATACGGAAAGATACACTTTCGCGTCAATAAATTGAAATCCTCGACGGATAATGTTTGAAATTGGGATCGTAAAATTTTTAATTGATCTATGCTAAGAAAAGATGCTAATTTGTCGAGACTGGTGTTGAGAAATTTGTACGAATGGATGAATCGCAATTTAATACAATTTCGCGAGTCTGAATCAGCTGTATCGTCGACATCTTTTGTGAAAGAAATATACTTTTCTTTAGTTATGGGTAATACGTCGACGTGACCTTCGAAAGCGGTAGCTATTTCCTCGATAATGAAATGTGAATCGTAACCGGATAAATTATGGAAAACTATGGGGATGTAAAACGCATTTTTATAATTTAAATTGCACTCCGAATGTGCTGAGCTTCTAAACCGTCCGGATAGATGACAATGATCGCGAACTCGTACATCGCCAGCCTCGAATGGTTCTTCGCAAATATGACAGTGTGTTGCATCGCGAAATGCCGTCCACTGTTCGGTAGTTAAATCAATCATGGGAACATTACTGGCCAGAATGGGCTTAGCAAAATTCGCAAAATTTTTTAGTTCGTCTACGAACCATGAAACGCAATCCCCGTCGCGGCGACATCGATACGTGGATAGCGATGTATCATTTGAGCAATGCATATAATAGGCTATGCTGTGTACATTATGGTGTTGGAACGCGCGCAATTTATTATTGTCTATATCACCCGTTCGACTGTCCTCTGTTTTCTCGATGATGCACTCGAGATCGGCGTACACCACGAAGGGGAGCCGCTCCTTCCTACAGTGGTTCTCGAAGCTGAGCAAGTTGTTGCCTTCGCTGGGCAGCAGGATGGCGCAGTCATTCATCTTGCCGCAGTCCAGCGAATGAAGCTCCAACTTCTCGGCAGATCCGAAGTAGTGCATGCATCTGTAATAAAACAAAAAATTTTTTATTTAATTTGTTTCGCGAGACATTTTAACATTTCATATGTTCCTATACGTACCGATCACAGATGAATTTCTTTTTCCTGTGTCTGCTCAGCTGCATGCTCACCAGCCGGGACAAGTCCTTGATCCATACAAAGTGTCCTACATCTCCATCATTCGGTATGTAGAGCAGGTTGATGTGCCGATCCCTCTTTTGGCTGGTGAGACGCAGCGGAAAGACCGTCTTCGCCTTCTCCGCCTCGAAGGTGTACACGTTGATGGAGATTTCGTTCAACCGCTCAAACTTCCCAATTTGCTCCAGAGACATTGGGAACTCAATGCCCTGGAGATTTAATACGCAAGCATATGGCGGATATGAACTTGGGCGCGCGGTGTCTCGTTCAGCAGGATGAAGAGCGGCGACCACTGCCCACGCGAAACACGCATTGTCCGGGGATTGTACACTGATCGTTGCCTTCTTCAGCGATATTTCCCGCGGCAACTTGTGATGGCACCCTGCGCGCAGTGGATTGTACTTATTGACATTGACGGTCAGGTTGAGGATTTGCGTCAATGCCCATCCGCTGTCGCGTTCCTGGAACTCTTCCAGCGATGCTAGGGTGGGTTCAACGACGCAACGCTGGTACCACTCCTGCAGATCAGATGTGCCGAAGAGTTCGCAGTTCCGGGTGTTGATGCTTTTGCAAGCACGTTTATCACCCGCCACAAATTCGCCATTGAACACCGTGTTCACTTTGAGGTTTCGACGTTTCCTCAAAGCGCCCCGCACGTGCTCCAACACAATGGTCGCCGCATCTTGGAGGAAGTTGCGCGACTCGATATAGTTCGAATTTAGCACGGCACCAGTTAACACGCGACTATCGAACGCAGTGTCTATTTCGCGCCACAAAAGTCTTGCGCTCGAATGTCCGGCACCTTCACGCACGAAACGGTCGCGTAACGAATGTTTCAGTCCTTCGAGGCGCGCGATTCGAGCAATCAGCAATTGTTGAACACCGATCGATAATCGCGGGCGTTTCACTCGGCTGTGTTCTTTCAACGATTCGATACACTGGTTGCATCGTTCTTCCCACGCGAGGTACTCTTCCCCTGAAATCAATCGTGCAGATTGATCCAATAATTGACGGGTTACGTGCGCGAATTCCATGATTGTAAATGGAGTGATTGTAAATGGACTGTATATGTAACGTCCTTTCCGCGCAACACGTTGCAACGATTTGAGGATTTGTGCAGTTCGGAGCGTGATTTTATGACTGATACCACGATTTGGTATCTCTGTCTAACTCTTTTGGCGTACCCCCTCCCTCGAATGCACCGCATGCAAAAAAACGACGATCCGTCCTAACATGGTTCTGTACAGTTTCTGCTGATACAGCATAATTCTTTCTATGATTCACGCGTATGACGAATTAGCGCGCAAAATCATCTGACACAGTTTCTGCTGACACCGCATAATTCTAAGATTCTGCGCTTCCACAGGTATTATATTACATTCATCCTTGAGGATGAGGCTCAAGTTACATGCGATCGTGCGATATGCTGCGACGTTAAGATTGAAACACATTATGGAAAAATTGGTAGCTTTAGAATAAAATGCGATGGTGGGGGGAAGCAATTGCACCTCTATTTAAGCCAGTCTCCCGATCGCTATTCCATCAATCGCACAGTAGCCTCAGTGACTTTGATAGACGAGATACGACTTCAAAAATTGTGCAGTGTCGAAGCAAACGTTGAACGTATGAGTTATTACATTCCGATCGTGCGAGGTGATGGCGTAGCTCAATGTGGGGAGGATACAGTTTATTGGTAAGGCTTAATTTTCACATATTCTCAAAATTGTATTCCTAATACGAGCGGACAATTTCATAGCTTTGATTGTTCTCTTAGCCCGCGCCGAACATCGCGTATCATGGTCAGAAGATATGCATTAACATCCGTGGGTAGCAAATATTTGGAAATTGGAATCAACGTAGGACCGATGGCTGATGTAGAAGTTCTTCTAGGCGACAATCGTGGGAATCATCTGATATTACCATGGCATACATGGAATGTGCTATTCGACAGCCGCGAAACCATCGAAGAACGTGCACAATTACCTGAACCAGACTCGATGCGGATTGATGATTTAATGGTGGAATTTCTTCGGATCTTTGATTCATCGATTGGAAAGATGACGCGAACTGATAATTCACTGTATTTCAAACTGAATACAGTATCATTTTTATGTAATCTTGAGCCATGCATAAGCTATGTGTATCCGCGACTGCATCAAACTGCAGAGGATGTGAGAGTAAAATTTGAAACTTTTGTTAACGTGCTACAGCAGAGCGATGTTGCGTGTGAAACATTAGTTGCGCGCAGCGCTGCTAAAATAATACGTGATAGCGAATATTACGACGAGGATTATCTTGTAGATTGCGAACTGTTAGCATACACCATCAATGATATTCTAGCCCATGCTCGTAGGAAAAAAAAATGTTAAATTATATTTTATATTCTTCTAATTTTAAAGTCTTTTCGTTTGTAACAATATATATTCTCAAACCTATATTATTTCTCCATTTCATTTACCCGTCTTCCTTCTCCTTTCGCCACCTTACTCTAAGATTTGCTGACTTCGCATAATTCTATTTCATTCTTCGCGCCGCCAAATGGTAGGTATCATCGCACGCAGCTGTCCCAGGGGAGTCAAGTTACACACGATCGCGCGATACGCTGCGACGTTAAATCAGAACGCTTTATAATACTGTTTAGCTTTAGAATGCTTGCTACATAATGGTTTGGTAGATCGCTGGTTAAAAATTTTAGAATATCTGCGAGTGTACCGCTAAGTAGTGCTGTCTCTCTCCCTCCTCCGAATTTAGATTTAAAATAATGCTCTGTCTCTTTCCGTCCCGAAGACGTGGTGTGTGAAAGAAAAGAACGTCGATCTTTCCCGATCTTTCACGACATTGTCCGAAACAATTTCAGATAAAAAAATAAATTATTAAACAATTTCAGCTGCATATTGGTTTGGAAAAAAATCCTGGGGGCCGTGCCCTCCCTGGGTTAGGTCTGAAAAACGTTTTGGGGTGGGCCAACGTCTGAAAAAGACTTTTCGGGGGTCATTCCCTCCCTCTGAAAAATTTCGGGGACGGTGGGCCAGGTCTCCGCGGCGGCTCGGCTCGGAGTGATCCCCTCCATCATCGCGGCTTCCCCCACTCCGCGGCACGTGGGCGCGCAACCACTCTTCCACTCAAATGTTTCTCTCCGCCGCGCTCCCCCGCGCGCCCTTACTTCCCCCGCGCGCCCTTACTTCCCCCCCGCCCCCGCGCTCCCCTCAGAGGACCTGCGTTGGAATCGGCATAGCTATACTACTGAGAGGGATTGTCAGAACGATGCAATACAGATGCATAATTTGCAACCCGCCATTCCCAGGAATATCAACAACTCTGCCAAACAAAATATAGACCGTTACAAAAAATATTTTGTAGAAGAAGGAAGTATTCCGTGGCAGGAAGATATGTTGAATGCAGGTAGAGCGTAAGTATTTTTTGTATTAAGGGGACCTTCCGGTCTACAGCCCAAAAAGTAGTTGATATTTAGGAATTAATTAAAGCAAAACTACTTTATATAATTTAATGGGACTTTCTGCCTTGTATTAAGGGTGTATTAAATTATAAAAATCTATTTTTTTATTTATAATTAATCAATGCAGGCGGCACTGGGGAATCTTTAAAGTCAAGACGTCAAAAAACTGATCCAAATCGGTGGGACCTGCATCTCCAAAAGTTATTATCCGATTCAACTGAAACTTTTTTTATTTTAAAGAATATATTTCTGGCTAGGGGGAAACCACAAGAAATTACAAAAATGACACTTTTTAGGAAACAACGACGCTTGAAGTTTGAAATCACTTTTTCCCTATATTTTTCATCCGTTCAACGGATTCCAAAATTATAAATTTTCATTTTTTTTGTAATTTTTTCTGGTATCGCCCCCCCCCCCCGCAGCCAGAAGTATATTCTTCAAAATAAAAAAAGTTTCACTTGAATCGGATAATAACTTTTGGGGATACAGGTCCCACCGTTTTGAGAACACTGTTTCGAGAAAATCGCGTTTAAAGTTTTACGTGGGCGCCTAGTGGCCGGTTGTTGCCCATGCATTTGCCATTACTCAAATGCCTATATCTTCGAGACATTCACGAATTTCAACAAATCCTTTTAAACACGTATTCTTAAAAGGTTGAACATTCGGAAAATTAAATAAAAAAAGTCGACTTTTAGACCGGAGGGCCCTTAAGGGGTCATGCCTATCTGTCAGGTCTGAAAACACAAGCATTTTGGTCTTTTTTGCAAAGACTTGAGAACTTTTTTAAGTAAACGGCTGTGTATTCGAAAATATATATTTTAGAGTTTTTGTATTATTATTTGCAATATAATACATTGTAGGAGAGTTACGGGACGAAAGGAGACGATTAGGAATTAGAAAAAGAATCTTTAACAGGATATTTCGATGGTAACTTATTCGTCAGAGCAATAATTACGCACGTCTACACCGAACGCGATCCGCGAGAAGAAGGCTGCAAAATCTCCTACAGCTCGGCCGTCCTGACCCGTCCCGGTCATACATACATACATACAATGTAATCACGTGACCATCACCAACAGATCCGCAGTTACTACACGCGTCACTCACATCCACTTACTTCACTATTTACATCTTGAGACTATTTACCGCTAATAGGAATTAGTACACTTTATTAATGGAAAATATTTGGAACACAAAAGTTAATCGCAATCGTCGGGCGCATCACGACCCCAGGGTTTCATCTGATCCACACTTACGGTGCCTGTGTAGGACAAACGCGTCACCTGGAAACCATCTACGTCGGTCACGCTGTACCGATCGAAGCGAAGGACTTTATTAACCACGTACGGGCCCTTATATTTGGGGAGTAATTTTTTATTCACACTCGCGGTAGTATCATAGTTCCAGATCATGACGTAATCGCCTTCTTCGTAGGCCGTCGCCGCTTTTCGCTTTCCGTGATACCGGGTCTTATTCTCGAGCTGTTCACGTTCGATGCAACTCGTCGCCCTACTCCAAATGGCACCAAGGTCTCGATCATCATCCTTTGATGCCTCCAACATAGGACGGACGTTATCATTTATTTCGCCCGATTGGTTGACGCCAAACAATAGTCTGCTTGGCGTATCACCAACAGACCGACAAATTGTATTATTCAGTGAGAATTCTACCAAATCGAGTACTTGGTCCCACTTATTTGGACATTCGGAAAGTTTCGCTAGCATCGGTATTATCGTTCTATTGAAGCACTCGACTTGCCCGTTGGCGCATGGGGTAGCGCCGGCGATTTATACGTGGTCGATAGACTTTTCTTTTGCGAACTCGCTGAATTGAGCGGAAGTAAAACAAGTTCCGCGATCGCTGATTAATCTATTTGGCCTGCCGTAGGCTCTGAAATAATCTTTTAAGTGTTTGGCCGCTTCATCCGTCGTGGTCGATTTACACGCATACAATCTTATAAATTTCGTGAATCCGTCAACAATAGAAAATACATGCTTGTATTCTCGGCTCGTCCGCTCGAGAGGACCGTAGTGGTCGACATGAATCGCTTGGAATGGAAGGCCGCCCTTCGGAACAGGGTGCAAGAATCCCTCTTGTTTGCCGCTAGTTGGAGAGAAATCCACGCATTTTAGACAATTTGAGACGCATCTTTTTACTTTTTCCCCTCATCTGTGGGAACCAGTATACGCGGCCGATATTTTCGATGACCTTACCGACGCCCACGTGACCAATGTCGTCGTGACACGTGCGAATTACAGTGTTCTCTAATCAACAGGACATAAAACAGTAATTCTCGATTTTTGGTCTTTCGATATACGAGACCATCGCGAAGTTCGTAGAACTTGTCCTCCGTGGTCTCTAGCATTTTCCTGATTTTTCGAATATCTGGATCCCGATCCTGTTTAATCGACAGCGTCTGTTCGAACGTGTTCGCTTCTAACACCAGCACACTGTGACAACGTCTGAGTGCGTCCACGTGGCACAACTTCGTGCCGGGCCGGTGTTCGTAATCGTATTGTTGTAGGTACATGACCCACCGTGATATCCGGGGGTTAATATTCTGTTTGCTGAGGGTTAGCCGAAGGCTATTGCAATCCGTTAAAATTTTGAAACGCATCCCGTACAAGTACACATGAAATCGTTTGCTCGCGTAGATTATCGCTAAGCGTTCTAACTCGAAACTATGGTATTTCGCCTCGGTGACCGTAGTTCTCTTACTGAAATATGACACAGGGCGACGCGTCCCATCCGACTGTCGCTGTACAAGTATCGCGCCGAAACCGCTCCCACTGGGGTCACAGTGTAACTCTGTATCCAAAGTGGGCGAATACAAGGCTAATACGGGCCGACCCGACAACAGATTCTTCAAAGTCTCGAACGCGTCCATTTGTTCGCGGCCAAAACTGAACGGAACGTTTTTTTTTCAACAAATCATATAACGGCTTAGCTATTCTTGAAAAATTTGCGATGAAGCGCCTGAAGTAACTGACTAATCCGACAAAACTATGTACTTCCCTCACGTTTCGCGGTAATGGATATTGTAACACAGCTTCTATATTATCGTTGCTAGGTCGAATACCCCCTTCGCTTATACGATAGCCCAAATATGTGATCTCTTCGAAGAGAAAGGAACACTTATCGAATCGGAATTCCAGCCGGTGACGCCGTGCCAACTTGAACACCTCGCGAAGAATGTCTAGGTGCTCACCAACATCTGCAGTTGCAATTAGAATATCATCAAGGTATAAAAGGACTTTATTTTGTTTAGTCAAATCCGTGAAAATGCTATTAATGTAACGCTGAAACACACGCGGCGCATTCGTAAGATCAAACGGCATTTTGCGATACTCGTACTGTCCAAGCGGTGTGACGAACGATGTGTATTTTTTATCGAGGATTCCGCCATCTTAACGTGATGGAAACCGTTACGCAAATCGAGACAACTAAAATACTTTTTATCCCGTAGTCGTAAGAAGATCTTCGATTAGGGGCATCGGAAAAATATCTTTAATCGTGATTGCATTAACTCCGCGAAAGTCGATACACAAGCGTATCTCTCCCGCCTTCTTACGCACCAGAACAATCGGACTGGCGTAGGGGGAGTTGCTTGGCTGAATGATACCTTTTTCCAATAATTCGTCGATTATGGCTTTTAATTTTTCCCTATCGTAAAAGGAAAGTCTACGCGAGCGGAATGAAAGGGGCTGACCATGTTTCAATATGATCGACATTTCAACGGTACAGTCATCGGCGGGATCTGGATCATCGGCCAGCGCGTATTCCGTTGGAAAAATTTCCGCGAGATTGTTGGCCGCTTCCCACTCGATATTTCGATTGATATTCAATTTTTCCTTGGCGCCACTCTCCGTCTCGATACAATTAATCTGCATTACGTCGTTTTGGCAGTCGAATGATCCCGTTTTACCCGATTCTATGTTTTTTGCCGCGACCACGAATTCGTCATCGAATGAAATCTTAATATGCGGCAAAGATATGAGTCTCTCCCGAGAAGCGCATCGCATCGCATCACGGTGGCTGAGACAATTCCAAAAACGATATTTACCGGAATGCCGTTAGCTGTGCAATTACATCTGAATACACCCATGACATTCAATTTCGACCCATTCATACCCTCGTACATGTCATTCTTTACGACGGGTTCCCGCAACTGAACCGGTACGCAACTTTCCTTAATAAGGCTGATAGGCGAGCCCGAATCTATTATCGCGTTAATACAATAGTCGGAGTTTTCGCTTCGATCGCTTGTGACGGAATATTTTACCGTTACCGTGTACGGTGGATTCGACGCCAGCTGTACCAGATGAGTGGTGTTCTCCGCAGTCTCCTTCGACGTCGGACGACTCTCTGGGCAGTCCTCGATGCGATTCGCCATGCTTCCGCATTTGAAGCACGCACCTCCTTGACGCCTCGGCTGCGGACAGTCCTTCGATAGGTGACCCCGCTCACTGCAATTGTAACAACGAGGTTGTGGTCGAGTTGTATCCCTTACGGGACGCTGCACTGGATTCACTCGTTTCGATGTCGCGTTGACCTTCCTGTCCGGCCGCGGGTGAGATGAATTCTTCTCCCCTTTCTCCGGTTTTCTGCTGGACGGAAGCGTCAATTTTTTGAATGCTAGGAGCAGGTCTTTCCGGGTCTTGAACCGGTGCATGCGCGCTTGATCGCGCAGACGCTGATCCGGCACTCCGTCAATCGTATCGTCGATAAACTTCTCGTCGTCGATGGCTATTCGATTCGCCAATATAGATTTATCGTAGTAGTAATCACTAAAGGTCTCACCCAGCTGCCACGTTCTCTTCTCAAACTCCTTTCTCAACTCCGATTTGGAAAGTTTCTCGTCAAACATCTCTTCCATCGCATCATAAAACGTCGAAAGCTCCAAACGAACATGCTGGGCCTTCGAATGAAACTAGGATAGCGCCTTACCTTTGAGTCGCATGATTAGCAGCGCCTTCGTCGAGATTTCGTCGAAATGGTATGCTTCGCGGAGAAGTTCAGCCTGCGTCTTCCATTTCTCGAAACCGCCGCTCCCTTCGCTATATTCACTCAGTTGGTCAGCGATCGCGCGAATACCGACCGAGGAGTGGGTCTGGCTGTTGCTTGTCGACGTATTGGCCTGGCTGCTGCTCGTCGATGGGTTGGAAGCTGCGCTTCTTTCCCGTTCCGCTAATCGCAATTCCCTTTGCAGTAAATCCCGTCCCTGCCTCATTAATTCGTATTGTCTCCGTAACAGAGAGTCGCCACGCACATCATCATAATCGCGTGCGTTGGTATCCTCGACGCTATTAGCGACATATTAGAAAACGATCGGTCTCGACGATACGACACAATTTTAACACTTTCGCCCGATTCCCCATACGATTCCGAACAATACAATGACCGATCTGACTCACTACACGGCACGGTCAAATACAATGCGTGAACGATTTCAGCGATATACGATTAAATTCACTGCGTGAACCGATCCCACTTCTGAGGATTGTAGGAGAGTTACGGGACGAAAGGAGACGATTAGGAATTATAAAGTATCTTTAACAGGATATTTCGATGGCAACTTATTCGTCAGGGCAATAATTACGCACGTCTACACCGTACGCGATCCGCGAGAAGAAGGGAGGCCTCGCCGGGCCCGCACACTCGTCAAGTCGCCCGTATATATATATATATATATAAAGGAATTATCGGCGATCTCCCAACACCTTTTTTTATTTCAGTACTTCAGGGTGACCGCGTCTGTAGGTTTGATCTGGTTCATTAGGAATAAAAATTTGACCAAATTTAATTAGTATATTAAATTATCTAGTACTTAATCGTGGCTTTTTAAATTTCGTTGCGTAGTTTTTATTTCACAGATGGAAACTGCTTTAATATAATAAAAAATGAGAGCGATTCTGTGGCGAAAGTCGATACTTTTACTATGAAACAGCCGCGATTTTGTAGCATATTAATTTTTCGGGATAATGAAGGTTTAAGCACTAGATAATTTAATATACTAACTAGATTTGGTTGAACCCTAAGTGCTTAAATAAAAAAACGTTGTCGGGAGATTGCCTATAAATCCTTTATTTATTTATATATGGCATTGCAAATAAAAATACAAGAGCATTCAAATATATACTTTCGAATAAACAGCCGTTTATTTAAAAAGGTCTTCCAGTTTTCGCAAAAAAAAACCAAAATACTTGTGTTTTTAGACCTCACAGGTGGGTATGACTCCTTAATAAACTGTGCCATACAGGATATTATGTGTAGCGTGTGTCTAAGAAGGAGATGTTTCTAAGTTGTGCACCTCCTCTCCTTTGATGTACTTTTCTCTCATTTGTTGTACAAGCGAATTAAATGTGTTAAATAATATTAATATATATATATATATAATAAGCAATGTTCTTTGCTCATGCTGGTCATCGCACGGACCACCGAATCCGAGCAGCCCTCATAAAACAAAATTTTCCCATTATTTTAATCACCCTACGAATCATAGAGTTTACATCGATCTAATCATGCTTTTGGATAAGTTACACTCTCATCGGACTCCAGGATGAGCCAGGAATCCATTGATGTCACTTCCATATCGATACGATAAGAGAGTGTTTTTAGAAATGCCTACTCCATTTATAGTTTGTATTGCTTGGGTAAAAGTAGTCCGATTTGCATGACATTTGTGATAATTTTAATTGGGAGAACGCTAGGAATCCATTAATTACTTACTTTACTTTCATATTGATACGATGGCGAAATATGAATCTCTTAACACGCTGTAATGAATATTTCACCCTCGACTGTGGGTCGCCGACCCCGATTCGCTGCGGTCGGCCGGAGATTCATGCCTGTTTCAGAAAAACTGTATTCTTTATTCTTTATCGTATCGATATGGAAGTGATACCGATGCATTTCTTATGTTTTTCAAATGAAAATTTGTTCCGCGTTGCATAGATTCGCGGGAAAAATAGTCACGGGCTTTCATTAACTGTTAGGAGGAATGATTTATTAGTAGGAATTCCTGGAATCCTCACATCTCCGTTGCGCACTTTATTAGACGGTTTGACCGTTGCACGGGCCAATTTGTCACTCGGCAATTAAAGTGAGAAGGTCACCATAAATGCAAGGGTAAGCCTCTGGCAGCCTCAGGGGCACCTCCGGAAGGGTCGCCGGTTAACGCGCCCGCACGTGCAACGCAGATGTGCGTGTCCAAGCGCTTTCTCGCCGTCTTAGGCGGGCAGGTAGAAAAACTTTGCCGCCAAATTTTTACATAGAGCGATTCCCGCCAAATTTAGCTACTTTCCCAGAAAAGGCGCGCCAAGGGCGCAGGGAATAGATGGCGCGATTGGTCCTAGGGAAATTACCCGATTGGTTGACACTGACAACGTTAGCCAATCGGGTCAACGCCACCACCGCCGGACTCACTCCAAGAAATCTGACGAGTCCGGCAGTCAGTCAATCTCCAGTCAGTCAAAGAAAAAAGGTCTTGACCAACAGGTCGTATTAGAAAACACGACTGATTCACACGAACAATTATTCCACTCACAATTCACCGTTTTACCTGTTTCGAAATATTATTAAATACAGTTTTTTCGTTATTATTTGTTAAAACTTTGCTTTCAATTTACTAACCCTACCACGGTAACGCGTCTAGGGTATCCGCGCAATTACGGTGTCGAAACAATCGAGACGGAGCCTTACAACCTCTGTTGACTCGAAAGCAACATTCGGGTCGCATTAAAGTTGCGTGCGATCAAAATTATACCAAATTTCATGTAAATCGAACTATTTTTAACGAAGTTATGGAAATCAACTTATTATGAAGATTCCTTAATTACGATCCGATTTGTGTCGTTTTTCGACCATTTTCATCGGGAAAACATAAGGAAACAATTCAAACCACTTTCGCCAAGATCCGATGAGAAATGTAGAATTTTCGATTCGGCACTTCTTAAGGGGCAACATTGTATGCCCCCCCCCCCTGGGCTCGAGGGTTCAAGTCCTCGAAATCCATCAAGGCATGGCTTATCGGCGGCGTTGCCTCTTGAGTCGAGGTTTGCGTGCAGCGAGAATTCTTGCGTGCTACACATTTGGACGCGACACGTCTGACAACGCAAGAGCGTAGGTGAAAAAATTTTGACGCGCCACACTTCTAACTACGCACAAGGTGCGAGCAAGAACGTCCGATGAGGTGGAAACTTTTTTCTTCAAGGACTGCAGATCGCAATACAGTCGTTATAACTGAGTAATAAACCATTTCCATAATTTATAGCACCTTCAGGTAAACCAAATGTTGCTTCGTAAAAACAGATGTTTCAGTGTGCCCTACAATAACAGTATTTATGATATCCTCTATAAGCCAGGTATATCGAGGAATTCGTATACTTTTCGCGAACGTACGTATATCGCGATCGTGTCTTGCCGATCATTTCGCCGATCAATAATATACATGGAACAGGTAGTACACAATACAAGACTGCGCTGAATCCTGGAAAAAGCATGTGGAGTCAACGTAGAAATGGGAGACCGAATTCGCTGTCTCTAAGTAGTGACGGGTACAACTTTCTGGACTGCGCGAAAGAGCGCGCTCCTTCCGTCGTTCCGGCGCGCAAAAGTGGCACGCAAGCACGTCCGTGTAAAGGTCCCAAATTTCTCGTAGGCTATCTGTGCACTGGTGTAAATACAGCGGAACTGCAGCTCATGACGACAGCGCGATCTTATGTGGTAACGTGCAGACACCGCGAAAATGCCGTCTATCGTCTGCAAATCTACAGACGGAAACGTAGTAAAATAATAATTAAAACCAAAATAAAATATTTATTAGATAATGAATCACATTAATATACATTTGTATGAAGAAATTATTTTTAATTATAGTTAATAAAAAATATAACCGCGGGCAGGTTTTGCCGTCTGCGTTTATATTATGGTGTAGCTTTCGGCGTAAATGAGTGGAGTGTGATTATTTCTAGTTAGATGAAGTACGATCAATGCTCCGACGTGATTTAGAGTGCTATGTATAAGATTCTTAAAATAGCCACGATAATTGTTATTTTTCTGATATCATATTGTTGCGTCGGGGTGTTTCCATCGCAAGCCACCCCGACGCAAAGGATAGAATAATACGCGGTTGTATACACGACTCAATTATATTTGGACATACAGAGCAATAATAGTACAACCCGCACGCCCGAACGCTTTGGCGTTCGGTACAAGACAGTCCTCTCGCCGTTGTCCCGATCGTCCTCTTGAAGCGGGGTTGACCCTCTTCTGTTTTCAGCTACGAGCACCAGCAGGCTATGCAATATATATATTTTTCTTTTTATTAAAAAATGTATATAGGTAAGCTTATTTATTGATATCTTATAAAGCAGGGATCGAAATAGTTCTGGAACTCTACTTTTTTTTTAAAAAAAATCCTGTTAAATCTTATATATTTCATTTAAGAAAATATCTGTTCCTGTGGAATTTTTATTGAAAGAAATGATGCCCTTAGGAACTTCTTTAGAAAGTATTCTCATGGAACAGATATTTTAGAACCTATATAATAAAAGTTCCATGGAAACAGTTATATCAGAATAATTATTAAAAGAGGTTCCATAAGATAAAGAAAAGTATTAAACTATTAGGTACTAGTTTTATTTAACAATATAATATCATATTCTTCGTGTTTATTTAATAAAAGATATGAAAATCATAACATAAATAATTAATAGTTTCATAAGAAGTATTGAACAGAAAAGAGAACTTGTCAAGTATAATACCTAAATAACATTTTTTATAACTTACATGAACCAAAATACACAAAAATTCTATAATATCTGCGTAGAAATTAGCTACGTAGGTAAATATTACAAATAAATAAGCCATTCAGAATATCAGTTTAACTGTAATAATTATTTATTATTGTTGTAGTACTATTCATTGAATAGTATTCAGTATTTATTACAAAGATTGAGAACTTTTTTAATCTTGATGAACAAAATATCTGTTTCAGTTATAGAGAAATGTTTATTTTTATATTTTATAAGTTCCATTCCAACTAGAACTTTCATTTTCAAGAACTTTTATTTTATCAGTTCTCATGGGAACTTATAATGTGAGAACATTTTTAAAAAAGTTCCACCGTCCATTTTTCAAATAGAATATATTGAAAAGTAAATATATTGAAAATTAAAAAATAGGACAGTAAAAGCTAGAAATAAATAGCAAATTGGCTCTCCAACTGCGATGAAAAGAAAATAACGAATACACAAAAATATAGACTTTAAAATGTGATTTCAAGTGATGTATGTATTACGGTTAAAGCATTAATTTAGTAAATGTATACAGTTTCTAGCAGTTTCTGTTTAATGTATGCCTAAAAAGCATATAACCCAACCTACAATCGTACGAAAATGCATACATTGACTGCATCACGTTTTTACTGTGGCACATGTATCCAGCTAACGCTTCAATTTTGCTATGATACCACGTTGGCAGTCTGTACGAACTTTGAGGCGTCACTGATCCTGAGCCACCAAGAATACATAGTACATTTGTGTGTGACACGCGTGAAATACACGTGGCCGCGTACTAACCCCACAAGTCCTCCCGAGTAGGCGCCATGTCGTATCCACTACCTGAACTAAATTTATCACGTGACTTGCTCTGTATTATCGTCAAAATGGCGGAAATCGTATTTGGGAATGCAGTCACGGGAATACGTTGTTCATTCTTATATGAGCAGATTTTGAGCTGGGTGAGGTCTCATTAGAAAGAAGAAGGTTCAATACAGCCCGCTCTGAGAATCGTTTGAGTCACAAAACTCTTTTAGTGACCTACAAATAGGGATGGCAAATTTACCGACTTTTTCAATTACCGGTAATTCGGTGAAATTTTTAATCAAAACCGGTTTACCGGTAATTAACCGGTATTTTCTTAAGGTATTACATGACGTAAATTATAAGAGTAAATATTACAAAAAACTTTTTTTGAATTCTAATCGAACATTATAACAAATATATGCAATTCTGAACATAAAATATAAAATGATATAACACAAAATAGATATATTTGTATAACTGTTGACAATATTTATTAATATGGATCTTCTCCAAGAAAACAATGAAAAGAATCAAATTTTACATATAGAATTAAATATTTTTTATTTAACAATTCTCTTTAATAAATAAACATGCAAAAAACATAATTTGTCTAAACTTTGTTTTCCTGATCGCTACCTAATGTTTGTACAAAATAATCCAGCCACGGATAAAGCGCTCTCACATTCTACACTTTTTGGTCTGGTAGTCATTAAGAAATCATATGCCATTTGTATATACTTTCTCCTTAATTTTTCTATTTAAAAATTCGTTCATTATTTTGATGACTTGATTCAGATTCTTAGTTTTCTTTTGGATCAGAGCTGGTTCTCTATGAGATACTTCGGTTTTCGTCTTTATTAGTAATTGATTTTTTTCACTGATAACATAGTAGATGTCGACAGAATTAATGAACAAATATATGTACCATATTTTTATACGTAATTTATCGAATTACCGATAAAAATTTGGCGAATTACCGGTAAAAATTTGAGGGTATTTCTCGCGATTTACCGGTTTCCCGGTATTGCAATCCCTACCTACAAATACTTGGAATCTGCGAGTGTATTTTGTCGATTTTGTCTCTACTTTGAACACCCATATTATTAGATATCAACACAATCTCGTTGAACCATGGCCAGAGCGGGCTGCATTGAACCTTCCTCTTTTAAATGAGATCTAACCAAGCCCAAAATCTGCTCATATAAGAACGAAAAACGTATTCCCCCAAACCCATGTTTTGGGCGAGATTGTGTCGGTATACAGCGCGCTGCATTACCCGTGTCTACCCCCTTAAATCGATGTCGAATGACATGCCCGTGTGTCGAGTACCTAAATACTAATGCAATAAGTACCTACATACTAATGAAAACTTTCTTATTTATCCCAATATCTTTACAAAACTTTTGTCAATGGATTATTGAGATTTCGCCGATGATAATAAAACCAAACACAACATTATTGCGGGCAATGCTATCTTTGCGAAGTGAGTAAATCAATAACATCCGCATTATTAACTGTGATTTAAAATTGTCCGAATAGTGTCGTGTTTAGTCTCATTTTCCTCAGGTAAACCCCACCAATCTATTGGCAAAAGTTCCGTAAAGAATTCATGATAAATACGAAAAATTTTTGTTGCATTAGTAGTTAGGTACTTGACATATCGAAACGTCGTTCGACAGCGTATCATTTTAGCCCCTTTATGCACTTGCGATCAGTCGCCGACGACTACGAGACACACAGGGACATATGAGTTCGTATGCACTTGGTCGCGGCGACCAAGATGTCGCCACAACCACGAAAACGTGAGCGACGCACGGGAGACCAAGTGGTCGCGGCGACCAACGAAGTGCCCCGTTTCCAATGCACGCGGTCACACGATGAGCGACTTCGTTGGCGATCAGACACCTGCAAGCAACGAAATGAGTTTTGATACGCAGAAATTTATTTTGCAAATTGAATTTCGAAAAGCAATTTGGGACTTGTCATATAATGAATACAGTATTGTCTCCGTATGTGCTCGGTTTGGTGCACACGATACGTGCTTGTCGCTATCCCCACCACTTCTGTCTCACTCTTGTCCGGCGAAGGCAAGAGCGAGATGGAACGAGAGCGAGCGAGAGCCACTGAAAGCGAGCGAGGACGGTACGAGACAGACGACGCGTTGATGTTTTGTCTCGCTCCGTCTTTCGGGCGGCGTGACACTCCGTCCTTTGCGTGCGCGACGAGCGTGCGCGATGATCGCAAGCACTTACGGTGAGCACGGGAACCGCTTCGCAAAATCTTGACGCAGGTCCGGCTCAAGTCTTTTTTGCGTCCTAGGCGAATTTATTTGAGATTATTTATGTCTTTACTCTGCAAAATTAGGCGACTGCCTAGGGCGGAAAGTCGACAAGAGGTGCAAAATGATATTTTCATTACTGGTATTGTTGAAAATAAACTTTAAAATGAAATATTACAAGTTGTACTATAAGTGAATTAAACTACGAATAAAAATTCAAAGTAAGGTTGTCAATAATCTCAAATAAATGTATTATAATAAAGGGCATAATTTGAAAAGTTCGCCTAGAGCGCAAAAAAGACTCGGGCCGTGCCTGGCTATCTGACCGTCGCGCGCATGCGTCGAGTAGTCACGATTTCATCTGAGTGCTCGCACCCGTCGCGCACGCCCACGCGCACGAAAAACGTTCCATCTCGCTCCCCCCTTCGGCCAGAAAGAAGCGAGAAACGAACACTCGGAATTAAGGATCTGTTCACGATAGGAGCTCAACGCCGGTCCCGACCAGCGGGCACATACGGAGACAATACTGTACTCCAATCGCGACATTTAAAAAACAATAAGAAGAAATGGTGCATTTATTTGAGTATGAGAAAGCAGGTAAACATTATTTTCTTACGGCGATCTTACAATAAAGAATGCACTGTATGTTGCCTCTTCTTTACATTTTTTTTCAATGCAATTCATAATTAAAACATTCTCCTCAACGTCCATTCTGTTTGGCGCTCTCTACGAAACGGATAAGGTATCAAGTTGCTCGGTCTGGTCGCTTTATTTGGTTGCCCAAATTTTGGTCTCTCGGCGACCAAGTTGCCGGCGACTGATCGCAAGTGAGTAACGAGCCTTAGTTAGCTCACTCTCAGCGGCTTTTGTTTACAGTCCCCAACGAGGCTGGAGGAGGTTGGCCTGAAGCGAGGCTGGAGCACAGATAAAGTTCGCATTCCTGGAAACGGTACCCTCCTGCACCCGAGCGATCCCGAATGATCGCGCGATTTGTGAAGCACTACTACATATATATCCTTTGTCAGTCTTTAACCTTTGTAAGATAGATTCTGTTGATTACAAATCCCAATGCGACTGGAAATGAGATAGGACGAAGGATCGGCTACTACCTAAAGTTCAGCAAAACCGGTTTCTCTTGTAAAAACAAGTTCGGAACTACACATGCAGATTTCATAAAAATTTGCCTTCTCTCCTTTAGCGGCTGTGCAAGCTCCTGTTCTACTTTTTAATACAACTTTTTGCAGAATTCATTTCTTCGTGTACATATGTTCGTGAAAATTTATGAGGTACATATCCGCAATACTGTTCAATTCTAGAATTTATTTTCATTATGTAAGAACTCATATTCGTTGATAGATTTAATTTTACTTTTGAGTTCGTTAATCTCACAAATTTTAACTGTTCGTTATTAACAGTGACAATTACTGACATTTTACAGTTTCATTTATTGTTAGTTTGTTCTAAAAGACTGTATACTTTGGTCGCAAAGTAATAACTTATCCACTATATGCTCCTGACACGGTTTCGATCGTAGCAAACTTCTTTTGATGATAAGAAATTCAACAATTATGAATAAATTTCAGCTGCATTCTTTGAATATTGTCAATTATGAGATAGATGAATTATCTATAAATTGTCAAACGAGCTTAAATTATTAATAAACATCACTGTTAATGGACGTTATCGGTGATCCTATTGTTTGTGTATATGTATTAAGATATCGTAAAGACTACATAAGGCAAACGACAAAAGATTTACTTACAGATGTAATAACAATTCTTAACACGAAAAGAGGTATAATAAATGTTCACAGATCACTGTCAGTCACCTGCCTGTTAAATGAAATTATTCTTCATTTCATAATCGTTACTATTACTAATACATGTTATTTATCACTTTACGACTATATTGTAATAAATTATGACAGCATTTTTGCACAGAATAACAATCAGCATTCATAAAACTGTACCTACAACTTTCACTCGTTACTTCATTCTTGCAGGTTTCCTTGTCTCATTTACTTCTTATATTTATTCATGAAACATTAAAATCATGGAGTATCGTCGATCTTTGATATCAGGTTTAATTACCTGTACAAAAAGGGCATCCTGCGAAAAGGTACTTCTAGTTTCTGATACCAAATGATTTGATACTTCGTAGAAAATGGCAATAGAAATTAAAGATAACTTCGTTTTCAGCATAAAGCAATGACATATAATGTTTATTAATCCTCAGTTAATTACAACTGTACAACGTTTGGCAGCGAATTTTTGCTTTATTCCATTTCATGATTAATTGTCATGATTAATTTAAGTTCGGGTTCATTATATAGAGTACAGATAAACTATGGGACATGCTCAGAGAGTTATAAAATTCTTTAAATGGAACAAAACGTCTTAATAAGTATACATGGAGAAACAGTATTACAGGCAATTGGACTTACAATTTATGAGTGAGTAGAGAAGATCGCTGGGGAATAATTAATATTTCGACGGAAAAGGTGGTTAGCAGAAAATGCAGGAAAACATTAGAAATAGAATATTTATTGCAAAAATATGTACAAATTTTGCTAAATCAACAATCAGATTTTTGACAATTTTTTATTAGATTTTGTTTGTTTATTCTCTTACACAGGGTGCTCTATAATATGTGAAACCCACTTTAGATATGTATTTAACACTTGAAAATAATACAAAAAATTCATAGAAACTTATGCCCCGTTTAACTTTGCTTCTGGCTTATAAAGATTTTCGTCGTGCATTATTCATGTGACAAACGAAGTTAGTACTAGTAGGTACTACTATTTCCATTTAACAGTTTACAACTGTCTTACATACAACTTTTCGATTATTCTGCAAACACTATCATAACACTCTGATTCATTTCAGTATTGGCACTGTTGAAGTAAGTAATCTGAGTTTGAATTTGGTGGGGATGAATGAATGCGTGGAGAGGATGAATGTGCTAGTCTTTTAAAGTGACTGTGAAAAAAAGCAGAGTTACGGCCGTAAAGGAAAGTATGCTGGGTGAAGAAAGTTTTCAGCGAGAGAGTAAGAGTAGTGAGTTAAGTAAAGTTAAGATGTTTATTGTAAAAATCTTATCTGAACAAATAAACAGCTGCAGGAATACCGGACACCTGGTTGGAACAGACTTCTGTTGCGTTATTTCTCATACTCTGTGTAAAAATTTAAATTTAATTTCTTATTCTTATTCCTACACCATAAAAAACTCCAAAAATGTAAAAAAAATTACACCAAGTACATGAAAAAGTAGAGAACGAAAAAGAGTATTATCAAATAAATCATAAAAAAAATAGAAGAAAATGATATTATAAATTACAATATAAAAAAAGATGTGAAATCAAAATGAGCTGCAAGTACACAGAAGTGCTTTCCAACGGCGCTTAAGATGACAGAACTGCATATCCACAGCTAAAATGCTGTGTTCATACATTCTGTTACTCATATCGCGGACATTTTAATAATGTGAAGATAAAATGTAACATCTAAACATTTGCCTAGATGCCCGCGGTCTGAAAGTCAAATACTTGGCGTGACCAGGCAAGGTCATGGTGTCGATGAATAAAAATTATTTATAAAATAATGAAAGTGTATTCGTATTGTCAGAGTTTTAAATTGACAAATTATCTAAAAGCCTGCATGAGGGACGGTATGAGTATTGATGATCTCAGAATAGCTTGCCTGGCGACGCCAAGTATTTGACTTCCAGGGTGCGGACATCTAGCCAAATGTCTAGATGTTACATTTTATCTTCATATTATTAAAATGTCCACGACTTGCGTAATGGAATGTATGATCACAGCATTTTAGCTGTGTATATGTAGTTGTCTCATCTTATGCGCAGTGAGAAAGCACCGAATCTTACATTGTGTTATACATTGTCGTCTTTGCACGCGGCTGGATTGTGATATCATTTTCTTCTATATTTTATGATTTATTTGATTATACTCTTTTTCGTCCTAGACTTTCTCATGTACTTGGCGTAAATTTTTTAATTTTTGGAAGTTTTTTTATGGGGATTTTACTAATTTTTACAAAGATAATTTGCATAGGGAATGACTTCAAATATTTTTAATATTATAAATGATTGTTAGCATAAATATTGTTAGCATTGATAATCGTCATCATACTCATTATAAGCGATTAATAGTAAATCGGCAACGAATAAAAATTATCATAAAAAATGAAAAATTTCATAGAAATTGTATACTTTGGTGTCAATGCGCAACCTGAAGATAAAGTCCCAGAAAAAAATCCTTTTAAATCCAGATATTGGACAATCTTGGGCAACTTTTGACACCTACATCAATATTTGTTTGAAAGTCTGTTGGTGGGAGAGTGAGAACGTGTATCGCGATGAGGTTAAGAAATCACGGACGCATGAAATATCGGCACTGAGTTCCGGTTATGCAACCACGTTAATTTTATTGTATACATGTTAAATTGTTTAATTGACTCGTGAGTGAGTGTGGCGGAGAGCGGAACTGCCACATTCTCAAACACAGAACACGGACGTCTTTTTTAAAAAATATCTTGACCATCAAAAGATTTTTTACCAAACTATCGATATATTCCATTTCCGTATTGTCTGACGAATTGGTTAAAAAAAATGTATAAATTGGTGCAGCAAATCCTGATATATAGAGAAAAGAAAATTCTGGGTCGTGCGGATCCAGTGTCGTGTAAGCGTTAGGAAAATATACTGTGGTGTTTGAGGGATAAATAAGGTGTGGGGAGGGGAAGGGTGGCCGGAGGAATGGAAATAGGGGTTAGTGTAATTTCTTTTTCCAATTCCCCATACCTGCCTCATCGCCACTGCTGCCACTTGCTCCTCTTGCCCTCCATTGCTTCCTATCTCGTATCCTAAGTATGTGAACTTCGTCACCTCCTCTATCTTTCTTCCTTTCCAGCTCCAACCTAGCTTCTTCTTTCTCCCCCTCCATTCGCAAATCTCATTACCTTCGTCTTTTCTACGTTTAACACCATATTCTTCCTATCTAAATACTTCTTCAGTCTGCTTATCATCCCTCATCTCCTGTTCGGCTTCCGCTATCAATACCACATCGTCCGCGTACGTAAGGGATCTTGTCTTGTCTCCTCCGATCTTTACCCCACCCCCCCCCGTTTCGTAACTTTTCCTCTAAGTCCGCTATCAATATATTGAATGGGTGGGGCTTAGCGGGCACCCCTGCTTTACACCTCTACCCGTCCACAAGGTCTCCCTCTCTTCGCCTCCTTCTCCTTAAATCCTGGCTTACCCTCTCTCCTCCATTTGCCTCCAAAACACCTCCCTGTCTAAGGTATCTTTCTACCTGTCAAGTAGTTCAAAACGAAAACGTTGTCCATCGTTCCCATGCCCCTCCTGAACCCCGTCTGGTTCTCTGGAATCATTCCACCCCCTTCCATTTTCACCACCAACCTTTCTGCCAGCACCACCGCAAACGCTTTCTACAAAGTTGGCATCACTGTCACCCCCCTGTACTCCTCTACCCGTACCTCTTCCCCCTTTTTCACTATCGTCAAGAGAAGGCTATTTTTATGCGACGCATTAGTATGGACGTTGACGAGTTACAGGGTAGAGTCGTGGGGATGGGGGGGGGGGGGGGGAAGCGATAGAGGCCACAGAGGAGAGGTACGTAGTCGATTTAGTCGATTTAGTTGCGACCTACAGCGGGAGGAGCATGCCACTCGGGATGTCACTCGGGCTATGTGGCCAGTGAGTGTACAAACATTCGAAGAGCGGGAGTTCCCCCAGGGCTGACCATGCCGCCCGATGTGACCATACCTCTTTCCCCTGCGCTGCCACGGGGTCAGAGAGCCTCCCTTCAACGGCCGAGGCCGAGCAGGGAGGGACGATTTGCCACCTGGTCCGAGGGATCACACCATCTACCCTGCACGGCCCGGGAAGACGGGCCTCTTCCCAAAGGAGGGAGGGAATGGCTTCGGATAGCCACCTCCTCATGCTACGCATTAACCTACCAAGATTCTACCCCGCTTCTCGGATACACGTCCGCATTTTACAGGCCCGGGCCAGCTTGCGGACGGACCATACTCACGGGGGTGACCATCGACGGGGGTGGGCGATCCCTACCTAAGACGCACGACTTGACGTTACTAGCCCGTCGCTAAATGAATTCGCGGTATATGGAACCGTGTCTCGACGCCGCTCCACCAGATCTCCTATCCACCCCGTAAGCTCGCTTTTACTCGTCGTCCTAAACCGGGTATTGCCGGGTCCACTTTACGTCCCCGCTGAAAGCCTTCGGACTGCGCGAGCACGCGCGTACGATGCCTTCGGCTTGTTAGGGTGACGGCTTCTTTACCCTCATAACGCTAGCTGTCCCTCCCCCTACTCCCTCCCCCTCTCCCCATTGACTCGACTCCCTGACTCTCCCCCCTCTTATTCCTGTTTCCTGAGACTTCCCACAGCTATCATACACTGCAACTCTGCCCCATTGTTTTCCCCCGTCCCTCGCACCCCGACCTACGTTCTTTAATCCCGAGGTTAAAATTATTTATTCCTATTAAGGAAGGAATAGGGTCCCCATGGCAAGAAGGCCCCGGGGAGGCACCCCCCCCCCATTTCCGGTTAAATCAGGTCTGACATATTGTTGCGAGATCTGATAGCGAGGCACGGTCCAGAATGGAGCGGTCCCCACCCGACCCTAGCGGTTCTCCGCTTTCCTGAGGAGGTGTGTAGAAGCCGGTACGCCGGTATCACTAAAAGCTTGTAGCGCTGAATCCATTCTAACTTTCTTTCCCTTGGTACCGCTACCCTTCCGCAGGGTAACCTGCCAAGGTTCGGTCACCACCGACCCACGGTTGAAGTAACTGCCTCACCATACTTCCCCTAGTGGATGCCATACTATTAGAGATGTGTGGGGGGACCCTGCTTCCGCCCTCCCCCGGTGAACCACGCCGAGGGGTAACGGCCCCCTTCGAATCGCGGCTCCAGCCTCCTTCTCGATCTACTTTCGAGTCACTGACCGAGAAGGGGGCCAGCGTGAAGGTCCTCCCCTTCTGGCGGAGATGAGCCTTAGGTATATTTCCATGGGTTCACATCCTCCAGGAAACTCGCAATCTTATCCAAACCCAGTTTGATTACATCCTATGCTCTTATAATTTCCATGCCAAGTATCCTCCTACGGATTTCCATTGTACGTGGACACTCGCACAGAACATGCACCGAATCGTCCTTGCTAACCTCGTATAGCGAGCACGTTTCTGTTTCGCTAGCCATGATCCTATGTAGATGAGCATTCAATGGCGCGTGCCCGCTTAGAATGTCCACCACATTCCTTGCTTTAACTCTTTCCATTCCTATCAATTCTCTGGCCCTATCCCATTTCGGTTCGTGTCCCATCAACAACTTCACCGTCGTACAGTCATTCGTCTGGAGAGATACGTTAGGGTTAGAGAGGGTAACGCCGGGATATATGGAAAGAGGTGGATAGGGAGAAATTGCAGGAAGAAGAGAATAGAACTTTAAGATGAGGCTGGAAGAGGGAGGAGGGAGTAGCGAGAAAGTGTTGGGAGGAAATAAAGAGAAGAGAAGCCAAAGAGGGAAAAGTGTCCGCGTGGGAGGAGGAAAGAAGAGGGTTTTACAAAGAAGTAGGAATGGAGATAGAGGAGGTGAGGAGACTGGGGGTAAACGAGAGGGAGGGATATGGGGAGATGACGAGGGGGAAGGGTTCCCGAAATACCTGAGAAAGGGTTGGGGGGAGAGTAGATGGAAGCAAGGTACAGGGAGGAGATGGAGAAAAGGGTATGTAGAGTGTGTGGGGGTGAGGAAGAAGCATGGGAGCACGTATGGGAAAGGTGCAGGGGAATCGATTCCCATCACCGCCAAATTTGTTGACAACAAAAAATCAATTTTATCAATATCTACTGAATGTATACTACTTCCTAAATGTCCATCCAACTCGAAATTGAAAATATTAATAAAAATGAATAAAAATTGTAATTGGAACGAACACTTAAATTTTGACATTTTACAGATACACAGCATTTTACACCTAAAAACACTGTCTTTTTCTTCGAGACGTCATAACGACCCAGTTTAACATTTCCTCTCCGCTTTTTTCAAACATGGTGAGCATTCTTTTCCGTTAAGAATTAACACCGTGAACTAGAAATCGCGGTTCGTAATGTATTAAAAAAAAAAAGTAATACTCAATGAAATGAATTAGAATTTTCAAAATTCGTTACAATTGACAAGGAATATCTTTCAAGTCCCAACAAGACCCACATACTAACCAAATGGATTATTTTCAGCACATCTTTCTCTACATAATCATGCGAGAATCATTTTCCCCTTCAGCCGACTCTTCAAATTATTGCTGTTTGAAACTGTCAACGTTACGTCGTTTTAAGCCGGATCCAGACCTGAATGAGTATACGTTGAGCAAGGCTGAACGCGCACCGAATATTCTGATGTGGACGGGTGAAACGGTAGCCGCATGCTTCTACGTCAGAAAGGGTGAGGGTGAACGCATATGCTAGTGTGGACGTGTCATTTGTGGTGACTCGACGCATGCGACTCGACTCGCGAATGCCGACGAAGGCACATGGGCTGAGCCGACCGTTGTCGGGTTTCTTCCACACATCAAAAGAAGTTTGGAGTGCATTGCGCTCAGCGTGGATGATAGAAGCAGATGAGATACTTTTCTCAAATCTACGATGTCCCGGATTTTCATGATATTGAAATAAATTGTAGTCCAAATGAAATTAGGGAAGGCTAAGTACTCATTTTTCTAGTTTCGAAATTGTTAAAAAAATACAAATATTCGAAGCTCTCTATTTTCGGTGATTTTTACGAAACTCGCCTTCAGAAATGAATTTTAATGACGTAAATTATTGAAGGCATGAATTTGCGTCTTTCTTTTTAATCATGAAAGATGGATCTATGTGAATGAATTTAATCCATTACTAATATTGTCATAAACAATTAATGAAAAATAAAAAAATTACATTTTTAATAATATAACGCATTTACCATATGAGAGACTTTAAAGCTCTATTTTAATGAATAATTTATCTTTCTTTTCTTCATTACACCCTGTATTGTTCTCAATTCATACAACCTGACAGACTCACAGTTGTATTAAAAAATCACACGAGATTACTCGCGAGGAAGAAAAGGGGTAGTAGCTGACCGTGCGTGGTTCCGCCTGCGTCGTCCTTTCTTCAAATTAAACACGGATCCTTTATCCATCGAGTATAAATACGCGCTTGAATTTCAGTACCTTCAATGCCACCTTTACGACTGCGGAGTGAGCTAAGTTGAGCACAGAAGTTGGTGACGAAAGATACATGGCACTTTTGACCCCTCTGCATGCGTCATTCGTGCGCGCTCAGCCTGCTCAGCGTATACGCATTCAGGTTTGGATCCGGCTTTACGGATATAAGTTCGCATGTATTGTATTATTATTGTATTACGAATGGTTTTTACAAATATTAATATATTGGGCTCTAGTCTGTTGAATAAATGAATAATAAATGAATAATAATGTTTAATTAAACCGTAGTATTCGCCACAATTTCTAATAGTACTATTTGAGTTTTCCTTATAACTTGAAAACGAAGAGTTTCCCCAACATGCGATTTAAATTACTTAAAAGAGCATTAAATAAACTACTAAATAAACAGTTCGCAAACTTTTTTGTAACAATTATGATAAAAGAATTGAAAAATGAAAAATTAAATCAATGTAAGATATATTCGATTATACATCATTACAAAGGAATAATTTATTCCTGTCTTTCGATGCAAATTTTATTAAGATATTTTTTATAGTTCAAAAGTTATACACACATGTCACTAAGTTCCCCAATCGGACCAGTGTGTACCGCTTGCTGTTAGCCGCGATATGTATACTGGCGACAAGTAACAGTCAACGAGCAAAATGTGTGGCCGTCAAAGTGTTAAGACTTTATGCAAATCTGAAAATTTTTTGACCGAGTTACGGTGTTAGTGGTATTTGAAAGATAGCTGAGTTTACTTACACTATTCCGACATTGGGGGGTATAATATGCACAAAACTACAGTATAACCTCAATAATACACGGGTAGATGTACCGTTTGTGGCCATTGTACTGTTGTTGGCTATGTGCATAATTATCGCGGTTTTCTTAGCTTGAAATTGTTTGCAGACACATAATTATGTGTAGAATTACGTGTAGAATTACAAGGTTACATTTATTGCTTACACGGAAAAACATTATATTTTTTAAGAAGTGTGTAAACGGTTCGCTGCTTTTGCAATAAACGTAAAGGATATAATACGGAAAATAAAATTCCCATATTTACTAATCAAAGTATATTAATATATATATATATTATGGTAGATATAGGTTAAATGTAGATTCAAAATTATTAACCATCCGGTGGCCAAAACTGATACAATATATTATCAATATCTATTAAAATATTGTTCTATTTTCTTCTACCATGCTTTTTCGGATCTAATGGCTAAAGCTGTTCTATAAGACTGATCAATTTTTCCATTGTAGGTATGTACAATATTGTTATGTATTGAGATGGAGGAAGGAAGCTGGTATGAGAGTAAGGAAGCTGGTAAACCCGAATACTTCGGTATAACTCTAATACTTTTATTTTACACGCACCGCGTGGTCAGGTCGCTCACTCTGGCTCCCTCGCTCGTGCGTGGCGCACCCCTCGGCCGCCCTGTGTACCAGACGACCCGGAGGAAGTGGGGACTGACCCGTCAGATATATAACATCTCTCTCCCCTTATTTTAATGTTTATACATAGTACTTTTCTAATTCTAGATATCTTAGGCTGCGTATTTATCTGGTCTCGTCTTCACCCTAGTCGACTAATTCGCAATGGTTCGACCCCTCCCTCTACCGTATTATTGCTCGCCTCTTGATTAGTATTGGTACCTAATGCTGGTACACCCTCTCTGGCCTTCCTCAGGCCTGTCTGGGGGTCGGGTTTTGGCAGCTGACCCCCCTCCACGTTACTTGGGCCCCCCTCCACTATCAAACTAGGGGGGCCGGATTTGGTCGGCCCTTGATTGAATCTTGACCCGTTCCTCTGGTTTGATTTGGCGCGCCAATGTTGCATTTCTGCTGGCTTGTGTATCCCCTGACTACTTATTTTGTTTACCGTTTCCGGTCCTATATCCCATGCTTATCCTTCTGCTACTTCTACACTGTGCGCTAGTTGACAGGCCCCCTGAAATGTCAAATTTTCTTCTGCCAATCATTTTCGCTTGATATTCTTGATTTGAATTGCCTCTAATCTCCCTACTCGCCACCGGTATGGCGTAATCTTTTTCCTCCGACTCCGGCTTACTAGCACCTCTGAGGTGATCGACGTGTACATATCTAATCTTATTATCTATGAACACAATATATGTAACGGGACTTATTCTAGCCTTAACTACTCCTTTGGACCATTTGTCCTTTTCTCCTCTCACATTTTTTACATATACTCTATCTTCCTCTTTAAAATTAAAATACCTATTTTCGGGTACTTTCTCGTTTTGACTTTCTAATAAGTGTGTTTGTTTGTTATGTAAATATTTGTTCAAATTAGGTTTGAATAACATTAATCTAGTTTTTGGCTTTTGTTTTAACATTACTTCTGCTGATGACATTTGAGTCATATTATGGGGTATATTTCTATAGATAAAAAGGAAATTATCCAGTTTTTCTTGACAGGACAATAGACCACTTCGATCCTCGAAAATTTGTTTCATTAAATTGTTTTTAAACAACTGGATGCAACGTTCAGTTATTCCATTTGACGCAGGGTGTAACGGTGGTGACTTTAAAACTTTAATTCCGTTGAATGTACAAAAGTCGTCGTATTCCTCGGAATTAAGGGGTGGCCCGTTATCCGAGTGAATCTCGATCGGTAATCCAAATACCGCAAATGACTTCCTTAAACAGGCTATAACGTTGGCTGCGTTAGTAGTTTTCAAAATCCATGCATCCACCCACTTGCTATGTGCGTCTATCAATACCAAAAATTTTGTATCGGCCTTCTGGGCTATGTCTATACTTTTATTTTACACGCACCCGCGTGGTCAGGTCGCTCACTTCGGCTCCCTCGCTCCTGCGTGGCACCCCCCTCGGCCGCCCTGTGTACCAGACGACCCGGAGGAAGTGGGAACTGACCCGCCAGATATACAAAAAATATATATTCAGATATGTCTATAATATACAGGGTGCAAACTGTGTGTGTAGCGATATTTTAGGACGTAGTAGGTGAGGTTCAATGGAACATAAAAGGCCTTATGACATAGTGTCCCATCTGTCTCCATTTTACAATAATAATGCCTTAAAGTTTGCACCATGCGTTTGAAACGGATAGTAGCTCGCGCATATTGGTCAGACAAACACATTGAAATATGGTGTTGACTTTTGATCTTTCATGTAATTCCCAAAGTGGTATATTTTTCGGAAGGAAAAACTCTTAAGGGTGATACTCCAGCGACTCGACTCAAGGAGATGCCGCCTGGTACCCCGTGGCGAAGACAACACCCCGCGTTGCGTCACCGCATATTTATGGGTTTCGACCCTCGAAGGAGTTGAAATAACCATTAAGGGGGTACAGGATTATTGAAATCTCGAAAAATCGATTTTTTTTATTACTATTAATTCTGAAAGTGTCAACTAATGTAGCCGTGTTGGCCCAAATGGGGCGAGCATACGAGCATTTGGCTGGCAAGATGACATAAACAAATTCAACGATCGTCGCTAGCCAGTACCAAGGGAAAATTCGACGTCAATGTTCTGCCGTAATTGAACTTGGAAAAACCCTGCCCTCATTCGCTAGGAATCACTGGACAAGTTGGATCTGCCCCGCTGCGCGGCGGGAAACCCTGTCCAGTGGGGACCACGAGCGAGGTAGAGCCGCCAGCATAAGCTCGATCCCAGTAGATGGGCTTTCGTGATTATGCCCCACCCACCACAGCGCCGAAGCACCGCCTGCATTGGGGGTCGGGGCGAGTTGTGGAGAAGGAAAGGAGGGTTGGAGGGGTGGGGCGGATGATTGGGTTTTAAGTTTGGAGACCTGAAAATAATGCATGCATTAAGTTGGTGGATGAGAAGGACCTGCTGCGTCGGGTGGAGTTGGGGGAAAATGTTGGAGATAGATCTCCAGGCCGCTTCCTTCTTTACCAAGATGACCTTTGGTCTGCATAAGGGTACTGAAAGTGTTTCCTGTTAGAAGTTGCTGGGGGGTTGGTATCCAGACACTATTTTGCTTCAGTATGAGAGACCTGGATTCCTCTCTTTCGACCGCGTGCAGGCGGCAGTAGAGGAGAACGTGCATAGCTGTCTCTGCCTCCTCTTCGCCGCAACCGCACGCACCACTTTCCGAAGGCCCAGGGAATTAAGTTTTCACGCGAAGTTTCAATGTCCTGTCAGAAACTGGACCGCGTAGTGGTCAGGCTGCAACCAGGTCATCCCTAGCCGTTGCCTAATATTCGGGAGGATGCTGTAGGTATGGCGGCCATCGGGGAAATTGTCCCAACAACGTTGCCAGGTGGTGATAAGTATTTCGGGCATTGTTACTTGGAGCGGTGTGGTCGTGGCGTGCTCGGGGAACCGGTATTCATCGAGGGAGAAGATAATTCCTTTCCTGACTTTAAATTTAATGGAAGCTAATGTGAGTCTGAAAGTGTCATCCTTTGTGAACATTTACAATAAAATTTCATGAAGAAATTCGAATAATTACGGAAATTATAGCGCTGAACGTAACTGAATGCACTGCCGCGTAACGTCCTTGCAGAGCGGCCTTAGCATAGGTAGGAGTGTGCGGATCGTCCCGAGGCTGGGGTTCCCGGCCCTCGGGACGGGTCGGAAAATTTCGGGCAGGATCAGGCGAAGTCCCGATACTTCACACACACACACACACACACAAACACACACACGCGCGCGTGCGACTTTGCTATCGACTATCGCGATTTCAACGCAGCACGAATCTCGACCGATGTGAATTCCAATTGCGATGCGTTTGTAGGTAATCAGGGTCAATGGGTAATCACGCCCCATGCTTCGTATGACTGCTGTCTTCGATGATAATGTTGTAAATTTATCGCTGTAAGAAACACACGCACATAGTAGATGATTCGATCGGTTTCGTGTAAATCGAGAAGTTTGTATATATGTACATATATGTATACAGGGTCATTCGTTAAAACTGCAACCTACGCGCGCGCGAACAGACGAAAATGGCAACACCGCCTCACGGACGCATTCCACTACAACCATGCATCGGCCCGGCGTTCGGAGGGTTGTCAGCGACCGCTGGGCAGCGGTGATGCCCGAGCTTTGAAAATTTTAGGATGGTCTCTTTCAAATTAACGTCACAAGTAGCTATTTGAAATTTCCCGACCGGGGTTTAAAAATTTGGGGCTTTTTTCGTATAACTTTTGAATTATAAAAGATATCAGAATGCAATTTGCGCCGAAAAATGAGGAAAAATTATTCCCTCTTAATGATGGATAATTCAAAATATTTTACGTTTACTTAATTTTTCTTTTATCAATTTTTTAACCATAATTGTTGTGAAAAGCTTTTGCAAACTGTTTATTTAATACCGTATTTAATGCTCTTTTTAAAAATCACGATGTTGATAAACAATACGCTAGTTGTTTCTGTGTCATTATATTCATAAATTCAGAAATTAAATTTTTATTCAATTATGTGTTAGTTCTGCAGACCTCAGAATCTATTGTTCTGGTTTTCTCTTTTATAATTTTATCCTTATATGCAGTGCATGCATAAATCGGACGTAAGGAGTAACTAATGAGACGTGTCTTTGATTGTAGCGGTGTTTGAATCTTTTTTCTAGAATTTTTGTGTTTGAATGTTTAACCTTTTAGCTACTCAACGCCACGCATATACCGGCTTTCGTTAATGTCATTTTTTGGAACGATGCGTGATTATTGTGGCTTTTACACGCAGGTGGCGAAAAATCTCTACGTACAAGGGTATAGCGCCGCGGTCAAACCTGTCGTAGCTAAAATTTTTGAAATTAAGACGGCTACGTGATCAGTTGACATTGTTTTCAAACCTCATTATAGTAATCCGGGGTGCGAGTGGTAAACCGATCATAAAAGCGGAGCGTGCGGCTCGGTTACCTGGGCCGGGAAATTCTGCACAGCTCCTTGCGGCGTTAATTTGAAAGAGACCCTCCTAAAATTTTCGAAGCTCTCGGGCATCACTGCTACCCAGCGGTCGCTGTTAACCCTCCGAACGCTGGGCCGGCGCATGGTTGTAGTGCAATGTGTCCGTGAGGCGATGTTGCCATTTTCGTCTGTTGGCGCGCGCGTAGGTTGCAGTTTTAACGGATGACCCTGTACATATATGTACTACGTACTTTATATTCTGCTTTTGGCGGTCATGTTGGTTAGGATAATCCGCATCGTTGCAGTGATTGATGGGGTTCCCAAACATGTAGGAAGTGTCGATCAAACGTCGTTTAAACATCTTGAATATGCACTACGGCTGTGTCTACTGAACGGTTGTGGATAGTAACTGTGCAGGCACGAACGTACGCGACGTAATATGTTCCGCAAGCCGATCAGTACCACTTTTATGGTGGTTTACAACCGTACATGTACAGTATGTTGGTGGTGGGGGTGATAACCATCGTCGTTGCAGAAGGAGGAGGAGTAGGAGGAGGAGTGTTAAAATAAAATCATTAACATATTTTCATACAAAATATTGCGTTTACTTATGCATTAAGTGTTCATAAAACATGTAAGATATAAGGAATATTCTATATTTAATATAGAAGATAAAAGAAAATGTAGCATTAGATTCCACAGTGAATATACTTCCAAATTTTCTGAACGTTTTCCAGTGCGCACATTCTCCTCACCGGTATAGTAGTCGTTGGAATCATGTGATTTTTCGCACCACGTCCGTCAAAGGGCTATATTGGACTATACGATCGTGTATGAGTAGGCAATATGTGGTGGTGTTATCAGGCACGTTCTCTCTACACTCAAAGTCGATTTGCACGTCCACCGTTGCACTCTTCACCGACTCGTTCTGTTGAGAACAATCTATAAACGCGATAGGGGGGTATCGTAAGAATTCAATCATGTTCGGCAAAGGTTCGCCGTGGCCGTAGTACGAACGGGTAAATTTCGCATACATATCGTACAGGAGCGCGTATTTAGATTTATCGAAATCCAGGTTCAGGTCGTCGTACAGATACGTCTCGCAATTCAGAAACAATCGTACATTCGCGAGTTTGCACGCGTTGAATCTGCTCGCGCTTTTCTTGAGATTATTCTTTCAATCGATTTGCATACCGAACATCACGTATCGCGGTTTCTCGATCTGCGATGAGGCTTTCGCGGTCCACGTATGTTTCGTAGTCGTTTGCAGCAACGGATAGTCGTGCAGTTTCAACGATCGGTCGATCACTTTGCAGGAGACGGAGCATCGACAGTTTTTGCGTATCTTCTAGCGTGACATGCGGCATACGCCATTGTATCTTGTTGATCGTGAGTTTTGGTATTATCGCAGGGATAGGGAGACCGCGTACATAGCGTTCATATCAAGTCGCGCGCGAATCAG
Source organism: Andrena hattorfiana (assembly GCA_944738655.2). Lineage (NCBI taxonomy): Eukaryota > Metazoa > Arthropoda > Insecta > Hymenoptera > Andrenidae > Andrena > Andrena hattorfiana. The sequence continues at coordinate 50,025,832 of OX122890.1, read as the reverse complement.
GATCAACTCGTGTTGCGCGTTCATCACGATGCGTCTGTAATCTTCGCAGAATCCCAGTAACGTGTTCATGGGTACGCAGAAATTAAACGACGCGCTACTAAAAATGTGTCTGTCGTGTGCGATTTTATGGTCCCAACCGACGTTCATCAGCGCGTTCAATTCGTATCTAACCTCGTCGAACATGAACGCGACGCAGTTGTTGTCCAGAAAAACTCTCACAGCTTTCGCATCCTGCTCCGACGTGGCGGGTATCATCAAAGAGACGCGTCCTTCGTTGTAGAGATAACTTTCGCACGGGAGCGTGTACAGATCTTGTTGGTGAATGGGTATTTATTTATTTATTTGTTTGTTCGTTCGTTCGTTCATCCGTCCGTCCGTCCGTACGTTCGTTCGTTCGTTTGTTTGGTTGTTTCAACATGAACGAGTCAATACCCATTTATACAAAAAGAAGATGAAAAAGACGCAGTGTAGAGACACATCATTTACAACAACATTAACAACAATAACCCGAACCAGGACAGAAGGAACAATATGAAAAAGGATCACAAAAGTAACGAAATATAAATATAAAATATAAAAATATAAAAATGTAAAAATGTAAAAATATAAAAATATAAAAATATAAAAATATAAAAATATAAAAATATAAAAATATAAAAATATAAAAATATAAAAATATAAAAATATAAAAATATAAAAATATAAAGTATAATGTACAACACAGGAGTAGGGCCCTATATAACGTTCATCGACGTTGCTCTGTATACACTAGCTTTAAACGCAGGAAGTGACCCATGGAACATATCGATCTTGGTCTTATAGTGATTGGCCAGGTTAGAGATCCTGTGAAAAGGGTCAGCATGACCAAACCTGGAAGTGTAGAGAGGCGGTCTAAATAGTTCGGCATGTCTGGTGGGCCTACTAGGGACATTAAAGTCAATTAACCCAATTACGTGTTGATTTCACACCCAGCCATTGATGATTTTAAACAAGAAGAATAGGTCTGTCACTATCCTCCTACACTCCAGCGTTCGGATACCAATTTTACGCATAATGGGTCCGTAATCATGGTCAAAATGGGGTAAGGGTTCTCCCATCTTATAAGCCAGGAAACGCAGAAAACTATGCTGCACCTTTTCCAGAACATCTCTATTCTTGGCTGTTTTCGGAGACCAAATAACAGAGGCATATTCCAGATGAGGTAGCACCAGCGCATTGTACAAATGGAGGAAAGTTTTCGGATTCGTAAAGCCAGAACAAGATCTCCGTATAAAGCCCAGAATTTTGTTAGCTCTGGCCGATATAACACGCATGTGCTCATCAAATGACAAGGCGGAGTCAATAACGACTTATAAATCCCGAGCCGAGGAAACCGTAGACAGAATACTATCCAATATCGCATAGGGATAGGTAGCCGGGTTCTTACCACGCGAAAATCTCATGACATAACATTTATCAATGTTCAAGTCCATATGGTTTGCCACGCACCACTCTCCCAATCTATCCAGGTCAGACTGAAGATAGAGGGACACAGAGTAGTTTTCAATCGATTTAAAGATCTTGAGATCGTCCGCGTAAAGCAAGAACCCGTTATTACAAAAGGAATCACCAATATCGTTGATAAAGAACAAAAAGAGCAACGGGCCAAGATGGGATCCCTGCGGAACACCAGATGTGACATACACCTTCCTAGATATACTATCACCAACCCTGACCCTCTGGGATCGGCCTGTAACATATGAGTACAGCCAGCTCAGCAGCACCCCTCTGATACCCATGTTAGCAAGTTTGTCAATTAATAGATCGTTGACTCTATCGAAAGCCTTGGAGAAATCCGTATAGACAGCATCCACCTGCAGTCTCTTTTCCATTGCTCTGAACACAAAATTACAAAAAACAGCTAAATTACTGCACGTGGATCTCCCCGCTAGAAAGCCGTGCTGCTCACAAATTAGAGACTGAGACGCCAAGGCGTAGATCTTTTTGTAACAAGACCTTCAAAAATCTTGCCCATAATGTTGAATAGAGATATAGGCCTATAGTTAGTGACATCGGATTTGTCACCAGCTTTGAACACCGGAGAAATGATGCTTCCATTTAGCTGGGAAGCGTCCGATAGACAAGGACTGATTAAAAATTAGCCATAGAGGCGTAGCTATAATAAACTTACATTGCTTGAAAAACAATAGAGGGATCGCCCGGGCTTTTATTTGAGTCCAGGTCATCTATCTCTGAGAGAATCTCCCCAATACCAATAGATAGACAGTCCAAGTCCATCATAGCTCGCGGGCAGGAGTTTAGTGAATAATCCACATTTGGTGCGGAATAAACCGACTCAAAGTAATCCGCAAACATATCCGTCATTCGAGATCTACACGACGTGTCTGTTCCACCGAAGTGCACCGAATTAGGTATACCACCAGCTGCCCGTTTAGTGTTCACGAACTTCCAGAAAGCTTTTATATTCCGTGGTATACAATCCTCCGTGTGAGCAATATCATTTTTATAACATGTAGTGGAGACCATCTTACAAGCAGATCTCAGGTGACTGAAAGTCAAATAGTCATGATGGTTATTGTGTCTCTTGAAATCCCGGTGAGCAGCCTTTTTTGCGACGATTAGAGATATGAGTTCCGCGGTATTCTTATCTCATCTTTATTGTCGAACGTTGTGTTGGCGTACGGATTGTAAGCGTGCACCTCGATCTTCGTGATACAATCATCGAAAGTTGGTGTACTCGTCACGTCCAATATGGTATACATCGTATTAGTCATGTGTGTGTATATATACAGTATTGTCTCCGTATGTGCTCGCTGGTCGGGACCGGCGTTGAACTCTTATCGTGAACAGATCCCTAATTCCGAGTGTTCGTTTCTCGCTTCTTTCTGGCCGAAGGGGGGAGCGAGATGGAACGCTTTGCGTGCGCGGCGGGCGTGCGCGACGGGTGCGAGCACTCAGATGGAATCGTGACTGCTCGACGCATGCGCGCGACGGTCAGATAGCCAGGCACGGCACGAGTCTTTCTTGCGCCCTAGGCGAACTTTTCAAATTACGCCCTTTATTATAATGCATTTATTTGAGATTATTGATAACCTTACTATGAATTTTTATTCGTAGTTTAATCCACTTATAGTACAACATGTAATATTTAATTTTAAAGTTTATTTTCAACAATACCAGTAATGAAAATATCATTTTGCACCTCTTGTCGACTTTCCGCCCTAGGCAGTCGGCTAATTTTGCAGAGTAAAGTCATAAATAATCTCAAATAAATGTATTATAATAAAGGGCGCAATTTGACAAGTTCGCTTAGGGCGCAAAAACGACTTGAGCCGGGCCTGCGCCAAGATTTTGCGAAGCAGTTCCCGTGCTCACCGTAAGTGCTTGCGACCATCGCGCACGCTCGTCGCGCACGCAAAGGACGGAGAGTGAGGGCGCCCAGAAGACGGAGGAAGACAAAAGATCAACGCGTCGTCTGTCTCGTACCGTCCTCGCTCGCTTTCAGTGGCTCTCGCTCGCTCTCGTTCCATCTCGCTCTTGCCTTCGCCGGACAAGAGTGAGACAGAAGTGGTGGGGATAGCGACAAGCACGTATCGTGTGCACCAAACTGAGCACATACGGAGACAATACTGTATATATATATATATATATATATATATATATATAAGTGGTATGTTAGTATGTTAAGATAAATCCCAGGGATCGTAAGAATCGCGCGTTTCGATGAGTCAACGGTTTGTCGCTTCCTCTTCCATTTCCACTTGTTCCCGTTCCGCTTCCTGTCTTTATTAGTGTTGTCGGTGGTGGTGGTGGTGGAGGTGTTTTGTTTTGACGATAATGCGTTGCAGAGACCAGAGGAGCGGGGGAGCGAGGTCAACGATGATGAGTCGTACGTGTGATCGAACACCAACATGCGATGCACTCATGTTACCTTATCGCGCGAACGCCGTTGCACATGCAAGCGAATCGTTATTTCCTCTCCGTATCGCTCGTGCAACGATCAGCACGTAAATGACGTGTTACAGGGTTTCCGATATCTTACATCGCGGGGGCACGCGAGGTGAAAATTCGTGAATCGTGTATACCGGTTTGCCGTTGCTGTACGCACCGGCAGTGACGTTACACGTTACTCTGACCACGTTAATGTTTATAATGTTCACAGGTTCATTGGACTCGTGCCAGATTCTCGGCACTAAGACACGCGTCGGGGAAATTCCTAGCAATGTGCCCACATTGTTCGGTTTCATAAAATCTACAAAGAACGAGCAGTACAGTTCGCTTTTCATGGTGTTGTTAGCTCGTAGCACTAGTGGATACTTGTCGTCGTCGTAGTCGTCGTTCTCGTTGTTACTGCGTCTTCGAGGATATCGCTCGAGTAATCGTTGCTTCAGGTACTTGGCGATAGCGTCTAATTCGGAGGAACCGTATGGAATCGTAATGGATTCGCGAGCGTCATCGACGCTGTTGTTGTCCGCGCCGTGACCGACGCCGAAGTACAGTGTATCGTTGCTCGATTCGATGTTCGGTTTCGCGTGAAACGTCTCCAAGTCGGCAACTCCTAGTTCGTACTGCCCGTCGCTCAAATCTATCGGTTAAAAATAATTGATCGTGAGCACGCTGCTCCGACCCGTTAACGTGAGCGTGAGCGACATTGTACCATCACCGCTGCAGGTTACGCTAGCGAGATTGAGAGGGAGAAAGTGACTCGAACGTACGGTTGCGCGTCAATTTATCTTGGGTAGTATCGAGGCCAAAATTCCAGAGCTTTTTGTCGCAGAAATTGTACGCACAAGTGACCGCAATTGGTCTGGTCGAAACGTTGAAAACAATCGTGATTGTACTTGATCGTGATCGTAGTTGTCGTTCCCCGTCCGAAATAATCGATCAGTTCAGCGGCCGGTCGCAAATTTCTAAAACTGTCGAAATACTGCACGTGGGATCCGCGTTTCGCGTGCGCCACCCAGTGTTTGCCTCCGCCGCGATTCTCGTCAAGATTCGCGATACCGCATTCGTTCGATCGTACGCGCGTAGGGAGCGTGTCACGCATAAACACCCTTCGAAAGAACGGTACGTCGATGCACTCGCGCTCTAATTGCAGATTCGTCATAGGTTGTTGTTTGCGCTGGCGTTGCGTTATCACCGTCGCCGCAAGCCCGGTCGACCGACGTTTCTTTTCCTCGGTCGCCGTCTCAGGTTCATGCCGGCACCGCGCTTGTACGGTGCCAAATACATTCCTTGCCCTTCCATCGCCCGATTATGACGCAACGTTTCTTCCAGCTGTTTTCGCGCGGCCTTCGCGTCGTTGACCGCTTTGGTGATACCCGCCGCTCCACCGGCTAATGCTCAGATAGCCGACAGAGCGGGTATAAGAAACGGAAGTAAGCCTCCGCGTTTCGCTACCGATAGGACACGGTGCTGTCGCGACCGTTGTCCTCTGGACTTGCGTTTCCTTCTCGTAGTTCTTCTTCTTCTTCTTCTTCTCACACCCATGCCGAGTTTAGTCTTAGCTTTCATCGCGGCCCACACTCCAGTCGCCACTGCTTTTTCATCGAAAATCGCGTCGTTCGCGAATACTCGGTCTCGCTCTCGTTCGGCTAACACGCTATGCGCCTCGTGTCGTTCCTCCAAATCCTTTCGACGAGAGTACGCGATATCGTGCTTCCGACAAGCGGCGTCCAGCGGATTTATACCTTTATCGCCGCGAGCCAATCGCTTCAGCAAACGCGTCCCCGGTCCTCAGAACTGATAACCCGGAATGTGTATCGCGAATCTTGACGAGAATCGCGGCAGAGGCAAGCACTGGGTGTCGTACGCGAAACGCGGATCCCACGTGCAGTATTTCGACAGTTTTAGAAATTTGCGACCGCCCGCTGAACTGATCGATTATTTCGGACGGGGAACGACAACTACGATCACAATCAAGTACAATTACGATCGTTTTCACCGTTTCGACCAGACCAATTGCGGTCACTTATACGTACAATTCCTGCGACAAAAACGGTTTATGATATCGTTCACCAGTCCTGATCCTGTCGACTTCTTCTTCTTCGTTGGTCTACGCGTTATCGCAACCATACATACGAAAATGCAAATACACGGGGATGCAAGGGCAGTCGTAAGTCGACGGTTCTTCGATAGCGATCGGTTCAAGGAGCGCTACGATTCTGATTCGCTCGACAGGTGTCGCGGGTGTAAATAGCAGTGGCGTTACGGGCTTGACGAGGAGAGAGAACATGCGATTCGCGAAACAACCGAACGCTATTCGCGTGACCGCGAACAGGACGTTGGAGGATTTGGCGTGGGATGAGTGTTGATTGCGCATGCACGGTCGGTTGTTGCTGAACAGCGTGCAAGCCGTGATCTGTGGTCCGTCCGGGTGCGGAAAAACGAACGTGCTTCTCAGCCTGCTGGAGAGTCCGAACGGTTTGCGCTTCGAGAACGTGTACGTGTACTCGAAATCGTTGCGACAGCGAAAGTACCGGTATCTGGAGCGAGTGTTGTCCCGCGTCGGCGTATTCGGATACTTTCCCTACTCGGACACCGCCGAGATCGTCCCGCCAAGAGACGCTCGGCCCGATTCGATCTTCGTGGTCGATGACGTGGCGTGCGACGAACAGACCGCGATTCGCGAATACTTCTCCATGGGCAGGCACGCGAACGTGGATTGCTTTTACCTGTGCCAATCGTACGCGCGAATACCGAAACACTTGATCAGAGACAACGTGAATTTTCTCGTGCTGTTCAAACAGGACGGGACGAATTTGCGTCGCATCTACAACGATCACATGAACACGGACATGACGTTCGAGGCGTTCAACGACCTGTGCGCGAAATGTTGGATACGACGATACGAGTTCGTGGTTATCGACAAGGAGAGTTTCATGTACGATGGTCGATATCGACGAGGATGTAACGAGTTCGTGGCAGCGTGCGGACCTCAGTAGATCGCGAGTCCTTCATCAAGCAACACCAGGATGTCTAAAGGAGCAGCGACTAGCGGTGTCAACAGAGAAGAGCACGCAACAGCAACAACAACAACAACAACAACAACAACAACACCAACAAAGAATGAAACAGAAACGGCATCGTAGACAACAGCCGCGAGACGTCGAGACGAAGAAGGAAATTGCTAAAATCAGCGACGCTATACGAAAGAAATGAAAAAGCCTGAAACTCGGTAAAATGGCGACGAAAGCTGCTGCGGAGGAGAGCGCGCATCCGATCGTCGAACCGTTGAAGCACTTGGTGGGGAACACTACGGTGTTGAAAACGAGTCCAGCGATACTATCGAAGCCACGACCATCGCTCGTCAAGCGGAAACAGCAGCAACAACAAAAACGTTTGAAGAAGAATCGACTATCCTTTACTCCGTCCACAGCCGAAGCGACGATACGGCCCGAAACGACTCCGCTTCTGGATCGAACGACGACGACGACAACGACGATGACAGCACCGACTACGAAACAACCGAGGAACATGACCATGGTGAGACGAATGAAACGATTCGAGAAGTTCTCGATCCAAAAACCGCCACCGTCTTCGACAACCTCGACGCGTACACCCAGAACGCCAGCGGACCGCTGTTGCGCGAATACCAGCACTTGTTCTTCACTGACTCCAAGAAACTGATTGACAACGTGTACGGCGTGTACCTAGACGACGACGAACAACTGATGATCGGTGATTTCGTGCTCACCATCGGCGAGAACGACGACGTTAGCGTGAAGGGCAAGCGATACGCGGGTATTCGAGGCTTGTACGAACTGCTGTTCGTGCGATTGCTTAATGAGCAGGCGTACACAAGTGATGATCTCGACGCGTACCGCGACATCTTGTTGTCGACGAACGCGCATAAACGGGACCATTCGGCTAGCAAGCCCACGCTAGGCAACAAGGGCTACAAGTACAGGAAGATCGTGTCGTTGCTGATTAGTAGAGACCGCAACGTCGACGGAATCACACACGCAGGTCGAGGATTACCCATGGACGACGCAATGACGGTCACCGATAACGTGATCAATTACGTGTACTGGGATGATCCGAACGAATTGGTCGATAGACTACGATTGCTCGTGGCGTCGCGCGACGCCGGACACACCGGACACGATAACGAAATTGCGGAGGAACTTCGCGAAGCCGGTCTCATCGGAAATTGATCGTTCGGATCGACGATGCGTCAGACTCGTTAGCGATCACCGCCGGCGATATGTCGGCGAACAAGTGTGGCGCATCTTTGCACGGCACCGCCGATGCTACTGCTCGCGGAATCTGTACGTCGCGAAGAACGCGCTGTGTCTGGCCACCGATCGGTCGATGTTCGACGCGATAGAACGCATGATACGTCGCGTGACACATCCGGAGGAAGATACCGACGCTGCGACGAAGCGATACGTGTTCATATGAAAGTTTTCGAACATGTCCGCGAGCAACAGCACGTTCGTCTTCAAGTATAAATCACTGTACTCGCCTCATATTTGTGTACGAAAACTATTCCACATGTTCGTTGCGTGCGCGTAATCAGACTCCGACACACCACTATCGTTCAGTGGATTGTAGAGCGCGTCACGAGGGGGTAGTCCAGTGTCGTTCAACTTGTCGTACCACGCCACATAATCGTACGGGAAGTCTCCCTTTCTGGTCAGGAGATCGAATTGTTCATCAGGGAGATGTTGGAACTCGCGTCGTAGACTCGTCAGTCGCTCCTTCCCGAGATCCGACGCGAGTTTCTGTAGACTCGTTGCCAAGAACTTGAATGAATCGACGAAACGAAACTTCAACATTCTTCGCCAGTCCTTGCGCTCGCCCTTGAGGTCCTCCACGTCCTTTGTTAACGATATTTAACATTCTTTGATTAAGGGTAACAGGTGGATCTTTGCCTTAAACGCGTCTGCCAATTCCTTGATTACAAAGTGCGCGTCGTAGCCGGACAGGTTGTGGAACACCATAGGTATCGTACACGAACGTTGATATCGCAAGTTACACGATCTATGCGCCGCAACCCTGTACTCACCTGTCGAGGGTCAATGATTACGCACTTTTATATCGTCCTCACCTCGGTCAAAGGGTCCTCCGCACACGTGGCACGTTGTCGCCTCGTGAAAACTCCGCCACTGTTGCTGCGTTAACCGTGTCATTAGTTTATTGGTGCACAACCACGAGTACGCAACGTTTGCAAATTCACGCAGTTCACGCACAAACCACTGTACACTACCTGTATCGCTGCGATATACTCTATATCCGCACAGAGACTCGTCGTAGAAACAATGTACGTAATATCCTACGTTATGAGCTCTGTGGCGTTGATTCTCGTAAGTGGGCCGACGCTCCATCGATGGCTGCTCGATGGCCTCCAGCAAACACTCAAAGTCCGCGTAGATAACGAACGGCACGCGTTCCTTGCGTTCATGATGCTGGAACCGCAAAATTTTCTCATCTTCGGACGGCAATTGCACCGCGCACTTATTTAAGCGCAGACAATCTGCAGTGTGCTGCTGCAATCGCTCCGCCAATGAGAAAAAGTTGAGACACCTGAAACGTATACGTACGAAAAAAAACAATGTAAACGCTTCTTCGTCTGTCACGTGTCGCTCGAATTTTTTTTGGTTTATTATTCTTATTTGCTTACCTATCACAAACGAACACTCTGCTATGATGGTTGCGCAATTGTCTGAAAATCAAGCGAGAGAGACTGCGGATACATGCGAAATGATACTGCTGCGAATCCTTGGGATCTTGGACCAGCAGTACGTTCGCATGTCTCCCTTCTCGCTTGTTGCCGGACACGCGTAGAGGTACACAGCCATCGTCATCGGACCACAGGTACACATTTATGGATATAGCGCTGACCGTTTCGAAATTGTGCACCTGAACCACGGTACTTGGGAAGTCTCACACCATCCATACGGAGCACCGTCCAGTAGTGTGGATATGACGTAATCCTGTCCCCGTGTGCAGTAGCCGGAAACAGACTGGCGACGACCGACTATAAAAAAAAACATGTTCTCGTTGCACCGAACGCTCACAACCGCTTTTTTCGATACGACCATTCGCGGAAGCGGTACGTCGCACCCGGCACGCAATGGATTATGTTTGTTTATGTTTATCAGGAAATTCTGCACTATTCGTAATGTTCATCCACTCTTGCGCTCCTGAAACTCCTCCATCGCGACCAACGTCAGAGCAACCACTTGCGTCACGTACCACTCTCGAACATTCGATGACATTAAACGTACGTGGTTACGCGTTGCAAAACTCTTCACGTTCATATCGTCCCGCAACATAAATTCAGCGTTGGGAACAGTGTTTACAGATACGCTTGCGATGTTCCCTAATGGCGTTCGTAACGCGCGAAATCACCGTTCGACGGACATTCTGAAAGAATATGCGTGGATCGATGGTCCCCACGGTTATCACCGCCCCGGTCAACAAACACTTCTCGAACGCGGTTTCAAGTTCCTCCCACACGACCTTGGGTGACGTCGCTCGAGCGGCGAGCTCGCACCCTACTCGCGATAACCGTCCTCGCACTATCGCACGCAATGTTGTTGTTCGCGCGAGCAACGACACCATCCGCAGGTTCGCCCACACCGGGACGCGTTCGCCTCGTTGATACGCAACGATGTGTCGTATGGTCTCGTCGTACCTGTCCATCCAATCGCGAAATTCCGTGGTGGTCCGCAAAAGTTCGGACATCCGAGACAACATCAAGCACGCGTTCTTGAACGTATCCATGTTCTTCTTATTTACACGTACGCAATTACTTGGACACATAAAAGACACTTTCCGACTCGTTACCATTCGTAACTTTGTCCTGTCGAAGATGCGAGCTGCTTTAAATATACATACATCCCTACCTAAAATCTCCCACCCCCTTACACTCACACACAAGGGGATACATAGAATTCCACCTTAAGCCATGCCATGCTTTTACTCATTATATTATTGCTGAAGCATATGCGTATTATTCTTGACAGTTTACCTTCAATCATTATCGCATACATTTCGGCTTTGAATTTTCGCGGTTCCGTGAATTCGTGTGTACGAAAATGCCGCGCATTATTCTCGGAACTGCACCCGCCACTGTTATAGCTATATGTTTTTGGTACGGTGTTCGCGCGAGGACTATGCAGGTTTCGACTTGCATCTTCTACGCGTCATACCTTATTATTGTTGGAAGTTGACCTTCGATCGTTATGTGTTTTTGGCGCGGTTATTACGCAATAGGAACATGCAGGTTTCGACTTGCATCTTCTGTGCATAATACCTCCGTATGTTTAAACTATGGCCCTAGAGAGGAATAGAGAGACAGAGAGAGAGAGAGAGAGAGAGAGGGAGGGAGAGAGAGAGAGAGAGAGAGATGCCACGGTTTCGTCTTGCATCTTCGACGCGTCATACCTCATCATTTTCGGAAGTTGACCATCGTTATGTGTTTTAGGCGCGGTAATTACGCAATAGGAAATGTGTGCGTGCGCGCACGTGTGTGTGTGAGCGCCTTCCCCCTCCACTTGCTCCACGGGTTACGTTCCCCCTCCACTGACTCATCCCCACCTCCACGGGTCGCATTCCCCCCACTCGCCTCCCCCTCGTCCTCGGTGCGGTACCCCTCGCCCCGCTTCACCCCCTTGCCACCAATTGATCCAGAACGCCCCTTATATACCTACTCAGGAGTCTTATTGGTCAGAACATGATTCCTTCTCGATAGCTTCATCTCGTACTGGTTTACGCATAGCTTCGTAACGCACACTATTATGCTAAGAATAAATAACAGCCACACGGCTACGTTCAGGCGGAGCCGAGCATCGTTCTCGTTACTCCTCCATACCCTTTGGGGGCCACGCACCTCCAATTGACAAATCCACGGTCGTCAGATGGTGGTGGCTGATTTCTCTACGATCGCTACTCGCGAAAACGAACTCACCGGTCCATATATCTGATACCCACTTTAGTATTAGCCGCCTAAGATGAAGTCTTCTCGCGCCGCGTAGATATAACTCGCGTTCCACTAGTCTTAAGACGTGCCGCTTGGCTTGCGCCAACCGCTCCGCCAACGACGTTCTCCGAGCGGAAATAAAAATTATACAAAATAGCAGCTAACGTGTATTCATTCGACGGACCCGCGACATCCACGATTGAGCCGGCGAGGAGCTATCTTCTGGTTCCACCATGCCCCGGCATAAGCGAGTCACAAATTAAAGCGAATAACGAATAAAAGATAAATCGGGGAAGATCATGTAAAACGTAAAAAGACGAATACACATTTTTTTAAAGCAGAATCGAAAATAATAATTATTTCAAGTGAAAGGACAAGAATCACATAAATTTCGTTTTCAAATAACGCATAAACGAAAAAGTAATATAACAGCAAATAAACAAAAAGTGATCGCAGTTCGTTATTGGGATAAAAATCCGTAGTTCAATAACGGCCAACAGTGTTGCTAATAATGAATAAGTCTGTTTGAAAACCCCAAAAAAAGTTTATGTACGGAAATTTGGAGAATTATCGCCAAAAATAAGCCATAGTCAGCGTTAAATTACAAAAATAATAATCACCAATAAAGTAACTAAAACTGACCCTTTCGGAAATCCACCTGCAGCTTGAAAACCTGTGTCACTATGTCACTGAACCGATCCTAGTCATCGACGGATGCGCCCAGTGCACAGCTGGTCAAATGCTTACGTAACGACACCACCCAAAGTAAAGGGTCGCAACGTCAAGTGCGCCCGAGTTAATGTACCTAATATACACTCCACTGCCCGGCTAGATCCCTGATCCCTTAATATATTTTTCATGGAACGCATTGTTCCTACGTAATAAAAATTGGTGGTAATGAATTTTCACTTGATGTTCGGAGCACTTGCGTCCCCATTGTTCAGAACGTACCCCCAGAAGCTCGCGTAATACTCTTGAGCAGAGAACATTTCTGCGACGTGATTGTTAGCTGACTGACAGAATTTTTTCCAAGCAATTTTTTCTACCCCCAAATAGTTTCTCTCGTTCCATTATGAATTACTTCCCACTAGGACAAGAGGCTGTAGGTGACAAGAAGCCAGCACATTTTCGAAAGACACGTGCTTCACAGAAATGCAACGAACGAACCATCGTACACTTTCACAAAAGCCCGCGCTCCGCCCTTTCACTGCAAATGTACCCATTGGTTTAAGATAGACAGCAGACACCACCCAAGAAGTATTTCTTTACTACACATTAACGTAAGAGTAACCGCGCATTGACGACAGCTTGTTGCGTGACAGTTATATCATACTCGAAGGAAAGAAGCAGTTTTGTCGTTTTCTGAAAAAAAATACAACACGTTTTGCAGTCACGTCGTCAAAGGAGCTTACTTCCATGTAAATCAATGCATTTTTCGTGAGCGTCAAAACTGTCGCGCAACAAATTGCCACCGCTGCGCGCCTGCCGTAACAACACGTGTAGAGTTTATCGTTCACTCGTAGGTTATTTTGTAGCTGACGACCCTAAGTGCCGGCGCGATTCCAAGCAGGTCCTTAATAGGGCCGCTACTGTAAGGGGTCCATTCTTTCTCGGTTACTGGGTCATCTTTAACAATGGGCGGTCTTTTGTGCTACGGCTTCATCTGTGTGCGTGTAGCTACGATCATTTCCACAAGCATCTCGAATGTTTAAATCTTTATAACAGCTAAACTATCTGAGATACAACAAAATGTATTGAGATCCTTTTAATCTATTGATGGTCTGCAATGTATTTGCAAAATTATGGAATTTTGCGACTATTAGTTTAGCGTACAGACATGTTAACTTTAAGGCATTATTACTATAAAATGGAGACAGATTGAACACTATGTCATAGGACATTTTATGTTCTATTGGACCTCTCCTACCACCCCCTAAAATATCGCTACGTAATACGTATACCGTTTACACCCTGCATATTTATTGTAAACAAATAATATGAGCTCCTAAAAAACAGAAAAATATCATGGCGGCTACTTCGGATCTGTGTGTAAACACATGTCAAAGTTTGTATGTTTTTATTTTGTGCAAAATTTTAAATTGGGTCTTTTGAATTTCGGTGATATATAAGAAAAAATTTTTTTGGGAACCGAAATGAGTAGTATCGTTTCCGATAAGCAGTAGCAAATAATTAGTTACATATAGTTTTTCCATAAGATACCCATAAAAAAAATATAAGCAATTAGTATCGGCTTTTTAATTAGGTACCATCTGGGATCTTCCAAGCAAATTTCTTTTTTGTTGCAACTGCGAAAAGAAGATTTGGCAATATTTGCCAATCATGGAGTAGGTGATTACCTGTATTCTATGTCGCACCGTGTGCCTGAATCTCAAGAAATAGTGGAAAAATTCAACATCCCATTTTTGCAGTGAAAATACCGAACATTATGAAGGAAATTCATAAAGAAAGAGTTAGCACATAACTCATACGAAGGTTTGACGTTATTTAAAAAAAATAATGTCCATTCGTCAATAATTCCAATAAAACTAAAACATTTTCATCAATATACCATGGAAATAAAAACTACTTTTTCGCTATTTGTACACCAAAAGCGACATGCTAACGCCATCTCCTAATTATCACCGCTAATTAGGCACCTGGCAACGGCACGCTTGCTCATGTGGAACGGCGATCACGGCCCCTTCCATCAATTCGCGATCGATGAAAGGGGAAGGCTCTTCCATCCAGGAAATCGACCGCGATTTCCTAGAACGCTCTCTCTGTTCGCGACCCGGCTACGATTCACACGTCTTTCGGAATCTCGCTACGCACTTTCGCTTTCTCGCGCCTTTGCTTCGCAACGTTACTCATTTACTTAGTAACGAGCTTTAGTGCTTAATAGCGCTTTACTCGCTTTTTTATCTACGAAAGCTTTCGTTTAAATAATTACTGCTTCAATCCGTTAAATATTGGTGTAAATAGTTGTTACACTCCTCACATTAATTAAAGGATCGCCTCTGGGAGCCCGAAAAATAGGGGCAAGTTCAAATGGCCATAACTCCGGTAGAAATAGTCGTATCGATATTTTGAAAATACGGTTTGAAAGCGTGGAATCTCTACTTTCAGCTGCATTTTGTAAATTTCAGATGCATTGCTTTTCGGCAATGTTATAGCAATATAAAGAGCACTTGGTCAGTTTGAAAAAACTTTCTTTAACTTTGCGATGTTCCACGGCGTGCACGAAATTTTTTACACAAATTTCACCTACACCACTCGAAAGCGGCTACTTTCCTGTGTAAAAAACAAGTAATTAATTTCTTGTACGATTTTTTTTGGCCGAGTTATTCAACTTTGAAGCAAAAACCGTTTTTTTTTACTTTAATTGCTTCTAGCAAACGAAGCGATCATCGTAGAACGTTCCTCGAAAAACCACTAGAAAGATCAGACTTTTCTCTTTAAGTCGCATCTTCGACTTTTTCGATTCGATTAAAATTTGGGTCTCTGATGTCCTTTCCAAAATATGCTTAAAAATTGCACAAATTCCATTTTCTCTTCAACTCGCTGTATCTTCGCGAGGGATGCTCGGAACATCAATATTTTAAGCCCATTTTAAAGCGGAGAGTCTGCCGATTCTTTTGAGTGCCCACAGAACCGGCTGCGATAATTTTTTACCTGTGGCCTTTATGTTTGAAGTTACCATTTCGGAAAAATAAGGCTACAATGGTATTGTGCCGAACTGTCGTTCTCGCGACGGCGATCGGCTTTTGTTTCTATCCCCACCCGTCTACATACGTAGGCGAAAGTGAGCCGATCTACGGCGTCCTGTAAGCACATGTGCAGCTCCCTGATTCAACTTCTGCTACTGTCAGATACCACCGAATACGCTCTTAATATGCCACGGCGCTCGCTTACCGAAATTGAAGTAATGCGTGTCATTACACTTTTAGAGAATGGTTCTAGTCAACGGCAGGTTGCTCGTGAGATGGGTGTAAGCCAATCCGTTACTAGTCGAGCACATTCTCGATTTTAGCAGACTGGCCTGTTCGGTAGGCAACGCGGCCAGGGCCGCAAAGCCCATCTCACGATAAACGCGAGACAACCGCAAGGGATGATAGAAGTATTGTTAGACACGTTCTTCGACACCGTGACATATCTGCAATAGATGTGGCTCGCGATACGATCAATCGTAGGTTGCAGCGTGCTGTTTGTACGCAGACCGTCAGAAATCGGCTTAAAGAGAGGGGTATTCATTCCCGACGACCAGTACGCGTTCCTATGCTAAACAGGACTCATAGGAGGTTGCGCTTAGACTATGCTCGCCGTTATATGCGATGGAGACAGATGCAATGGTCAAATGTTTTATTTACGGATGAATCCAGATTTTGTTTACATGGCAATGATAGGCGTGTACGTGTCTGGCACCATCGTGGGGAGCGGTTTCACCAGAACTGTAACGACCCCATTGTTGCTTACAATGGCGGTTCGATAATGGTTTGGGCCGGCGTATCCAGGTTTACCCGAACACCGTTGGTCGTGGTACCACCTCCTGGATTAACTTCTGAACGGTATGTGGCTGAGATACTCGAACCGCACGTCCTACCAATACGCGCAAGAATTGGGAACCGATTCATTATAATGCAAGACAATGCTCGTTGTCATACAGCACCATTTACACGACGGTTTCTTCGAGAAAACCGCATTGCCGTGTTACCTCATCCTCCTGTAAGCCCTGACTTGAATCCGATCGAGCATATCTGGGACATGCTTGGTCGTCGACTACGCCGATACAATCCTCGCCCCACTACTCTGCGACAGGTAGAGGTAGCATTACAACAAATTTGGCGCAGATTACCTCAACGTCTAATACGTCGCTGTATTAACATAAGACAGCGATTGCAGGCTGTTATTCAAAATCGTGGTGGTAATACACCATATTAAGATTTTAAATTACCTGCGATCCATCGATTCGCCCCCACCCCCAACACACACACACACACACACACACACACACACACACACACACACTCTCACACACACACACAGAGAGAGAGAGAGAGAGAGAGAGAGAGAGAGAGAGAGAGAGAGAGACACACACACACACACATACACACACGCGCATGCGCGCACAAAAGAGGCATAGATCCGACCGAGCAACCTCCACGCGGTATGCCTTGGGTGATGCCAATGCCGGCGGTACTGCATTCACGGCCGTCACGCGGCCGCTGAAGCCAAAGTCTTTTCCGAAACGCTAACTTCAAACATGAAGGCCACCGGTAAGCGCATTCGGTGGTATCTGACAGTAGCAGAAGTTGAATCAGGGAGCTGCACATGTGCTTACAGGACGCCGTAGATCGGCTCGCTTTCGCCTACGTATGTAGACGGGTGGGGATAGAAACAAAAGCCGATCGCCGTCGCGAGAACGACAGTTCGGCACAATACCATTGTAGCCTTATTTTTCCGAAATGGTAATTTCAAACATAAAGGCCACAGGTAAAAAATTATCGCAGCCGGTTCTGGGGGCACTGAAAAGAATCGGCAGACTCTTCGCTTTAAAATGGGCTTAAAATATTGATGTTCCGAGCATCCCTCGCGAAGATACAGCGAGTTGAAGAGAAAATGGAATTTGTGCAATTTGTAAGCATATTTTGGAAAGGACATCAGAGACCCAAATTTTAATCGAATCGAAAAAGTCGAAGATGCGACTTAAAGAGAAAAGTCTGATCTTTCTAGTGGTTTTTCGAGGAACGTTCTACGATGATCGCTTCGTTTGCTAGAAGCAATTAAAGTAAAAAAAAACGGTTTTTGCTTCAAAGTTGAATAACTCGGCCAAAAAAAATCGTACAAGAAATTAATTACTCGTTTTTTACACAGGAAAGTAGCCGCTTTCGAGTGGTGTAGGTGAAATTTGTGTAAAAAATTTCGTGCACGCCGTGGAACATCGCAAAGTTAAAGAAAGTTTTTTCAAACTGACCAAGTGCTCTTTATATTGCTATAACATTGCCGAAAAGCAATGCATCTGAAATTTACAAAAAGCAGCTGAAAGTAGAGATTCCACGCTTTCAAACCATATTTTCAAAATATCGATACGACTATTTTTACCGGAGTTATAGCCATTTGAACTTGCCCCTATTTTTCGGGCTCCCAGAGGTGATCCTTTAATTAATGTGAGGAGTGTATTTATTAGTGACCTTGTACATAAAGTTTTAATTATAACTATAACTGTATCTCGTCAGGTTTAAATATAACTATCCTAGTGCTCCGTAACTAGTCTCAATCTTATTAGCTCGCCAGAATTCTTATCGCCTCGTTGCACTGGTTTGTTTATAACATTATTTTTATTAATAATTCGATTCTGGAGGGTGGACAAACGGAAACTTTGAGTGAACAATCGTGAACTAATCGTGGACAATAATAAATCACTTAAAAAGAAGTGGGGAAATGTCCATAGTTCGTGGATGTGCTGATGACGAATTTTCTTAATTTTAACGCGACTTTATCACTCGCCAAATTAATTTGAAGTGACTGTTTATAATTGTAGCGACGGAAAATGTATCTGGCTAGTCTGTATGATGACCAGAGAAGAATACGAATTTATTTTTGTTCTGATAGTCTTAGTCACGAATGCTTGACTATATAGACCAAGCGATTTTGTCCAATCGTTGACTGTATCAGGAGAGTGCCGATCGAGTTCTACCAAGAGACGAATGTGTTCACTCACGAGACGATTGAGTTCACTCGAGAGACGATTGAGTTCTGCCCCTGTCCACCTTTTCGACGTCAAAGATAGATAAGACATTAGAATTTCGGTAGGAGCCAAATTGCTGATTGGCTAGCTTTTCCTTGAGAAGGAGGAACATTCCTTCCGCGATTTCAGTGGTGAAAGAGGAACTCTCTCCTTCTTGGTAACGTAGCGGAGAAAAAATCAGACATCTGGCTAGCAAACCTAGCCAGGTTGTTCGGTCGCAGCGTCTCGCCAGGGTCGCGGATTATGATGCTATTGTCCCGCGAGTCAGAGGTGGACGACATCTTGTGCCGATCCGAGATTACCGCCCAGATAACACAGGACGTCTCTAAGACGTCCATTTTATGTCCATTTTAGGTTTGAATGTCTATGGCTTGATTTGTGAAAATGGACGTCTTTAAGACGTCTTCTGGCCGTTTTCTGGACGTCTTAAAGACGTATTTTGCAGACGTCTTTAAGACGTCCAGAACACGCCTTAGTTACGTCCGAAACAGGCGTTCAAGAGAGGCTGTGCGCCATGTGAGAAATGTGGATAGATTAAGATAGATTAGTTCAAGGAAACCAGGGATTGTAACCGCTGTCTAACCCAAACCATCCACGAAATATGGATAGATCGCACAGGTAAAGCCTAATTAAAGCCATATATATACCTTGGTTAGGTCCGAAACAGGCGTTTTTGGGAAGTTTGCTGGACGTCTTAAGGAGGTACTGATTTGTGAAAATGAACGTTTTCAGAACCTTTCTAAGGCGTCTTCTGACGTTCGTGGACGTCTTGAACGCCTGGCCTGGACGTCCTTAAGACGTCTTTAAAACGACAGAGCAATTCAACGGATTATCTCAGAACGAAGAGAATCGAAATTCCCCAAAAAACGACACGATGTCAGTTGCCTCTTGGTCATCTGGCAGACAAATGGTTCTCAGCGAACGCTTCGAGAACAAGCAATTGTCCACCGTAAAAGATGTTGAATTTTCGCCTCGTTCTGAGTCCGGTTTTGTATCGTAAGACGGAACACAGCTCCCGCCGAGTTTTTAATATACATTCTGTGATCTAATGATTAGTATGCCTGTTGTGAGCAGAGCGTCGCCTATTTCAGGAGGGCGTAAATTTTCGATGACGCAACGTCACTTTCTCTATGGTGGTTTAAGACCATAATAATTCACTTTATATGGATGATGTTGATGGAGGTTGAACTTAAATGATTGAGACACCGCACATTTTTAACAATAATACTGTAACTATATGTTTGACTATAAACGATAGTAAGACGTGGCGGTGACAATTCACAAGTATAACAAAACGTAAATGTGCACTTGTGAGTTCCCTCTGTTGGTAAATGTTCTATTAGGACTGCAATGCGTATGTACCAGAGTTCTAATGAGTCCCTCTGTATTGCTCGTATGAGGTCTTGTTTTAGATTGACTTTGGGACTTTTTCACTGACTGGAATATAAACAAGAAGATTACCTTTAGGGGTAGAGTTTCATTGCAGCAGTGGTAAGAATCGTTATCCTATTGGCGGAAAATGGTTTGAGAGTAGGTGGTGAAAAAATGTAAAAAAGGGAAATCTTGACAAAAGTGTTGGTGCGTGGGTGAGCCGGTGGTCACGAGGCCGTCTATTTATTATTCTGGATATCCTGGGACATTCGGTCTTGACTTGGGATAGTTGCCTGCATTTCCGATACTACAAATTTATGAGTTTACGACAGCCCCAGGTCTACGAGATGCGGACTGATAGACCAAGTGTCTGCCAGATAAGGTTTCAAAATACAGGACACCCATATGCGTCCTTAGTGGGCAGGCGAAGGCTCGTGCTCCTCAACCGTACCTATATTCAAAGGCATTAATACACACTGCATTCCACAATTGTGGAATGAGTTTTCAAAACGTCATATTTCCATTTTTGACCTTGAAGCAAATTTTGATGGCATTGCATTCATAATGTTAACTTACATCCCCATTGGCACAAAACACTATAAAATAAGTTTAATTCCTGTTTGAAAAATTAAAGTGGAAATACATGTGTGACGTCCCACTATTTTTCGCGCGGTATTATTTCAAGTCTCCCTCATAAATTACTCCACAACTCCACCAAAATCCCTCAAACTCAAGTCTTACTCCTTTTCCCCAATCACCGATCATTTTGACGATGTACCTTAGCGGTCCCCATCTCAAGATGGTCAACTACGAAAACTCCTTCCCCTCTTCGCCCTACGAGGCATGATCTCCTCCCTCATATCTAATTTTAAACAAGTCCCTCGTCCCAAAAAAAACCTTCTTAATTCGAGACCACGTCTCACCCCCTCTCTACGACCCTCCAAATCAAAGCCACTCTCATCCCTCTCCAGCAAAACACCCCAAAATCCACCCAATGGGTTGAGTACCCTTTTCAGAAGCCCAAATAAAAACCCCGGAATTCCTATTCTATCACCAAACACGTCCTAATTATAGACGCATATTTCATAAAAACCCCGGAAGTCCTATTGCGACGCATATTTCGTAAATAGATCAAGGTGCATACCGCGCATACCCTTCATACCTGACAATCCTGTAAATCGTATAAATACGAGGGCCCGAGAGACCGGAGCTCTCTTCTACGGAAACCACTCCCGCGAAGTAACAAGTCTTATTGACTACTGTGCTATACTTTCCTGAAATTAACTTCAGTGTTCTACGGATTATCGATCTACGGAAACTACTGTAAGCGATTATTACTTACCATTGTTAAACTGAATATCATCCTCATTTTTATTATTTTGTATTGCTTGCGCTTTTCATAAAACATATTGACATTTATAATTATCTATTGCTAGAACTCATTGCTTTACACTATTATCATATGCTTATTGCATTATATTTTTATTATAGCTAATTGCTTATTGCCTTCATTATAATTCTTCATTAAATAGCCATGTGTTTCATGTTCATACATATATTTTACTACTGATAACCATTTATATATATGTTACGTGCTAATGCTTATCGTCCAACGCATCATTATAAACCCTTAACCACTATCGCATTAACAGTGCACGGCATATTTTCGTGCTTCAAATTTAATAAACAATTTTACTTTAAATCACGTTTCGAATTATTGTGTCTATGCTTCGATTACGAAGACTCCAAAACGAAACAACCTACTGCAACAGCTGATCTCGGTTCGCGAACGTGAGAGTTCTTACGGTGTTTACAAGACGTACTTTCGCATGGGCCGTGTACGACCATATGGCTAGACATATTTCGCGGAAATATTACGTGTGGCGTTTTTACAATAATGCAACGGTAAATCCAATTACCAAGCCTAAACAAAACAAAAGTGCTCTAACGGGTGTCTCCACCGGCGCGATTACTGTTTAAACCATCCCTGGTCGTTCAGTGCTACGAATCTGGCATTCGCGCCTGTACTCCTATTCACCCGCAGTGCCACGAATCTGTCATTCGCGCCTGAATCCCCTTCTTCCCATATAACCCCACTATGCCATCGTTCTAAAGACCTCCACCCGGGACGTGACACATGTTTCGTATAAAAGGTCTTATTTCCAAGTTTGTCTGATGACATAGTGAAATAATTTTTTAGTTTGAACCAAAACGGACATATTTCCTACACTCATCTAGGAAATTGTAATAAATTGAAATTGTATTTCATTTTTTTTGTGAAATTCCTAATATTTCTGTTCATTCCACTTATCAAGCGCTTGAAACCTTTCAACTTCTCCTGTTTCCACTTTTTTACAAAGTCGTGCAAAGTAATGTGTACATTACAAAAGGACTTACTTCCAACTGGTTTCATACAAAAGGGCTTAATTCCAATTTTTTTTAAAATATAATTATTAAAACAATGCACAGTGGTCGAAAATCGAGAAAACCCGGCTGAAACCCTAATTTCTAAAGTCACCAGTTATGGTTCCAGACTCCACCACCGTTTTCATCACCTATCTGGCTACTAATTACCAACTGTTACAGGAAAGTAAGTTTATCATCATTCGCTACAGCTCATTCCAAAGTTGAGTATTGTCGGTGTATTACTCTCTCAGTGAAATTGCTGGTGCTCTTTGTGACACTTAAAAGTGCACTTGATACTAGTAGAATAATTATGGTTCAGTAGGTAGTAATAAGTACAGTCCTATACTATATTTTGGTACAGAGTTGAAGCGTGTAGCAATGAAGGGATGAAATTTCAATTAAAAAATTGCACTCCCTGTCACGACCACTGATGAAATTATATTTAGCTAGAGATAAAGTTTATTTCCGGGCTCTACTGAGCAAAATTTCTTCTTTTGCCATTAAGAATAATGCTTCAGCTGTTATGGTGTACACAAAACTTTCGCCCATATTTGACCCTTTTTAAGAAAATCCATTTTATGTTGTATGGTATAAATTCCCAAAATGTGACCAAAAGATACAAATGACCGTTGATTTGTACAAAAATGAGTATATTAAGGTTTTCGAGGTCGCTGATTACGAATCTAAGGCCAAAATTGCAAAAAAAAATGGCGGAGCTAATATGAGAGACACGCGTATCAGAAAAACATCAGATTTGGTCTCAATTTGGTATCCAATCAATTTTTGTTCTGTTTCTCTGCAAGTGTCTCCTATGGGTAGGTCCCTACGGTTGCGAACGTACATAATTCGTGACCTCAAGGCCTACCCTATAGCAAAAATTCCTTACGGTGATCCCATGGAGTCAAGCGTGGTCTTCACCTTCCCTTTACTGTAACGCCCCCCTGTGGCCTGCACGGTGGTTCGCTAGGAAGGTATTGAAGCTTACTCCATCTTGCCTGGTTAAAATGCTGCTATAGAGGAGACTCTGTGGTGCAAGCGCGTCAGTTGGACCTTATAATAACCGACACTATCTGCAAGTGTCTCCTTCACATTTTTAATTTCCTTTTTGTTTCATACATACCATAGCAACCAAACCATGTTTGGTGGCCTACGGATTCTGCTTGTGGCGAAATAGTACTTCTGGAAGTGCGGTCTAATTATATATTGTATTTTATAATTATGTAACGTAATGTAAATTCGGGATCTATTACTTTAAGTAGAAGACAGTTAGTCGAAGTGATGCTGTCATCTAGTTCACGTTTTGAAGACAAATTTAAAATTCTTCTGAGCCACGTTACGGAATTGATCAATTGTCCAGAGGACTTATTATATAAAGTGAAACAGAAACTCTATTATGCTATTTTGGAGTTTAAAGTGAAATGACAAAGTGCTAAACGTATGAAGGAGAGATTTCTAAAACAAAACAAAAATTGGTTGTATACGGTCATAACTCAATTCGTATTGCCTGGTTTCGGCAATACGAATGATGGGAATACGGCCCGTAGATTTTTTCAAATTCCGCAAATGTCTGCTGAAATTACTGGCATTGACATAGAAGTAATTACACGATTCAAGATCATTCTGCAAGCCTTATCCAGTGGTTATGACGCAAATGTTGCTAAATTTGATGGACACACCATAACAACAGCAAGACTGATTGTTAGCAATTATCCGGGGTTTTATAAGCCACCAACCGTTCATAAAAATCTGATCCACGGTTCTGTCGTAATAGCGTCCGCGATTCTTCCTATTTGACAATTATCGGAGGAATCCCAAGAAGTTCGTCCGAAAATTTTCGCGTGAAAAAACATTACAAGATGTATTTAACAGACTTCTGCTACCTTCTGCCCTGCATATTTCAACTCTGCGGAAACTTCCGAAGCGCAATTCAAAATCCCTGAGTCTGAAAGTTATAAACTTATTATTACCACCAGAAGTGAATACAGTAAACTCAGATGATTTTGAAAGCGACAGCAGTAGTGTTGATGAATGCGATTCCAGCGAAGATTCGGAATAAAGGTAATGCAATCGTTTTTCAAATAACTTGTACAATTATTTTTCATTAATACATGTTCTTCTTACTATACATACCTATGTATTATACATATATTATTACTTCATTTCATACAAATTTGTCACTTTCTAGTGACAAACGATTAATCCCCAACCGCAGCATAAAATGGATTTTCTTAAAAAGGGACAAATATCAGCAAAAGTTCTTTGTACGCAACAATAGCTGAACCATTGCTCTTAATGACAGAAGAAATTTTGCCTGGAAGAGCCGGGAAGTAAATATTATCT
Source organism: Andrena hattorfiana (assembly GCA_944738655.2). Lineage (NCBI taxonomy): Eukaryota > Metazoa > Arthropoda > Insecta > Hymenoptera > Andrenidae > Andrena > Andrena hattorfiana. Next base: position 50,001,041 of record OX122890.1, on the reverse strand, counting down.
GCAGCTAAATATAATTTCACGGGCGTTGTGGACATACATTTTTACAAGTAGAAAGAACACCACCAATTTCGCTCCAACAACACTCAACTTTCAAATAAACTGTAGCGAGTGATGACAAACTTATTGTCTTCAAAAAACAATAAATGTTGAAATAAAAATATTTTATCATTAAAATAGTTTTTTCTTTGAAGATTACAAATATTTTTTGCAATTTTGACTTAACATTTGTAATCAGCGACCTTGAAAACTCCAGGATACCAAGTTTAGACCAAATCTGATATTTTTCTGATATGCGCATCCGCCATATTGGGTCCACCACTTTGTTTTTTGCAATTTTGACTTAATATTCGTAACCAGCATCCTTGAAAACTCCAGGATATCGAGTTTAGATACAAATCTGATATTTTTCTGATTTGTGCATCCGTCATATTGGGTCCGTCATTTTGTTTTTTGCAATTTTGACTTGACATTCATAATCAGCATCCTCGAAAATTCCAGGATACCGTGTTTAGACCAAATCCGATGTTTTTCTGATATGCGCTTTTGCCATTTTGGATCTGCTATTTTGTTTGTTGCAATTTTGACGTCGAATTCGTAATCGACGATCGCGAAAACTCCGGAGTACCAAGTTTAGACCAAATCTGATGTTTTTCTGATGTGCGCGTCCGCCATATTGGGTTCGCCATTTTGTGCCTTCCAATTTTTACTTTAAATTCGTAATCAGCGACCTCGAAAACCTTAGTACACTCATTCTTTTAAAAATCAAAGGTCACCTTCATGTTTTCGCCAGGTTTTCTCAATTTTTGACCACTGTCCAATGTCGGTAAATTTAAAACATTACCACTATCAGATGGAAGAATAAAATGAACTAATAAAAAAAATATATCTTTTTAATAAACGTAGGTACCACTGCTTCTGCGGTTATTGAGAATTTGTTCTACATGTAAATGTACCCCTTTGGAAAATCACTCCTCAATTACAATTTTACTGCCAAGATTATTCTAACAATTCACTGTAAAAGATTGGAACAGATTTAAAAATATGTCCATATGTGCTGTGATACTTGAAATATAATTGAATGATACTTGAAATAGTGAAATATACGACTGAACTTTATGTTTAGGTATGATTTCGTAATAATAGGAGGGGGCAGTGCTGGTGCAACAGTGGCAGCAAGATTGTCGGAGGAATCAAGATTCTCTGTGTTATTACTGGAAGCTGGCCTGGACGAACCGACTGGAACTCAAATACCCTCGTTCTTCTTCAATTTCATTGGAACCGATATTGACTGGCAATATAATACAGAAAGCGAAGATGCAGCGTGCCTAAATAAAGAAGACAGAAGATGTTACTGGCCAAGAGGAAAGGTATGTATGATCACATTAATTTATCACTTCATAATTAACACTGTAATTGGCATTTTCATGCCGAAGGATTCCTAACTAAAAGCAGTGTTAAACATGTGCAAGGTGCGTTGCAGAACCCTCTTGAAGAGGTCGATTTTAATGGGTTGACGCGTAACGAAGGGCCTCGTGCAGCACCAAGCCGAGCATGCCAGTGTTTGCGTACATCGTCGAAAGCAGGCTCGGGAATTATCTGCTCTTTTCGGTCGAGTTTCAGAAGCAACGCCCTCTTTCTCCTGCCGCGCGACTTGCCCCTGTGGCGGCCTAGCTACTTGGACCTCCTTAGGCGCGTACCATATGAACCTGGTGTAGCGCACTGGGACGACACCCGTATCAATAGGTTTCCACATCACCCATGGGGTACGATTATCGATGCGTTTTTTTTGTCAGTGGTATCCCCTGTAGGCCTATTCCACTGTGTCGCGTAATGTAAAATCTCCACAAAATTACCTTTTTTAAAAAAAGGTACAAAAATGGGCACCAAGTATACGCGCTCAAAGACGATGTCGTAAATTTATTAACCCATTAAAAAGAATCCCATTTAAAAACATTGTCGTAAATTAATAGCTTTACAAAGCTAATGATATACACAAATTGCGCCAATCATAACAATAGCTATTTGTACAAACAATCGGATGTAAATTGAATCAAAGATTCATCATTGGAAGAACCAAAGAAGATAATAATATTAAGCAGATATATTTTTATAGAAATAAATATTTTATTCAAAATACTTGGCGCTGCGCTCCGAATTGGCGTTGCTAAACTGAATAAATATGTAACAAAATTGCATTAAAATCTTTTTTTCTTTTCTTGTCTCAGTGGTGTTTTGTCTCGTTTTATTTATTAACCAAGACAATTAACACTTTTTGGTTTTGCAGCACCAAGTATTTTGAATAAAATATTTATTTCTATAAAAACATAACTGTTTAATATTATTATCTTCTTTGTTTCCACCAATGATAAATCATTTATTCAATTTAAATCCGATTGTTTGTACAAGTAGCCATTGTTATAATTGGAGTAATTTGTGTATATCCATTAGTTTTTGTAAAGCCATTAATTTACGACAATGTTTTTAAATGGGATTCTTTTTAATAGATTATTAACACTAGTTTACAAAATCCAAAAAATTATTTTTGATCTAGAGTCCACTATGAAATTCTTATGTAAGGTGGTCCCCTAAACTCAAAATTTGACATTGGACAAAATCCTATGGACACGTTTTTGAGATATCGCCCGATGAATATTTTGGTAATTTTTTAGGAAGACGACCCAACGTTTTTGGCCATATCTCGCGTTAGAGTTGACCGATTTGATCGCGACGACTCAAATTCAAGGTAGTTAAATTGCATACAACTCTTTCCTACATTATTTTCTAATCGGATCAATAGTTTAGGTCGAATCGAGCGAAACTTAAGAAAAATGTAATGTTTTGGGGCCGAAATTGAAATCGAAAATTCACTACATAACCTTGGAGACATAGAAATTATCATGTGACGTCCAGTTTCTTATTTTCTACGTAGAATGCGTACCCTTACGAAAAAAACAAGCTTAACCTGAGCAAAATTCGTGCACAAATAAGGAAGTTATGGGCGATTGAGTGAGAGTGCCTATTTTCAATTTTTTCCCCTATTTTTGTATTTTATTTCATTTTATTTTATTTTTGAAAAGCAATTCTGGCTCATTCTGTTTCTTTTGCCCGCATTGATATCAGTTTCTCTTACAAGGCACCAGTCGTAGTCACCCATCATTGATTCGTCCCAGAATCCTTGGTAGCGTCTCTCAATACTTTTCATCTGTTGATGAAATCTCTCGCCATGTTCATCGCTTACAACACCAAGATTTGGTGGGGAGAAATCTTAATGCGAGTGGAGGAAATGGATGTTCAAAGACATATTAACGCCTATATTGAGACAATAAAGGAGTAAAAAGCATGTTACAGCAGAAAATCGATACAAATGAAATTATTACAAACAGGTGATGCATTCATATATTTGAAGACCATTTTCGAAGACGTTTTCGATGAGCCGCAGATCAAAACGTTGCTAGAAAGTGAGCAATTTGAATTGCATTTATCGCGAAATGAAGCTGCCGTATTCAATTCGTTTCGAAAGGTCGTCACTGGCTTTCTTGGCAACAATAAAAGTCCAGATTCTGTGAAAATCATCAATGATTTGCTCAAGAACTATAAGAAATTCGGTATGTAATGCTGTTTGTAATAATTTCATTCGTATCGGTCCTCTGCTGTAACATGCTTTTTACTTCTTTATTTTCTTAATATAGGCGTCAACATGTATTTGAAGATCCATATCCTCCACTCGCATTTGGATTTCTTCCCACCAAATCTTGGTATTGTAAGCGATTAACATGGCGAGAGATTTCATCAGCAGATGAAAAGTATTGAGAGACGCTACCAAGGATTCTGAGAGGAATTAATGGTGGGTGACTATGACTGGTTCCTTCTAAGTGAAACTGATCTAATGCGGGCAAAAGAAACAGAAAGAGCCAGACGTGCTTTTCAAAAATAAAATAAAATAAAATGAAGTGAGGTGTGGTGAGGTGAGGTGAGGTGAGGTGAGGTGAGGTGAGGTGAGGTGGGGTGGGGTGAGGTGAGGTGAGGTGAGGTGAGGTGAGGTGAGGTGAGGTGAGGTGAAATGAGGTGAAATGAGGTGAAATGAGGTGAAATGAAATGAAATGAAATGAAATATATTTAAATTTGTTTTCATTGAAGACAAATATGTAATTTGCCAAAAAAACAAGAAGAAATGCAAAAATAGGCACTCCCACTCTATCGCCTATAACTGCATGGATTTTGCTCAGGTAGGGCTTGTTTTGTTCAAAAAGGTGCGTACTCTACGTAAAAAATAAGAAACTGGACGGCAGATGAAAATTTCTATGTTTCCCAGGCTATGTAGTGAATTTTCGATTTCAATTTCGGCCCCAAAACATTACATTTTTCTTAAGTTTTGCTCGATTCCGCCTAAACTATTGGTCCGATTGGAAAACACTGTACAGAAAGAATTATATGCAATTTAATTACCTTTAATTTAGGAGTTGTCGCGATCAAATCGGTCAACTCTAACACGAGATGTGGCCAAAAGCGTCGGGTCGTCTTTTTAAAAAATTATCGAAATATTCATCGGACGATATCTCAAAAACGTATCCATAGGATTTCGTCTCATGTCAATTTTCAAGTTTACGGAGCTACCTTACATAAGAATTTCATAGCGGAGTCTACATCAAGAAATGAGTATAAACCAGGGTAATAGATCCCCATGGGTGATGTGGAAACCTATTGATACAGGTGTCGCTCCAATGGGTCACGCGCAGTTCATATGGTACGCGCCTGAGGAGCTCCAAGCAGCTTAGGCGCCGCGGGGGCCAAGACGCGCGGCTGGAGAAAGAGGTGTTGCTTCTGAAACTCGGCCAAAAAGAGCACTTAATTCCCAAGCCAGGTCGAATGCATCAGAAAGAATACATGTTTGCTATCATGAATGTCAAACCCTAATTATTGTATTAAAGGAAATGAAGCCGTGTATCCACGACGTGTGTATAAACAATTAATTTTTCAATGCTAATCCCTGTTTTCATGTTTAAAAATATTATTATTATTATTATTTATTAATTAACGGGAAAACTCTTTAGTATACAAGAAACATGAAGCAAGTACAAAGTAAAATAAGTCTTGAAATCTGAATCTGATAGCCAAAGCGTGCATTCGGCCCGGGGAAATTTATTCGGAAATTCGTTTAAGTACTTTGTTTCTGAATAAGTCGCGCGATGTAGATAACACATCAATGACTGTGAGGTATAGGTTAGCCGCATCCATGGCTCTGTTAATGGGATCTGCTGTGTAGTTAGAGTACCCGGGCATCTTAGACACGAACAGGGACCTAGTACGCAGTTGCCGTTGTGGGGCATGAAAACGTACTGTTGCCAACAGCTCCGAGCAGTCAATTTGTCCATGAATTAGCTTATGAAGAAACATAAGATCCGCAACAAGCCTCCGGTCGCTAAGGGTGGCAATCCTAGTTTTCCGTAATACGGGACCATAGTCATGATCATGGAAGCGCATCGGACTACCCGAAACTCTCGAAGCAAACCTCAAGAATTTGTGCTGAATCCGTTCTACAAGGCTTATGTATAGCTTATGTCGAGGGTTCCACACTACCGACGCGTGTTCTAACCGCGGTCTTACAAGTGAAATATACAAGAGTTTGAGTGACTCAACCCTACTAAAATACCTGCCGAATCTTCCAATGAAACCAAGGATTTTCATCGCCTTACTGGTTACTGTCTTGTAATGATTACGAACATCAAGGCCTGACGGTATTGTAACACCAAGATCTTTAACTTCACATACTTCGGTCAGGGGGACATCACCCAACATATAGGTCGATTCAACAACACTAACAGATTTGTGGGATCTCATCAAAACACATTTGGCTGTATTTAACTGCATCTTGTTGGCGCTGCACTACCGCTCAAAACTGAACAGGTCATCTTGCAGTTTCATCGCGTCGTGACCATCACGTATCGTTCGAAAGACTTTCAGATCGTCCGCGTACAAGAGGAATTTACTGTTCTGGAATATGTCTCTTAGGTTATTAATAAATAGTAGAAACTTACAGTTACAGGAACAGATAGTTGGTTATGCACCCTGACTATCTGCACCCTTCCCCTCAAGTAAAACCCGATCCAGGAAAGGAGGAGGCCAGCAAAACCAATAGAAATCAGTTTATTAATTAGAATATCGCGGTCAACCGTGTCAAATGCCTTACGAAAATCTGTGTACATAGTATCCACCTGCAGCCATTATCCAGGGCGGCAGAAACATAACAGTGGTACACCGCCAAGTTAGTTGCCGAGGATCTGCCAGGGACAAAACCATGTTGCTCCTCGCAGATGACATTAGTTAGTAGGGGTGTAAGTTACTTACATCGGCGTGGTTTCCCGATTTAAACACTGGGATGACTATACTGTTTTTCCAGGCAGTGGGAAAGACGCTTCTACTTAGCGAAATCTCTAAAAATATGCCAGAGAGGCCTAGAGAGGATAAAGCAGCATTCCTTCAGGAAGCGAGGCGGGATTTCATCAGAGCCTGGGCTCTTATTCACGTTAAGCGAATTAAGCTTGCTATAAATCTCACTGATAGTGACGGATAGAGAATGAATGTTTATATCGCTATCGGAGGTCAGAGCCAGATTCAAGGCTAGTTCCACACCGGGCAGAGGAGCGTACACGGAACCGAAGAATACTGCGAAAAGGTCTGGAACCGCTGAGGGTGTCGAAGCCGAGGTTTGCTCCAGTTCCATATTGCAAGGAATCACGTGATCCCCACGCTTGGTGTTGACAAATCTCCAGAAACTGGAGGCATCCTCCACCAAAGAGTTCTCGGCACTATCGATGTATAAACGGTGATCACGGTCCAAGTGCACCTTGCACTGAGCCCGGAGTGACGAAAAGTTTAAATAATCACTGTAAGCCCCTGATTTCTTATACGCCTTATATGCCCTCTTCTCCCCCCGGATAAGGTATTTTAGCCGAGAGGAACACCACTTCGGATATGAGGACCCAGACACAGACCTGACCGGCACGAAGGCATTAATGGCTGTGTTAATGTGACCATATAAGCAGTCAAGGGCTATATCAGGATCGATGTTACCGGTCTCCCAGTCCCAGTCGACTGAGTTAAAATACTCCCTCACCCCGGGGTAGTCCCCTTGTTTCAAGTCCCTATATACAAAGTTATCATACTCCGTCACGGTTGCGGTGACCGATCCTTTAAATATTATGTACAGGGGTGAGTGATACGCATCTGGCACAATTAAGGCATCAATAACTAGGTCTACAATTACATCAGAGGCGCTTACAAAGATAAGGTCGAGCATGCCATCACTCGAGTTGTAAACCGTGTTCATTTGAGCCAGGTTGCAATAATTAAAACCGCCAAGGAGGAGATCAATGTCCTCTGACACCCCCGACTTCTTGAAGCACGAAAGGCCTATATCGTTGAACCAAACCGCGTGCGAGAGATTGTAGTCCCCGTATAGAGAAATCGTGTCATCGCTGTACATATTGTACAGTTCGGAGACGCAATCAACATGACTGGTATACCGGGCCGGCAGGGACGCAGGCGGGATATAAATAGCTCCGAAAAGTATATATTTATCATGATGGAAATAAACTCTAACAAAAACCTGCTCATTATCAGCGCTGTTTAGTGTTATAAGACGGCAGGGCATCGACTTCCTTACGGCAACAAGAACTCCCCCCCCCCCCCTTGATAGGCAACTCGTACTAAGAGATCTGTCGCATCTAAACACAGTATAATTCTCCAACCCCAGTTCAACCGTGGAAATGGATGAATTAAGTCACGTCTCCACAAGGATGATAACATCATATGTTGTAGCATTAACGAGTAGCGAGGTACAAAGTGTACTTAGTTTATTGCGCAGGCCACGAAGATTTTTGTAGTATACTAAAGGGAACTGGCCGCGTTTTTTGGCTGGGAGTCACCACGGTGTTTGCCAGGCAAGATTTTCGGAACGCCACGAATATAACGAATCGTCATATTTGTTTCTCCTTTCGCGTGAAGGTCGCGCAGCTTCTCTCTCAGCAGCATGAGCGTCGAGCGTGGAAGTCGGGTCTTGTCATCCGAGAGCCTGCAGGGCCTCTTGTATCGATGCTTGCTCTGGAGAATCCGTCTGACTGTGGCGGAGGAGTCAAGGCCCATATAGAAAGGCCTGCACGATGAGTTGCCAGGCTTACCCAAGCGATGGGTGGCCAGGTCCTGGGTCTCCAGGGGACAAATCCCACACAATAAGGTCCTTGCGCCCTCCACATCAGCAGTCCTGGCGAGCTCCGGCGTCAAGTTCTGGAGCTCAGGCATCCCAAATATTATGCTGTTTCTGGCACGCGCCTCCCGGTCGTTTAGCTCATCGATTACATCTTCCGTAACAGGTGGGCATGGAACGGACTGATCCGTCGTGTTGGTAGGACTGACTTGAAACTGACGGACACGCTCAGACAATTAGCTAATGTCCGACCTCATATCGGAGAGCTCCATTCTGATTCCGGAGAGGATATCTTCCCGTAACCCAGCAAACTCGCTCTTCATCAAATCCCTCATAATATTCTTCACATCATCGGCCGTTGGTAACGCCGAAAGTGATTAAAGAGTCGCTGTCGGTATCATCGTGATTGTTTGTGACGGCCCGCCAGTGGGACGGTTGACAGCGGCACTAGGCCCCGGGGATGACGAGCGACAATTCAAAAGACGGCCGTTGTGCCACGGGTGACCCGAACGGGCGAGACAGGTGGGTCCAGCGTGGGTAAATATCCCGCATTCCGGACATGTAATTGGGTTGACCACAACGGCACTGCAACCCTTGTACTTTTTGGTAGTGCCCGTCATTGATGTGGTAACAAACTAAGATGCGAGTCAATACAGCCACTACAGCGCGAATCAATACACTATTTGGAAGCCTAAATGGCTCGACTAGACAGATGAGTCACAGTTTCACACCCGTGCAACAATCGCTTGATCCAAATGATCAAAGCAAAGCAAAATGAGGAAGAAATAATCGGAATCCAATAACTCGAGGAGACAGGTGAGTCACACTTTAACGCACGTTGTTACAAAGCTTGTTAAAAGGATCGGCGCGAGGAATGGATAGGCGTTTTGAGAGCGCTAATAAACGAAAACTTTGAGGAGAACGAGGGCAATTATATTTAAGAGCTTTAAATCACGTTCACAGTTATAATTTAAGTTATGTACAAAGGTCATACGTAATAAACAACTATTTATATTAAATTGGTTAAATGTTTAAGCACAAAAAAGCATAGTTATTTTCAGCAAAGATTTAGCAAGTAGTTAGCAGGCGCGAAAGCAAGTTACTCGGCAGATGAGTAATTTCGCGTAAGCAGAAGCGAGAGCAAGCAGAAGCGCGTAGCGTAAGCAAAGGTAACGTGTTAACTTTAGCAGGGTCGCGAACAGAGAGAGCGTTCCAGGAAATCGTACTCGATTTCCTAGAAGGAAGAGTCTCCCCCTTCCATCGATCGCGAATTGATGGAAGGGGCCTTGATCGCCGCTCCACATGAGCAAGCGTGCCGTTGCCAGGTGCCTAATTAGCGGTGGTAATTAGGAGATGGCACTAGCTTGTCGCTTTTCGTGTATACACGTGCTATCGAACGCTTAATCAAAACAAAGGACCTGTCACCTCGGTAGCTCAAGACAGACTGATTCCCAATATTGCGAAGTGCTTTGTGTTTGAACTCGTTTTTATCGACAAAATATTACCAATACATCGGTAATATTCTCGTGATGGTGTAATAAATTATTAAAAATGCACTAAAAATTAAAAAAATATTCTTTTCTTTTTCTACAATTTCGATGTTTTTTTTCAATTTAAATTATTCATTTTAAATAAAATTGTCGGGCACCATGTGCAACCCGAAGTTGAAGTATCGGTTGGATAAGGGAACATCATCAACTACAGTTTATCAGTTTTATGTCACATTACAATTTGTATCCTGTAATTAAAATCCCCATAAAACACTTTAAAAAAGTAAAAAAATTACGCCAATTACATAAAAAAGTCGAGGACGGAAAAGAGTATTATCAATATAAAAAAAAATGTGTAATCAAAATGAGCTGCAAGTACATAAAGGTGCTTTCCAACTGCGCGTAAGATGGCACAACTACATATACACAGCTGAAATGCTGTGTTCATACATTCCATTACCGATGTTGTGCCCGAGCCGACACCTAAGCGTGTCGACACCACATACATTCCGATTGACACAATCGAGCGGCCGAAATCCGGCACAACCGCGTAAGGGATCTCGGAAACGCACCGAGACCCGTCAGCACATGGCGAAACACCCAAAAGCAGGCCAAAGGCGGAGACCCCGATGGTCCCCGCTTCGTCCCGATTATAGTATAAGAACGATGTACGAGCAATGCGAGCTCAGACTTGATAAAGCTTTGTTACGGGAACATTACCCGACTTTATACGAGACTCATGCCAAAGTAGGCACAGAGTCATAGTCACCCAGATCGGGACAGAATAAATTTGTTAACCTTACGGTGAGTTCCAACACTTTAACCTGCAACGATCTCCAACCTCCGGGTTCTAAACCGAATCCTCCCGTCCCGGCATAATCACCCGAACCTCCGGAGCCCGTGGACGACGATCGTGAAGGACGCCCAGGAGCATCCCGAGATTCGTACCCAGAATCTCGACCCCAGGCGCCTTGGCACAACACTCACATCGCGGACATTTTAATAATGTGAAGATAAAATGTAACATCCAGACATTTGCCTAGATGTTCGCGGCCTCGAAGTCAAATACTTGGCGTGGCCAGGCAAGGTCAAGGTGGCGATGAATAAGAATTATTTAAAAACGCAAAATATTGAAAGTGTATTCATATTGGCAGAGTTTTAAATTGACAAATTAGCTGAATGATTGTGAGAGGAAAGGTATCGGTGCCGATGAATGATCTTAGAATTATTTTAAAACGCAATATAATGAAAATGTACTCATATTAGCACAGTTTTAAATTGACAAATTATTTGAAAGCTTGTAAGAGGGAAGGTATGGGCATTGATGAACTGAGAATACCTTGCCTGGCCACGCCAAGTATTTGACTTCCAGGCCGCGAACATCTAGGCAAATGTCTGGATGTTACATTTTATCTTCACAGTATTAAAATGTCCGCGATGTGAGTAATGGAATGTATGAACACAGCATTTCAGCTGTGTATATGTAGTTGTGCCATCTTACGCGCAATTGGAAAGCACCTTTATGAACTTGCAGCTCATTTTGATTTCACATCTTTTTTTATATTGATAATACTCTTTTCCGTCCTCGACTTTTTTATGTACTTGGCGTAATTTTTTTACTTTTTTGAAGTTTTTTATGGGGATCCCACTTCTTTTTACAAAGATAATTTGCAATCGTTATCTTCCATTTTTTGTGATTTATTTTTTGATAATACTCTTTTCCGTCCTCGACTTTTTCATGTACTTGGCGTATTTTTTTCTACTTTTTTGAAGTTTTTTATGGAGATCTCACTTCTTTTTACAAAGATAATTTGCATAGGGAATGACTTCAGATACTTTTCAATATTATTTTATAACTTACAAATTATCACGGGTCAGAATTAAGTATAAATAAATTCTATAAATTCTACGTAAGTTTCACAACTGCGAAAAGAAACCATGTGCACCGCATTGCCAATCTATATGTATTATATGTATGTATAGTACTTGCTGTACAATACATGGTGCGCGAAGCAGCTTATGGCGCTGAACGTATTTAACATTGAAGTGTAATAACAACCACAATTAACACCTTTCGAAGAAAAATATGTATGCATTTTTAGCATTTCGTGGCCAAGCTTGTTTTTCTACTCGTAAATCATCAACGGATACCCACGTTATGGATGAACAATATAACATACATTGGATTGTGGCATTCGCATAACAAGACACACCATCAGAAATCGGGAGACCTTTTACGTAGTATTGAATGGCATCTACGATGTGATCATTAGTATTCTGACATTCGGATACATTATAATTAGGTACTGCCCAAACAGCATCACGAACATTGAGAACGCGATTTTTAGAAATTGAAATAGTCCTAAGATCAGGTCTATATTTTTCTCGCAATCTATTATACTCTATTATAGCCGATTCTTGTGCCTTTACGGAAGATGGATCATAATTGATAAGATGTAGCCCTTGTAATGTGGTCACCCGAGAAAGAGCAACGTAAATTTGTCCGCAAGTAAATATTGAATTACCTGCTTCTATGACAGCATTCTGCAAGCTTAGTCCTTGACTTTTGTGAATAGTTATACCATAGCTGAGGCAAATCGGAAATTGTTTTCTAATAACGAACGCTCTATTCATTACTTCAAATTTAACACTTACACGTTCTATTATATGTTCTTGCCCCGTGGGTAAAATAATTTTCAATTTTTCAACGTCATTATCAACACCTCGTGTAACTGAAACAAGTTTAGCAATGATACCGTTGACAAGACCTAGTGTAACATCAATATTTCTTCTAATCATGATTTGCACTCCTACTTTAACAATTACGACTCTTGCAAGTCCCGCCGTTCGGGAGCTATCATCGTCATTATTGTTTAGTACCTTTGACAACATTTTTTTCAAGTACGGTGCACAATTAATTGTATCATGAGCAATCAAATGGATTTCTTCGGATGGAAATCGACTCAGCATTGCAGCGTTCAAAACATCACACTGTACACATGTGGGAAGTAAACACACCGTATCAGATCCCACATTAAGCATGTAATCACTTAATTTCTTTAATCGGTCATTACAATTTGTCGCTTTGAAATTTAATTTCCTCGATTCTAAAAGCTTTGTATCCGAAAAAGTCACTACTCCGGTGCGAATTCTCGACAGGATACCTCTGTAAATATTATCATCCTGCTGCCGCATGTTTATTGTCAATTCATCATAGCTAAACAAGGCAGACCATAAATTATAAGAACCTAATCCTCCAACATTTTTCTCCATACTCTTATTGGATAATTGTATAAAAGCAGGTTCTTCGTGAACAGGATGAAGTTGTAGTAAGTCACCAAATAGCAGAATTGGCTTTTTTCCAAACCAAGCATCATCGGAATCTGTAGTATCATATATTTCTGTAAGTCGCAAATGTATGTACAGGAAGATTACGTTAGAAACCATCGACATTTCATCGATGATTACTAAAGCAACATTTTTGAGTTGATCTCGTACAATTTGAAGGGCTGCATCGCTAAGTTGCCTATACTGGGCTGTATGCCCATGTTCTACAGGTAATTGAAATAATCCGTGTATGGTAAGACCTTCGATATTAAAAGCTGCGATTCCAGTAGGAGCAGTTACTGCTGTGTCTTTTCCGATAATCTGCTTGATCCAGTGTCTGATAGTTTTTATTAAAAAAACTTTTCCCAGTGCCACCTTCTCCACTCACATAAAGTCTGAGAATTTTATCGTTAGACGTCAAGGATTTCGTAACTGTATCAAATATCCGCTTCTGATCACGGTTCAATTCCGAAATCATTTCTTGAAGATCACCACAGTCAAATTTGTTTCCCGCGTCTTTAAAATCTTTCATGGCTCCAACAGTTTCAACGGGGATACACTCTAATGGGTAATCGCCTTGATCATTTGCTTCTTGTTCTACAGTATTCAACACGTTCTTTTCAATTTCTTCCTTTATATGATCACGCGCTTCTTGAATATCCGTTATTTGTTTGTGATACTGATCTGCTTCTGTCAATTGTGATTGTAGCGACAAAAAAGCTTGGGCATATGTGCTAAATCCATTTTTCAATTCGTCGGTGTTTCTCCAAGGTTGGAATAATAATAATGAGAAATAATAATTCTCAGGTTGGGTTTGAACATTGTACTTATAATGATTAATAAGATATCCTCTTTGCCTTTTTTTCAAAAACAAAGATGCACGGATTTCATAATATTCAATTTTTTCAGACGGTCTAATTTTAGTAACGTCATACCGCATAGCAAAATCGTACAGATGCATAGATTCTAATTCCTTAGGTCTATTAGGATAGTGATCATCTATGTGGGATGGACAAAATATGTCTGTGGATTCACCTTCCAGCTCCTCAATCTCTTTGCGAGTTTTCAATTTCCTACTTCTCAGTATATTTACATCTAACCATCTAATAGTAGTACTGGAGTCAGTGCCATGCAATGATAATCCTAAAAGATTATCAATGCATTCAGGCGCTCCACATTCTCTATGATTTAGCATGCGCATTCCAAGGTTGCACAGAAGACTAGCCAACGACTTGGTAAAATTTATTGCTGCCATAGTGTCCGTAGCGTAACTTTTTTCCGGCTTTGACACGTACTTAGTACAGTGACATGTTACCAACCCAGTCTTTTCCCAATATATTGTATATCCATGTTACCTCTCCAAACCATGAGAACGGCAGCATTATAATCATTGATACGGACTTCCTTTATTGAACGTGGAAGATCATAGAGTCTACCTTTTGCTTTCAATTGTTTTCTAGCACCTATAGATCCCTTATTATCAAAGTATCTGTAACTGGACGTGGAAATGAAAATCTACATACTTTACAGAAGGAATTTTTAGTTTTTTTGTTGCGTAGACAGTAGCTATTGCATTTATGCATTTGCTGTGCATTTAAACGACTATATAATTCTGGCGACACATGCGGTGATGGCAATCTGCAAGTGACGTATTTCATAATGAATTCTGCTACACGTTCCTTCGAAGATTTATCGATTATAGGAGCATCTTCAATCCAAATTAAAAGATGAAAATGTTGTGATCCCCTGCTTTGATATTCTCTGCACCAAAAGTAATGAGTGACCTTGCCAATCGGATTGTCGGGCGAACAAATGAAATCCAGCATAGCGTGGAATGCATTATCTATAAATCGAGCAGTTGAAACGGGATCAGAAGCAATGAGTTCGTTCGGGGACATTTTAGCCATCGATGGGCCGTTTACTTCACGAAGATATTCTATTAAATCTGTCCATAGCCACTCACTTGGACTGAACGTGAGGAACCATGTAGCTGGTCCATAATGATGTATCATACAGTTCAAATCGTTTCTCGGTTTTCGCCAATATTGTGCTGTATTACGTAATCTGGAGAATATAGTGTTCAAGTTCGTCTGTAGCTGATCTTTAGAGAGTTGCTCTAGAAAACCAGCAGCTGTGTATTTTTCACGTGGATTTACGACGTTCATTTTGTGATAAATTCCAGCGTTCAATTGCCGCATATTGGTATCGTGTAATAAATGGAAAATATATTGCATGTTCAATCGAAATTGCGAATGTTTGGACATCAGTTTGAACTTAATGAATTCATGATCAGTCAAACGAACCAATCTTTCTTCGTGCTGTCCGTTCACCCCATAAGGATATAAATCTGGGAAACATTTCACATCTAAGTGTTGAGCACGATGGCCCAACGGAATGTCACGAACTTTAAGCATTTTATAGAGTGCGGTAGCAGATTCATTAACCCTTTTGTCATACATTGGATAAATCGTAAACTGATCATAAAATGAATCAGATTCTGACATTTGCGTCAATATTGCACGTTTGTTGTTTTCATCGATATTAAGTGTTTCACCTTCAACGTCCTCGATAGATTCGTTATTATTATCATTGGCAACACTTCTTCTTGAAATTCTGTATCTGGTAATTTGGCATTCAGCAATAAATCATGCGATTGTGGTAAAACAATTTGTGAGTATAGAGAATTATTGGCTTTCAACCATACTAAGGCATTCCATACTTTCTTCAAGTCAACTAACTTTTCCCAAACTATTTTAGATTTTGTTGGAACGCCCCGCACCAATATGTATAATTCATGATTTTGATTTAAAGGTTCAGTCGAAGGACAGATTTTTTTTAAATTTTCTTCTAACGGCAAAGGAAGGTGAAATGTTCTCCCCTTTACTTTTGGAAACATATGTTTATGTGGCATATTTTTACGCATTACTGTATCCATTCTCACAATCGTTTGAAACAGTTTAGCTCTTTGAATGAGAATTCGTTCGTAATCGTTCAACACTGCTATTTCTGGAACTGAACGTACATCAAGGTTAATTAGAATACATTTTGGTGGTATTGAATCGTTGCGAATTTTATCGTGACAATATCGGCAAATAAAATGCATGTCACCAACTTTGTATCCAATATGATTTAACAAAGTTTGCATCACATTTCCCTTATATGTTCTTATAGAAATATCAAGCTTAAGAACCTCTCTTTGAAAACAGAGTTTCTCGCAGGAAACGCACGGAATGCGTGGTGTGTCCATAGAGTGTGTCCTTTGTGAAAGCTCTAAATGCTAAATAATATCGAGATATAATCTCTTCTTCGTTCAAGCTTATGTCAGTATTATTTTTTTGTAACGCTTCAGCTTCTTTCCGCGCTTGCAGTGTTATTCGTTCAAGTGTTTCAAGGTCACTATCGTTTAATGCTTTGTCTAAATTATGTAGGTCTTTATAAATACTCGTTATTCTGTATATCATTCTCTTCAAATTTCGTAAATCCGGAAAGTGAGGTGCCAAATCTCAATGGCTAAAAAATTGAACTTACATAGTTTAGGGTTTATGTAACAACCATGAGAATGACCAACTTCTTCAGCATGCACTGTATTAGAACAGCTACTGATATGGTTGTTCAACTTATGTACGTTTTTTAATGAGCATTCTAACAAACGTTTGAAGAAATCCTGCAAATTATTCAGAATTTCAACATCTTTTGTTTTACAAAGATAACTACAATGCCATTCTTTTGTTGTCTTCTTCGATTGCAATACAGGTAGAACGTTTATAGCTTTCCCTGCCGAATTCAGTATGATTGATTCAGAACCGCTGAAAGGATGGTACGAACTTTCCGCATAATATGATTCTGAAGAAGACTGGATTCTCCACACAAAGCATTAATCCTGTCCTCAACTTCTAAACATTCTGCTGTGCGCGTTAAGGAAATTTCCACTTTTTCTTTACAATATTTTAACAGTTTCCTCATTTTCAAAATGTAAATAAAATAAAACGATATCACACTCGCCTTTTAACTTTGCAATCCTATTCCGGTTTATTTAACGCAAAACAAATTTCATTCGCTTACAATAACGTAATTTGTAAAAACAGTGCTTTAATGTTTTTTAAGAGCACCTATTGCTGAACCCCACCCATTCATCATGTGTTTGCGCATACATTAATGATGGTCTA
Source organism: Andrena hattorfiana (assembly GCA_944738655.2). Taxonomy (NCBI): domain Eukaryota; kingdom Metazoa; phylum Arthropoda; class Insecta; order Hymenoptera; family Andrenidae; genus Andrena; species Andrena hattorfiana. The sequence goes on along the minus strand of OX122890.1, from coordinate 49,983,855 downwards.
TATGATATAATACAGACATATAATAATTAAAAATAATTTTGTTCCTTATTTAATCTAAGACACTCAATTTTTTTTAAGTCGGCGCCAGATTTAATCAGTGCAAATGATGAGGCGCTGATATAAAAAAATTGAGTGTCGTAGATTAAATAAGGAACAAAATTATTTTTTACTTTTTAGCGCATTTTAATTTTTTTGGAGACGGTTTTAATTATGATTTTCCATTTCTTGGACCGATGCGCCATTATTGTGGCTTTTACACGCACGTAGCGAAAAATCTCTCCATACAGGGATATAGCGCAGCGGTCAACCCTGTCGTAGCTAAAAATTTTGAAACTGAGACGGGCACGAGATCAGTCGACAATGTTTTCAAACCTCATTACAGTAATCTGGGGTGAGTGGTAAATCGATCATAAAAGCGGAGCGCGCAGTTTGTTTACCTGGGCCGGGAAATTCCCAACAGCTCTTTGCCACGTGAATTTGAAAGAGACCATCCCAAAATTTTCGAAGCTCGGAGATCACTGCTGTCCAGCGGATGCTGGCAGCTCTCCGAAGAGATTGCCTTCGTCGGCCGCCAACCATCTCGTTCTTTTGTCGATGTCGACGGGCTCGACGTCGCGGTTTCGGCCACGTCCAACAATGCGTTTGCAGTCCTCAGAATCTATTATTCTGGTTTTCTTTTTCATAATTTTATCTTTAATGCAGTGTATGCATAGATAAGACTTAAGGGGCAACTAATCAGACGTGTCTTTGATAGTAGCAGTGTTTTAATTTTTTTTCTAGAATTTTTGTGTCTGAATGTTTTAAACTTTTAGCTACTCAACGCCACGCTTATACTGGCTTCCATTAATGTCATTTTTTTGGAATGATGCGCCATTATTGTGGTTTTTACACGCAGGAGGCGAAAAATCTCTCCGTGCAGGTGTATACTGCCGCGGTCACATTTATCGTAGCTTAAAATTTTGAAACTCAAGACCATTATACTCATTCATCTTTTTCCTTCAGTGTCGGATCTCTATTCGTACTCAGAAAGTTAAAATTCGATGGCCACGATATTCTGGCCTTTTCACTGTACGCTCTCTTGAAATCGGTTGAACGGTAACGCGTACCCTTTTTTACGACCCTGAGGGGTTCTTAGGTAAAAGCTTTCAAACGATGCGGCTCGGGGGTCATAAACGCTAGAGTAGTGGCATAAGGACAAAGTTAGCAATAGGCCATTCAGTAATCAGTATGCCAATTTCTATCATAGAAGTATCACAAATGGATTACTAGTATTTTTCTGATGAAAATGACACCAAACTTGATAAAATCCTAATTATTTTTAATGACTGTAATGGAAAGTACTTGAAGTAAAGTAATTGAGGAAAGTAACGAAGAATACCTGAATTCTACGTGAACTGACACGGAACTGCTATGTGTGCCCAGATCTTAACGTAAGCGATACCTACGCTCGTGTATTTACATCGTAGATGTTTTTTATAATTTTTAAATCCATTCAATAGTTAATAAGGACAGAGCCAATCAATTTGTAACGAAACGTAGGGATTTAGGGGCCTCGGATCCCAAAAGCTACGAATATAAATTTTACAAAAACGTTTTAATTCATTATTTTCAATGAATTTTACGTGTCGTAGCATGGGAACCGTCTATTTAGACACGCGCGATGTGCAGAGATTTGCGGGAATGTTAGTAATAGCGTCAATTTTGAATATTTTTCGGCGTACGGCACGTGAAAATATTAGTTAAATGTTCCACTACATGTAAAATACTAACAATCAATTTCATCTTGCAATTTATAGTTTGTATAAGCTCTCAAAAAGGGCCAGATTGCAGCGCCATATAGGCTTCTGATCCCCGAAATTGATTTTCAGAGAGAAATCCGGCGTGAGTCGTTGACAAACCGAGCTAAAGCGTAGCTTAGTAAAAGCCCGCTCTCTATGTTAAACTCTCACTCTAAACAAGTCACATGTATACAAGCACGCACACATCTTTCAGTATTTCAACACATTTCAGAGTAGTTCTTGAGTTGGACGCTGTTAATGAACAGAGGTCGCTAAATTTAGTCCTCAAATTATGGGTCGGTAACACCGTTTGGGTGGTGACACCACAGACCAGGTATAGAATAGACCTATCATGGAATGTAATTTTGTGTCACCATCGACGAGGTATAGAATAGACCTATCACCTTATGGGACTTCGTGTCACCACCCAAACTGTATTACCGACCCATAACTCGAGGACTGAATTTAGCGGCCTCTGCTCATGAACAGCGTCCAACTTAGGAACTACTCTGAAATGTGTTGAAATGCTGAAAGGTGTGCGTGATTGTATGCGTGTGACTTGTTTAGAGTGAGAGTTTGACAGAGGACAGGCTTTTGTTACGCTACGCTTTGGCTCGGTTTGTCAGCGACTCACGAGGATTCGCGTGGATTTTTCTTCGAAAATCTATTTCGGTGATCTCTTCTTGAAAGCTTATACAAGCTATAAATTGCAAGATGACATTGATTGTTAGTACTTTACGTGTAGTGGAACACTTAACTAACATTTTCGCGAGTCGTATGTTGAAAAATATTAAAAATTGACGCTGTTACTGACATTCCCACAAATCTCTGCACTCCGCGCATGTCTAAATAGACGGTGCCCATCCTACGACACGTATAAATCATTGAGAACAAGGAATCCAAACGTTTTTTTTAAATTTATATTCGTAGTTTTCGGCACCCGAGGACATTTTGCAATAGTTTATTTATTACTTGGAAACGATAGATTAGTAGTTAAAACTCTACGTTTCGTTACAAATTGATTGGCCCTTTCCTTATTAACTATTGTATGGATTTAAAAATTGTAAAGAACATCTCCGATGTAAGTACCCGAGCGTATCGCTTGCGTTAAGGTCTGTTTTCATTATTCCTAGATATGTACATATGAGAAAACAGTTATGGTATTTTTTAAAGCACAAGTAAAAAAAAGGTCCTGTTTTACGGACGTCGCGACTCGCGTGTGAGATAAAATGGGAGGGAAACGGCACGGAGGTCCTTTACGCGACAAACGATCATTCTGGCAGCGGCAACAAAGTATAATACTACATTGTCTTCTTGCATTCTCCGTGCGTCTGATTTTCGCATGTCGATGTCGGTCCACGGACAAGCTAGGCTTCTAGATTTTAATTTCTTCTACAAATTCTGCAAAAGCCGTAATCAGTAGCTAAAAGCGGAAAACATTTATGTACACATGCTAAGCTAATCATAAGGTGAAATTTTTACATTCTCTGTTTCGGCTCGATTCGAGCATTTACGGCATATTAGTGAGATTTTTTTAATAAAAGGAAAATCAAATACGACGTGATTCGGGCAAGTAGATATGTACATATGTAGAGTTGCTATACGTCCTGTATATACGGGACTGTCCCGTATTTCACTGTTCCCGTGAAATATTTTACAGAGTAAAATAAACCATTACCTACCCACTTTTTTCATGTTTTATTTAAGTAGCATTTAAATGTTCAATGACAATTATGGAAACCCTAAAAATAAATCACTACCTACCCACTTTTTTCATATTTTATTTGTTTAGCATTTAAACAAAATAAAAAATGGTAAAGATTCGTTAAGAGCAAACGCCTGATTTAGCGAGCTCTGCTTGCAAGACATTTCAAGTCGCATTGATTTTTGCCTTCAGGTGTATCGCGTTTCTGGGAACGGCGTCTGTTTAAAAAAAAGACGAACTTTTCGATGGCCTTGACCTCAACAATCGATGAGAAAAAGGCCGCATATCTACTGATCGTTCGCTATCGTATTATTTTCTGGATTTTAAAAAAATATGTTATTATTTTTCCTCTTTCTGCACCAATTTTTTGCCGTACCTTCCTCATACCAAACTGCGTCGTAATTGGTTTCATTTTAGTAGACAAATCTGACATACAATACAGATGTTTGCATAATGATAAAAATATTGAAAAATTATTTTTCCATTAGAGGATACTGCATATTAATGGCCCTGTATTCCTTCCAAGCGCCTTCTGAACAATTTTAGAAATCTATGTGAACCTGATATCTATGTTTCCATATTTAAAAAAGTGATAGGAACTAGAGGAAATGCTGTATTGCGTTGTCTCAAGCGTAAATGTTGTAAAACGTTTATAAGACCGACTCGAAAAATCCGATCTTACCATATTTTTCAATTGAATGTCAGGGTGGCTTAAAGTAATTATTTAAACATTTAAAGACAGTTCTTCGAAATATAAAAGAAATAATTACGGCTACAGTCCCTAGTAATAATCCCACTAAATATAAAGAATTTAATGAAATTTAATGAACTTTTTTCCCGCTTGGGACCGCAAGTCAAATTTTCCGCGTACCCAAGCTCAGAAATATCATTCTAACTACCACTAATGTAGGGTGGGGAAAGTTCCCCTTTCATGCGGCCGCCCAGGCTAGGGAAAATGCGCAGGCTGGATGCGCGTGATTATTATGTAGTCCCCTCCTCGAAGTGACAGAAAATATAACCTATATGCTATATGACAATAAATGTTTATTGGCTATTTCGTTCCTTTACGCTACATTTGTGAACTTTTTATAACTCAACATCCTTCCAAAATATCGTTGTTACGCCGCAACGGTATATTTATGAAATTGGGTATAGCATATAGGTTATAATTTCTGTCACTTTGAGGTAGAGGTGTGACTATCGAAATGTTATCGATATTTCGCTATATCGATAATATGGTTAAGATATCGTTGACGCGAATAGACCCAGATAGCACACGACTTATAGACGACGTATGCTACCTGGGAAATCAGCTGAGGTATACACGAAAAAAGGTCAGCAGCGTAGAAAGCGTTGCTGGGCCCATACACGACGCTATCCAGCACCGAAAAACACCGTTGTGAACGGACGAAAATATCGGTGCTGAGCCCATTCAGTGTTTTTCGGTGCTGGATAGCGCCGTGAATTCAAATACAAACAAATAGATTCTGATTGACTTTATTATACAAATAATGCGTTGCATTCTAAGCGGAAAAAGGTCTGTACCGTTGGCAACGGTGCTTGAAAAGTGAGCACCGTAAAAACCGGTGCTGGGTCCATTCACGGCGCTATCCAGCACCGAAGAACACCGTTGTGAATTGGCGAAAACTTCGGTGCTGAGCCGCTGAGTATCGAAAGCGATATCTTTAAAAGTATGAATATGTATCGTTGCTTTACAATGTCTTTAAAATTGTTATTTGCATCGTTGCTTCCAGAAAGTGTGTTATATTCTACCTCAGCCATGCAAATAACAATTTTAACGACATTTTAAAGCAACGATACATATTCATACTTTTAAAGATATCGCTTTCGATACTCAGCGGCTCAGCACCGATGTTTTCGCCCATTCACAACGGTGTTCTTCGGTGCTGGATAGCGCCGTGAATGGGCCCAGCACCGGTTTTTACGGTGCTCACTTTTCGAGCACCGTTGCCAACGGTACAGACCTTTTTCCGCTTAGAATGCAACGCATTAATTGTATAATAAAGTCAATCAGAATCTATTTGTTTGTATTTAAATTGACGGCGCTGTCCAGCACAGAAAAACACTGAATGGGCTCAGCACCGATATTTTCGTCCGTTCACAACGGTGTTTTTCGGTGCTGGATAGCGTCGTGTATGGGCCCAGCAACGCTTTCTACGCTGCTGACCTTTTTTCGTGTAAACCTCAGCTGATTTCCCAGGTAGCACACGTCGTCTATAAGTCGTGTGCTATCTGGGTCTATTCGCGTCAACGATATCTTAACCATATTATCGATATATCGAAATATCGATAACATTTCGATAGTCACACCTCTACCTCAAAGTGACAGCAATTATAACCTATATGCTATACCCAATTTCATAAATATACCGTTGCGGCGTAACAACGATATTTTGGAAGGATGTTAAGTTATAAACAGTTCACAAATGTAGCGTAAAGGAACGAAATAGCCAATAAACATTTATTGTCATATAGCAGCGCTGTCCAGCGTAGGGGCCCCTCACGCGCCTGCTTCCCCTTCCAACCTTTCTTTCGAGCTCAGACGTTACGCGCGATGCCGACCAACGGTGGATGTTCATGTACCAAACATAACCGTAAAGGCCAGTCCAGACTGACAGACATTGTTTGTAGACGTTCTACATACATTGTAAGCCGACACCTGGACGATGTCGCCAGAGAATGTATCTAGACTGCAAACGCATGTACGTAATGTGTACGGATTGTCTGCGGAGACATGTCTACAGACAATTTTTTGTGAGTCACACTACTAAATTATTACAAAAAGCCTTTAAAAATAATGCTTTAATTGGCAATGGATCTATTAGCTCTATGCGTCTACAGATAGCAGTCACAGCAAATAGTATGGCAACCATTCTCGTTGTGTTGAATGCGCAAGTCGCAAAACAAAAGACAACAATTGTATTTACGCGGGAAGCCATCAGATTAGTTATTTTGACTCGGCGGCGACTCCGCGCCATGGTGACGGCGGACGGTGGTGGGGGACAGGTTTTGTCTCTCAAGAGTCAAGTTGGACGGCGCTGTCATATAGCATATAGGTTATATTTTCTGTCACTTCGAGGAGGAGACTACATAATAATCACGCGCATCCAGCCTGCGCATTTTCCCTAGCCTGGGCGGCCGCATGAAAGGGGAACTTTCCCCACCCTACATTAGTGGTAGTTGGAATGATATTTCTGAGCTTGAGTACGCGGAAAATTTGACTTGCGGTCCCAAGCGGGAAAAAAGTTCATTAAATTTCATTAAATTCTTTATATTTAGTGGAATTATTACTAGGGACTGTAGCCGTAATTATTTCTTTTATATTTCGAAGAACTGTCTTTAAATGTTTAAATAATTACTTTAAGCCATCCTGACATTCAATTGACTAACCTGCTAAGAAAACTATTAAAAATGTTATATTACGCGGCTAAATACATGCTTTTCTGACTTTCTTTCTTCCATAAAATATGGTAAGATCGGATTTTTCGAGTCGGTCTTATAAACGTTTTACAACATTTACGCTTGAGACAACGCAATACAGCATTTCCTCTAGTTCCTATCACTTTTCTAAATATGGAAACGTAGATATCAGGTTTACATAGATTTCTAAAATTGTTCAGAAGCTACCGACTCTTTATAACAACATGTTGGTCGGCGCTTGGAAGGAATACAGGGCCATTAATATGCAGTATCCTCTAATGGAAAAATAATTTTTCAATATTTTTATCATTATGCAAACATCTGTATTGTATGTGAGATTTGTCTACTAAAATGAAACCAATTACGACGCAGTTTGGTATGAGGAAGGTACGGCAAAAAATTGGTACAGAAAGAGGAAAAATAATAACAAATTTTTTTAAAATCCAGAAAATAATACAATAGCGAACGTTCAGTAGATGTGCGGCCTTTTTCTCATCGATTGTTGAGGTCAAGGCCATGGAAAAGTTCGTCTTTTTTTTTAAACAGACGCCGTTCCCAGAAACGCGATACACCTGAAGGCAAAAATCAATGCGACTTGAAATGTCTTGCAAGCAGAGCTCGCTAAATCACGCGTTTGCTCTTAACGAATCTTTACCATTTTTTATTTTGTTTAAATGCTAAACAAGTAAAATATGAAAAAAGTGGGTAGGTAGTGATTTATTTTTAGGGTTGCCATAATTGTCAAGCTTTGATACGGAACATTTAAATGCTAATTAAATAAAACATGAAAAAAGTGGGTAGGTAATGGTATATTTTACTCTGTAAAATATTTCACGGGAACAGTGAAATACGGGACAGTCCCCTATATACAGGAATATATGTATTTGATTTTCCTTTTATTAAAAAAATCTCACTAATATGTCGTAAATGCTCGAATCGAGCCGAAACAGAGAATGTAAAAATTTCACCTTATGATTAGCTTAGCATGTGTACATACATGTTTTCCGCTTTTAGCTACTGATTACGGCTTTTGCAGAATTTATAGAAGAAAGTAAAATCTAGAAGCCTAGCTTGTCCGTGGACCGACATCGACATGCGAAAATCAGACGCACGGAGAATGCAAGAAGACAATGTAGTATTATACTTTGTTGCCACTGCCAGAATGATCGTTTGTCGCGTAAAGGACCTCCGTGCCGTTTCCCTCCCATTTTATCTCACACGCAAGTCGCGACGTCCGTAAAACAGGACCTTCTTTTTTACTTGTGCTTTAAAAAATACCATAACTGTTTTCTCATATGTACATATCTAGGAATAATGAAAACAGACCTTAACGCAAGCGATACGCTCGGGTACTTACATTGGAGATGTTCTTTACAATTTTTAAATCCATACAATAGTTAATAAGGAAAGGGTCAATCAATTTGTAACGAAACGTAGAGATTTAACTACTAATCTATCGTTCCCAAGTAATAAATAAACTATTGCAAAATGTCCTCGGGTGCCGAAAACTACGAATATAAATTTAAAAAAAACGTTTGGATTCCTTGTTCTCAATGATTTATACGTGTCGTAGGATGGGCACCGTCTATTTAGACATGCGCGGAGTGCAGAGATTTGTGGGAATGTCAGTAACAGCGTCAATTTTTAATATTTTTCGACATACGACTCGCGAAAATGTTAGTTAAATGTTCCACTACACGTAAAGTACTAACAATCAATGTCATCTTGCAATTTATAGCTTGTATAAGTTTTCAAGAAGAGATCACCGAAATAGATTTTCGAAGAAAAATCCACGTGAATCCTCGTGAGTCGCTGACAAACCGAGCCAAAGCGTAGCGTAACAAAAGCCTGTCCTCTGTCAAACTCTCACTCTAAACAAGTCACACGTATACAATCACGCACACCTCTCAGCATTTCAACACATTTCAGAGTAGCTCCTAAGATGGACGCTGTTCATGAGCAGAGGCCGCTAAATTCAGTCCTCGAGTTAAGGTAGATTCACACTATCCGTTTGCCGGCGGCAGGCTACCGTCCGTCGAAACATTCTTCAATGGGTTTTGTATGGTGGCATTCACATTGTGCCGTCGGACGACCGTCCAGCAACCGACAGACGGTGACCATCATATTCATTCACACTATCCGTCTAGCTGGTGGCAGGCTACCGACCGTCGAAAATTCTTCATTGTGTTTTGAGGGTCATATTGAAGACCCTCCGATGACCGACAAATGACGGTCAGCATTCTCGGAGAGAATACTTTGCCGGTGTAGGCGACCGTCAGGGCGAACGGCGCTCTGCGCTAACCATCGCGCGTTCGTCGTCGAAAGTAATTATAATGTACGGCGAAATTTTATTACACTTTTTGATACAGTATGTAAAAGTCATACTCTGTTTTTGGCTGCTTGTAACTCTATACCAGATCTTTTTTTATATACCTAATGTAAGTTTCTATTCGATGAATGGTTAGGTATATGTATGATATAACATTTTCCGTTTACCATTTTTTAATTAATTAATTAAAACATACAGGGTACTCTAAAGTTAGATGGCCAAACTGTACTAACAAAATTAGAAAACAACTTATCACTCGTTTTAAGGACGTATATTCTGATTATGTAGCAAATCATGTAAATTACATTGTATTTATGCAAAATATTATCTTATTTGATTATGTACTTATATTCTACAGTATGTCCAGTGTTTTCGTATGCGCATTATTACTTTTCTAATTATTGAAAATTTTTTGAAATGGAACTGTATCTTTTTTCATTATTGCCACTTTATTATCAATTTTAAGATTTCGTAGATGAACACATTATGAGTAGAAAACACTAGACGGACTAGAAATTTGCCACCAATATTCATAAAGATATCCGGTAATTTATTGTTCAAACATACGCTTCATACACATCGTTGAAAGCGTCTTAATAAAAAATCGAATAATAGCGAATAATAAAAAATTCCATTTAAAAAAATGACATTCATATTGAAATCTCCGTAAATAATAGCTTAAACGCAAATCCTAATATTCCATTAAGTTTACTCCATCAAATCAGAACACTTTCATCTGAAACATTTTTTTGCTTTTTCAATAGTTAGAAACACAATGGCGTGTATACGAACAAACCGGACATACTGAATATGTAATTTGTATATTTTATCTGGAAATGTTGGAATATTTCGCAATGTGTCGAAGATAAAAAAGATCGAGTAGTAAGGCTAAGCGGGTTCTAACTCAGGTCCTCTGAGGGGAGCGCGGGGGCGGGGGGAAGTGAGGGCGCGCGGGGGAGCGCGGCGGAGAGAAACATGGGCGCGGGGTCTGCGGGGAGTGGAAGAGCGGTTGCGCGCGCACGAGCCGCGGAGTGGGGGAAGCCGCAACCGCGGAGGGGATCAGTCCGGGCCGAGCAGCCGCGGAGACCTGACCCACCGTCCCCGAAATTTTTCAAAGGGAGGGAATGACCCCAGAAAAGTCTTTTTCAGACGTTGGCCCACCCCGAAAATTTTCTCAGACCTAACCCAGGGAGGGGACAGCCCCCAGGATTTTTTTTCAAACCAACATGCGTCACCAAGCATAATCCATTATTTTTTATCGGATGATGTCGGACAATGTCGGGAAAGATCGACGTTCTTTTCTTTTACGAACCACGTCTTCGGGACGGAAAGAGAGAGCAATACTTCGTTATAAATCTAAATTCGGAGGAGGGAGAGAGACAGCACTACATAGCTGTACAATCGCAGATATTCTAAAATTTTTAACCAGCGATCTACCAAACCATTATGTAGCAAGCATTCTAAAACTAAACAGTATTCTAAAGCGTTCCGATTTAACGTCGCAGCGTATCGCACGATCTCGCGTAATTCGAATCCTCTGGAGCAGCCGTACGAGATGACGTCATGTGGTGGCGCGAAGAAGGCGCGAATCATAGAAAGAATTATATGGCGTCAGCAGAAAGAATCTTTTCCATATCAACAGACATTCTTTTCCCAACGCAGAGAAATAATAACTTTAATCCCCTCCCACACTGGTCTACCGAACCTTTATGTAGAAAACAGACACATTTTATCCGAACCATTATGTAGCGAGCATTCTAAAGCTAACAGTATTCTAAAGCGTTCCGATTTAACATCGCAACGTATCGCGCGATCACGTGTAATTCGAATCCTCTGAAGCAGCCGTACGGGATGACGTCATGTGGTGGCGCGAAGAAGGCGCGAATCATAGAAAGAATTATATGGCGTCAGCAGAAATTGGTGAGGAGAGAAGAAGGAAGACGGGTAAATAAATAGATTGTAATATATAGAAAAGGATTATATATTGTTACATTAATTAAAAAATAGAAATATAAAAAAGAAAATATTTAAACATATAATATAAATAGTGTCTCAGCAGAATTCTCTCTCTCCCTCTCCCACTCACTCTCACTGCCTCTCCTTCTCTCTCTCTCTCTCTCTCTCTCTCTCTCTCTCTCTTTTACATCAATCGCAAGACAATTTGAACATTCTCGAACAGCTGATGGACTTCCCCTTTACTTTTCGCGACATCATACATACATACATACTCTTCCACACAACACCTCACATACACTCATATACACTCACGCTCTCGTGACCGACCCGAGTGCTTGGTTACACAGAACAGTAGTATCTCGACAACATTCGCTGAAACTGTTACGTATCGCCTCAATTCTCTATCTCTAAATGAACCGTACTATTCTCAACATTTTTTAGTTCTCTCTATACAAATAGGATATCAAAATACAATATAAAAAGAAAAAATATAATAATAATAATAATAATAATAATTTAATTTAATTTATTGCCACTTTCGTGTTACAATTTAACGATCAAATAATCTTTCCATTTCATTCCCATGATTGTGTCAGTGTCTCTTAACAATTTTTTCTATTTTACAGAGATTTCCTAATCTGTTCTATGTTATATAATCTTCTTTTATCACTATCTCCCATAGAATAGCCAAGTTTTTCCCTTCTCCTCTAATTACCTCTCCACAATTCCTGCCACTCTCTCAACTTACTTCACATGTTTCAATCGCGTGTTTCACTGTTTCCTCCTCTTTCTTACATACCCTTTCTTCTTTCATTAGCCAATATTTGCATGTTCTTGTTTCACTATCCTGTATGAATCTTCCTATCCTTTCCAATTCTCCTCTCCTTTTTTCATTTCCCCCCATAAGCATTTCGGCTTATCTCCTGGTTTCCTTGCCACCTCTTTTAATTCTCTTAGGAACTTTGACTCTTTTACTTTCATCTGTCTTTCTTGTTCTTGGATGTCAATTACTTATCTGTTCTAATTTTTAATCCACACTTCTTCCCCATTTAATCTTCTTCTTTTCCATTCTTCGTTTAACCATCCTCTCCCTTCCAAGAATTTGATTCGCATTCTTTCCTTTTTTCGTTACTTCATTTCCTCTCATTAGTCTTCTCCTACATTCATATCGTATCGATCCTTCTTCCGAGTTTATTAGTGTCTCTTCAAACTTCATTACCCTTACTTCCGTTTTAATTGCTATGCCATCTCTTCCTGTTTCTTTTAACAGCCAATATGTTGATGTTGATCTCTCCAATTTCATTATCCATCGTATGTATTTCGCCTGCAATTTTTCTATTTCCTCATAACTTCTCCATCCCCATATCGCTGCTCCATACGCCACGGTGTTCCTAACTAGCGCATCAAACAGTTTCATTCTTCTTTCAGTCATCTCTGAATAATCTTTCTCCAATCCCCCCATACTTCTCCTAGTACCATATTCGCTTCCCTAACTTCCCTAACTTCTTAATATGGTGTTTATCCTCGTTGTTCTCTCCCTCTCGTTCTATAATCTAAATATTTCAGTTCTCTTACTCTTTCTTCTTCATTCCAACGGAATCTTTCCTATTTTCTTCTTCCTCCTGCTTTCCTGCATATCATTATCTTAGACTTTTACACATTTAACTCCAAGCCTTTGTTCTTTATGTATCTCTTGAATCTCTTTATCATATTCTTCAGTTCCTGTGCATTATTTGCCATTAACACAACATCATCCGCGTATGAAATTGTCCAAATTTTCCTTCTACCTATTACGACTCCTCCTTCCTGTTCTTTGTTCATTTCTTTTTCCAGGTCTGCAAATGCGACATTGAAAAGTGTCAAGCTTAACGGGCACCCTTGTCTAACACCCTTTCCTGTTAAAAAAACTTTCCTATCAGTTCCTTCTTCATTCCTAAAGCGCATATAGTTCTGTCATGCATTTCCTGTATCCGTATTCTTAGTTGTTCGCCTACTCCTCCTTCATAAAGTCTTTTCCAAATTTCTTCCCTTTCCAATCAATCAAATGCTCTCTTCATATCTGTGAAAAACAGATATAGTTTCCGTCTTTCTTTTGAGGTTTCTATATCTATAACCATTTTAACTACCGCTATTGCGTCTACTGTTCCTCTCCTTCTCCTGAATCCCATATGCGTATCGTTTAATATCCCATTTTCCATTTGTTCTTCTAATTTTCTCCTTAGAATTTCCACGCATATCTTATAATCCGTGTCCATCTAAGTTATGCCCCTATAGTTCTTAACCATTTCTCTTTCTCCTTTTTTTTTCTTTTTGAATACAGAACTTACTATTCCTTCTTTCCATTCTTGCGGAAAGTCCCCTTTCTTCCATGTTCTGTTTATCACCTTTGTTTGATTACCTATATTTATGAAGATGATTGCGACCTCGATGTTGAATTAAGATATAATTTAAATGCAGGAGTTTAAATTTTAAGTCTGTTCGGCTTTTAATATCTTACATGATTTGAGTTGAAATCGACGTGAGCCAGATCGGTTTCTATCTATATTTACCTAATAAATTTTTTTACAAAAGGACTTAATTTGTATATTATTTTTTGCTATATTCAATAAAAATTGGAATTTTATGTTCATTAAGAATAGGTGTTTACCCTGTGATAATTGTTGGTTGGGCTTCAAATTCTAATTATTCAATATTAGGACCGATTGGGTCAATTTCACAATCAGTTTCTTATGAAGTAAGTTTATTTTTAACAATATTTTCTATAATTTTATTAATTGAAAATTATTCATTATTGGATTTATATAAATTCCAATATTATATTAAATTTATTTTAATTTTAATTCCAATACTACGACAAGAAAATCGCGGATAGTTCTTTTAAAATCGGAGACCAAGTGCTACTGCACGACAAGACGCGAGCGGTCAAAAACTAACACCTGCGTGGATAGGCTCTAACACGATTCAAAACACGCACGATAATAATAATTAGAGTATAGAGGGCGACCAACAATCCGCGTTCAGACAAACACTTCATAGAATAGGGCAGTAATAGGGAAATGATCACAATTTTGAAGGAAAGTAACGATACCCTAACAATTACATATAAGGATAAGACTAAGAAAGGTAATTTATTGAAAAAGATGGTAAATAAGCGCACAACTAGGCGTCGTCGTCCCTGCCACGTAGGGCGCAGTCGGCCTCCAATAGCGACCACAATCAAGGCCGCGGATCAGGCCCAACGAAGATGTCCCCATGACGTTCTACACAAAAAAAAACAATTGCAAGACTATTACTATACGCACGGAAATAGAAACAATAAGCAGATCTACAATCCCCGATGCAATAAGACACTCACCAAATAGGACCCTCAGACCTCATGAGTCTTCGTCATGCTCCCAGAATTCTGCATGCTGGAAGAATCGGTGCCAGTGCACCCGATACTCCCTAATTGCCACCATGTAGGCAATGCTGATACAACCCGGCGGGCGGGGCACTGGAAACGCTAGAGGGATAAACGGATAAATAGGATAATAAAATAACACACACGAAGAACAAACAAACAAACATCACTCGCACGTACAATTAGAGCAAACATAATGTCTCGGGGCACGTCTACGATGGCCGACAACATCTTTGTCCAGGAGATCGCAACGAAATAAGAAGCGACTAAGAAAATCGAGACCCATTTGCCCTAACTTCTCACTTCTACTCAAGCCCGGACGAAGAAGATAAACTGTGCTACGTTCGCAAAAAATTCATCACACACACACACACACACACACGCGCGCGCGCGAGGAAAGGCTCTATGAAACGCCAACTACACCTCGGCATTATAATTTACAGGATTTTTGTCCTACAAACGACGATACCACTCGCAGGAGGAACAACCCCCGACATAGATTTCACTATAAAAGAATTCCAACACCACCCCGACATTTACTTCGAAAACCTAGGCGATTTACAAATTTATCGAGATAGCTGGAAGTTAGTATTACATGTAAACATATCTTACATTTACCGACGCGAAGCAAACCTCCAAGCTGCACTATATGATATACTTGCGCAATGTAAAAAACCTTGTACCGACAACTTACAAAAATTTTGTCAAACATTCACCGCGAAAATCCAAGACAAGGTAGACCGCATCGCCAAAACTCTTTACCTACGTCCAGTAAACTAAAAGCTCAGCACAAAACAGCGTCGTGCACAAATAGACGGATTAGGTTACATAGGCAAATCACTCTTGGGGCTAATGTATTCCGGGGATAGAAAGAAAATCGATGATTTTACTAGACCTTTTCAAAACACAAGATAACAGACTTTAAAAAAAAAAAAAAAAAAGTAAAACGCAATCAAGGGACAAATGCAAATTTTAAGAGCAAATACCAAACTTCTCAACGAGACTATACATGACATACGAGACAACGATAACACACTCTTAAACGCGACGTGACAAATTCAATACTTACTCCAACAGACAGCCAACATTACTAAATTTCGAGAGACAGTAGACGAACCCCTCATACTAATAAACGGCCCCGCAGAAACACTATTGCGCGACACGCAAGTCTTGTTAGAATTCATTATGGATATAAAGAAAGGAGTCCTAAACCTACGATTAATACCACCAGCACAAATCATAACGTACCTCGCTTCCGCATTAGCACATATTTCGAATGGACTAGACTTCACAATTGGAATAAAATTAGAAAACTAGCCGCCATTATCAAAATCCTCCAGCTCTCCACATTTTCGGATACCAAATCAATTACTGTAGTACTAGATATTTCATTGTTAAACGCGAAAAAATTCTAATTGAGCAAGGTACGCCTGATACCCACGAAGATAAACGAATCGTTCTACGCGTATAGAACCCCTCGACTCGTACGAGGTACGTGACACCTTGGTGCAAGATTACATACAACTAAGCAAACAGGGCCTAGCAAAATGTAAGACAATAAACGATCTGTACCTCTGCACCTCTAATCACCCGATGTTCAAAGCGATACCATACAGACCGTGCGAAGTACAATTGTACACAAAATTAACAAACACATGTAAAATGCGAATTATGACACTGAATCACACATTCCAGATAGAATTACAACTACCAGGCACGTGGATTTATATCGCACCGAAACCGATACAACTAGCAGTATAATAACAATAAGAAACAAATGTACAATCACTACCACCAAATTCACAATAGAAACTAGAAAACAATGCGGATTAGAAAGAACATGGTACTACTTACCTGACCACAATTTTTTTGTCATCAGATGAAATCACACTTTCACAGCCTACTGTAAGTTCGTACGGAAACACAAATTTCAAGCTTAAAAGGATAATCGAACACCCCGAAGAATTAAATAAATTAGAAGACTTACAAAAACGATTTAGAAAAACCCGAAATTATACCAACCTAGTATCGCCAAGCTTCTTTATACCATCCACAGTAACGGAATTTATCACATGAGGACCCATGCCTAAAGTTGCATACGTTGCAAAGTAGGATGCCTTCGTTCTTCACCTTCCTCTTCACTGACAATCCCCCTTCCTCCTTGCACTAATCTGCTTCGAATTCTTCACAGATTATCCTCTCATTCTTTGGCCTCATAATTTGACTAAACCATATCACTTGGTCGTGCATCGAACGTGAATCGTACCACTCTGAACGTGTATTGAACGTCTATCAAACGTGTATCATACCACTTTCAACATCAATCGTACCACTTTCAACATCAATCGAACATGAATCGAACCACTTTCAACATCAATCGTACCACTTTCAACATCAAACGTACAAAGTGGTACGTTTGATGTTGAAAGTGGTTCGATTCATGTTCGATTGATGTTGAAAGTGGTACGATTGATGTTGAAAGTGGTTCGATTGATGTTCGATTGATGTTCGATTGATGTTGAAAGTGGTTCGATTGTGGTTGAAAGTGGTTCGATTGATGTTGAAAGTGGTTCGATTGATGTTGAAAGTGGTTCGATTGATGTTCGGTTGATGTTGAAAGTGGTTCGATTGATGTTGAAAGTGGTTCGATTGATGTTCGATTGATGCTGAAAGTGGTTCGATTGATGTTGAAAGTGGTACGTTTGATGTTGAAAGTGGTACGATTGATGTTGAAAGTGGTTCAATACATGTTGAAAGTGGTTCAATACATGTTCGGAGTGGTTCGATTGATGTTGAAAGTGGTACGATTGATGTTGAAAGTGGTTCGATTCATGTTCGATTGATGTTGAAAGTGGTACGATTGATGTTGAAAGTGGTTCGATTGTGGTTGAAAGTGGTTCGATTGATGTTGAAAGTGGTTCGATTGTGGTTGAAAGTGGTTCGATTGATGTTGAAAGTGGTTCGATTGATGTTGAAAGTGGTTCGATTGATGTTCGGTTGATGTTGAAAGTGGTTCGATTGATGTTGAAAGTGGTTCGATTGATGTTCGATTGATGCTGAAAGTGGTTCGATTGATGTTGAAAGTGGTACGTTTGATGTTGAAAGTGGTACGATTGATGTTGAAAGTGGTTCAATACATGTTGAAAGTGGTTCAATACATGTTCGGAGTGTTTCGATTGATGTTGAAAGTGGTACGATTGATGTTGAAAGTGGTTCGATTCATGTTCGATTGATGTTGAAAGTGGTACGATTGATGTTGAAAGTGGTTCGATTGTGGTTGAAAGTGGTTCGATTGATGTTGAAAGTGGTTCGATTCATGTTCGATTGATGTTGAAAGTGGTACGATTGATGTTGAAAGTGGTATGATACACGTTTGATAGACGTTCAATACACGTTCAGAGTGGTACGATTCACGTTCGATGCACGACCAAGTGATATGGTTTAGTCAAATTATGAGGCCAAAGAATGAGAGGATAATCTGTGAAGAATTCGAAGCAGATTAGTGCAAGGAGGAAGGGGGATTGTCAGTGAAGAGGAAGGTGAAGAACGAAGGCATCCTACTTTGCAACGTATGCAACTTTAGGCATGGGTCCTCATGTGATAAATTCCGTTACTGTGGATGGTATAAAGAAGCTTGGCGATACTAGGTTGGTATAATTTCGGGTTTTTCTAAATCGTTTTTGTAAGTCTTCTAATTTATTTAATTCTTCGGGGTGTTCGATTATCCTTTTAAGCTTGAAATTTGTGTTTCCGTACGAACTTACAGTAGGCTGTGAAAGTGTGATTTCATCTGATGACAAAAAAATTGTGGTCAGGTAAGTAGTACCATGTTCTTTCTAATCCGCATTGTTTTCTAGTTTCTATTGTGAATTTGGTGGTAGTGATTGTACATTTGTTTCTTATTGTTATTATACTGCTAGTTGTATCGGTTTCGGTGCGATATAAATCCACGTGCCTGGTAGTTGTAATTCTATCTGGAATGTGTGATTCAGTGTCATAATTCGCATTTTACATGTGTTTGTTAATTTTGTGTACAATTGTACTTCGCACGGTCTGTATGGTATCGCTTTGAACATCGGGTGATTAGAGGTGCAGAGGTACAGATCGTTTATTGTCTTACATTTTGCTAGGCCCTGTTTGCTTAGTTGTATGTAATCTTGCACCAAGGTGTCACGTACCTCGTACGAGTCGAGGGGTTCTATACGCGTAGAACGATTCGTTTATCTTCGTGGGTATCAGGCGTACCTTGCTCAATTAGAATTTTTTCGCGTTTAACAATGAAATATCTAGTACTACAGTAATTGATTTGGTATCCGAAAATGTGGAGAGCTGGAGGATTTTGATAATGGCGGCTAGTTTTCTAATTTTATTCCAATTGTGAAGTCTAGTCCATTCGAAATATGTGCTAATGCGGAAGCGAGGTACGTTATGATTTGTGCTGGTGGTATTAATCGTAGGTTTAGGACTCCTTTCTTTATATCCATAATGAATTCTAACAAGACTTGCGTGTCGCGCAATAGTGTTTCTGCGGGGCCGTTTATTAGTATGAGGGGTTCGTCTACTGTCTCTCGAAATTTAGTAATGTTGGCTGTCTGTTGGAGTAAGTATTGAATTTGTCACGTCGCGTTTAAGAGTGTGTTATCGTTGTCTCGTATGTCATGTATAGTCTCGTTGAGAAGTTTGGTATTTGCTCTTAAAATTTGCATTTGTCCCTTGATTGCGTTTTACTTTTTTTTTTTTTTTTTTAAAGTCTGTTATCTTGTGTTTTGAAAAGGTCTAGTAAAATCATCGATTTTCTTTCTATCCCCGGAATACATTAGCCCCAAGAGTGATTTGCCTATGTAACCTAATCCGTCTATTTGTGCACGACGCTGTTTTGTGCTGAGCTTTTAGTTTACTGGACGTAGGTAAAGAGTTTTGGCGATGCGGTCTACCTTGTCTTGGATTTTCGCGGTGAATGTTTGACAAAATTTTTGTAAGTTGTCGGTACAAGGTTTTTTACATTGCGCAAGTATATCATATAGTGCAGCTTGGAGGTTTGCTTCGCGTCGGTAGATGTAAGATATGTTTACATGTAATACTAACTTCCAGCTATCTCGATAAATTTGTAAATCGCCTAGGTTTTCGAAGTAAATGTCGGGGTGGTGTTGGAATTCTTTTATAGTGAAATCTATGTCGGGGGTTGTTCCTCCTGCGAGTGGTATCGTCGTTTGTAGGACAAAAATCTTGTAAATTATAATGCCGAGGTGTAGTTGGCGTTTCATAGAGCCTTTCCTCGCGCGCGCGCGTGTGTGTGTGTGTGTGTGTGTGTGATGAATTTTTTGCGAACGTAGCACAGTTTATCTTCTTCGTCCGGGCTTGAGTAGAAGTGAGAAGTTAGGGCAAATGGGTCTCGATTTTCTTAGTCGCTTCTTATTTCGTTGCGATCTCCTGGACAAAGATGTTGTCGGCCATCTTAGACGTGCCCCGAGACATTATGTTTGCTCTAATTGTACGTGCGAGTGATGTTTGTTTGTTTGTTCTTCGTGTGTGTTATTTTATTATCCTCTTTATCCGTTTATCCCTCTAGCGTTTCCAGTGCCCCGCCCGCCGGGTTGTATCAGCATTGCCTACATGGTGGCAATTAGGGAGTATCGGGTGCACTGGCACCGATTCTTCCAGCATGCAGAATTCTGGGAGGATGACGAAGACTCATGAGGTCTGAGGGTCCTATTTGGTGAGTGTCTTATTGCATCGGGTATTGTAGATCTGCTTATTGTTCCTATTTCCGTGCGTATAGTAATAGTCTTGCAATTGTTTTTTTTTTGTGTAGAACGTCATGGGGACATCTTCGTTGGGCCTGATCCGCGGCCTCGATTGTGGTCGCTATTGGAGGCCGACTGCGCCCTACGTGGCAGGGACGACGAGGCCTAGTTGTGCGCTTATTTACCATCTTTTTCAATAAATTACCTTTCTTAGTCTTATCCTTATATGTAATTGTTAGGGTATCGTTACTTTCCTTCAAAATTGTGATCATTTCCCTATTACTGCCCTATTCTATGAAGTGTTTGTCTGAACGCGGATTGTTCGTCGCCCTCTATACTCTAATTATTATTATCGTGCGTGTTTTGAATCGTGTTAGAGCCTATCCACGCAGGTGTTAGTTTTTGACCGCTCGCGTCTTGTCGTGCAGTAGCACTTGGTCTCCGATTTTAAAAGAACTATCCGCGATTTTCTTGTCGTAGTATTGGAATTAAAATTAAAATATATTTAATATAATATTGGAATTTATATAAATCCAATAATGAATAATTTTCAATTAATAAAATTACAGAAAATATTGTTAAAAATAAACTTACTTCATAAGAAACTGATTGTGAAATTGACCCAATTGGTCCTAATATTGAATAATTAGAATTTGAAGCCCAACCAACAATTATCACAGGGTAAACACCTATTCTTAATGAACATAAAATTCTAATTTTTATTGAATATAGCAAAAAATAATATACAAATTAAGTCCTTTTGTAAAAAAATTTATTAGGTAAATATAGATAGAAACCGATCTGGCTCACGTCGATTTCAACTCAAATCATGTAAGATATTAAAAGCCGAACAGACTTAAAATTTAAACTCCTGCATTTAAATTATATCTTAATTCAACATCGAGGTCGCAATCATCTTCATAAATATAGGTAATCAAACAAAGGTGATAAACAGAACATGGAAGAAAGGGGACTTTCCGCAAGAATGGAAAGAAGGAATAGTAAGTTCTGTATTCCAAAAGAAAAAAATAAAGGAGAAAGGGAAATGGTTAAGAACTATAGAGGCATAACTTAGATGGACACGGATTATAAGATATGCGTGGAAATTCTAAGGAGAAAATTAGAAGAACAAATGGAAAATGGGATATTAAACGATACGCATATGGGATTCAGGAGAAGGAGAGGAACAGTAGACGCAATAGCGGTAGTTAAAATGGTTATAGATATAGAAACCTCAAAAGAAAGACGGAAACTATATCTGTTTTTCACAGATATGAAGAGAGCATTTGATTGATTGGAAAGGGAAGAAATTTGGAAAAGACTTTATGAAGGAGGAGTAGGCGAACAACTAAGAATACGGATACAGGAAATGCATGACAGAACTATATGCGCTTTAGGAATGAAGAAGGAACTGATAGGAAAGTTTTTTTAACAGGAAAGGGTGTTAGACAAGGGTGCCCGTTAAGCTTGACACTTTTCAATGTCGCATTTGCAGATCTGGAAAGAAGAAATGAGCAAAGAACAGGAAGGTGGAGTCGTAATAGGTAGAAGGAAAATTTTAACAATTTCATACGCGGGTGATGTGTTAATGGTAAATAATGCACAGGGACCTAAGAATATGATAAATAGATTCGAGAGATACATAAAGAAGAAAGGCTTGGAGTTAAATGTGTAAAAGTCTAAGATAATGATATGCAGGAAAGCAGGAGGAAGAAGAAAATAGGAAAGATTCCGTTGGAATGAAGAAGAAAGAGTAAGAGAACTGAAATATTTAGATTATAGAACGAGAGGGAGAGAACAACGAGGATAAACACCATATTAAGAAGTTAGGGAAGTTAGGGAAGCGAATATGGTACTAGGAGAAGTATGGGGGGATTGGAGAAAGATTATTCAGAGATGACTGAAAGAAGAATGAAACTGTTTGATGCGCTAGTTAGGAACACCGTGGCGTATGGAGCAGCGATATGGGGATGGAGAAGGTATGAGGAAATAGAAAAATTGCAGGCGAAATACATACGATGGATAATGAAATTGGAGAGATCAACATCAACATATTGGCTGTTAAAAGAAACAGGAAGAGATGGCATAGCAATTAAAACGGAAGTAAGGGTAATGAAGTTTGAAGAGACACTAATAAACTCGGAAGAAGGATCGATACGATATGAATGTAGGAGAAGACTAATGAGAGGAAATGAAGTAACGAAAAAAGGAAAGAATGCGAATCAAATTCTTGGAAGGGAGAGGATGGTCAAACGAAGAATGGAAAAGAAGAAGATTAAATGGGGAAGGAGTGTGGATTAAAAATTAGAACAGATAAGTAATTGACATCCAAGAACAAGAAAGACAGATGAAAGTAAAAGAGTCAAAGTTCCTAAGAGAATTAAAAGAGGTGGCAAGGAAACCAGGAGATAAGCCGAAATGCTTATGGGGGGAAATGAAAAAAGGAGAGGAGAATGGGATAGGATAGGAAGATTCATACAGGATAGTAAAACAAGAACATGCAAATATTGGCTAATGAAAGAAGAAAGGGTATGTAAGAAAGAGGAAGAAACAGTGAAACACGCGATTGAAACATGTGAAGTAAGTTGAGAGAGTGGCAGGAATTGTGCAGAGGTAATTAGAGGAGAAGGGAAAAACTTGGCTATTCTATGGGAGATAGTGATAAAAGAAGATTATATAACATAGAACAGATTAGGAAACACTTGTAAAATAGAAAAAATGGTTAAGAGACAGCAGGATACATTAGAAGGGTGGGACTTACACTGACACAATCATGGGAATGAAATGGAAAGATTATTTGATCGTTAAATTGTAACACGAAAGTGGCAATAAATTAAATTAAATTATTATTATTATTATTATTATTATATTTTTTCTTTTTATATTGTATTTTGATATCCTATTTGTATAGAGAGAACTAAAAAATGTTGAGAATAGTACGGTTCATTTAGAGATAGAGAATTGAGGCGATACGTAACAGTTTCAGCGAATGTTGTCGAGATACTACTGTTCTGCTAACCAAGCACTCGGGTCGGTCACGAGAGCGTGAGTGTATATGAGTGTATGTGAGGTGTTGTGTGGAAGAGTATGTATGTATGTATGATGTCGCGAAAAGTAAAGGGGATGTCCATCAGCTGTTCGAGAATGTTCAAATTGTCTTGCGATTGATGTAAAAGAGAGAAAGAGAGAGAGAGAGAGAGAGAAGGAGAGGGAGTGAGAGTGAGTGGGAGAGGGAGAGGGAGAGAGGGAGAGAGAGAATTCTGCTGAGACACTATTTATATTATATGTTTAAATATTTTCTTTTTTATATTTCTATTTTTTAATTAATGTAACAATATATAATCCTTTTCTATATATTACAATCTATTTATTTACCCGTCTTCCTTCTTCTCTCCTCACCAATTTCTGCTGACGCCATATAATTCTTTCTATGATTCGCGCCTTCTTCGCGCCACCACATGACGTCATCCCGTACGGCTGCTTCAGAGGATTCGAATTACACGTGATCGCGCGATACGTTGCGATGTTAAATCGGAACGCTTTAGAATACTGTTAGCTTTAGAATGCTCGCTAGATAATGGTTCGGATAAAATGTGTCTGTTTTCTACATAAAGGTTCGGTAGACCAGTGTGGGAGGGGATTAAAGTTATTATTTCTCTGCGTTGGGAAAAGAATGTCTGTTGATATGGAAAAGATTCTTTCTGCTGACGCCATATAATTCTTTCTATGATTCGCGCCTTCTTCGCGCCACCACATGACGTCATCCCATACGGCTGCTTCAGAGGATTCGAATTACGCGAGATCGTGCGATACGCTGCGACGTTAAATCGGAACGCTTTAGAATACTGTTTAGTTTTAGAATGCTTGCTACATAATGGTTTGGTAGATCGCTGGTTAAAAATTTTAGAATATCTGCGATTGTACCGCTATGTAGTGCTGTCTCTCTCCCTCCTCCGAATTTAGATTTATAACGAAGTATTGCTCTCTCTTTCCGTCCCGAATATGTGGTTCGTAAAAGTAAAGAACGTCGATCTTTCCCGACATTGTCCGACATCATCCGATAAAAAATAATGGATTATGCTTGGTGACGCATGTTGGTTTGAAAAAAAATCCTGGGGGCCGTCCCCTCCCTGGGTTAGGTCTGAAAAAATTTTCGGGGTGGGCCAACGTCTGAAAAAGACTTTTCGGGGGTCATTCCCTCCCATTGAAAAATTTCGGGGACGGTGGGTCAGGTCTCCGCGGCTGCTCGGCCCGGACTGATCCTCTCCGCGGTTGCGGCTTCCCCCACTCCGCGGCTCGTGCGCGCGCAACCGCTCTTCCACTCCCCGCAGACCCCGCGCCCATGTTTCTCTCCGCCGCGCTCCCCCGCGCGCCCTCACTTCCCCCCGCCCCCGCGCTCCCCTCAGAGGACCTGAGTTAGAACCCGCTTAGCCTTACTACTAGATCGTTTCTGTAAAGGTTGTTTAGTATAAAACAGGTGGGGGGAGGGGGCTTTTGCAGTGCAACATGTTTTTCTCTTCAGTTTCAACTTATTCTCTTTGTTGATTCTGGTAAAGGTCCCAAATAAACTGGTGTCGCATGCACGCGAATGAAGGCGCAAATTTATGTAGTACGTATACGCGTGTATTTTTTTTTTATTCTATTTCAGTCACATCTATTGCTTTGACCCATTGTGTAAAGGTGGGATTTCCTAAGCGCAATGGGCCGCGCCTGGCCGATTTTATGAGTTCTCGAGGACGAAATTAACCGACGATGCGCCATCAAAGACAGTGAAAAGCCTAGCCTTCTTTTACATTATGTACATCTTGCTGTGTTTATCTGACGGAGGTGGTTGGGTTCAGTAGCCGAAACAAGTATTTCATACATACCTACTTCTTGAGATGTTCCAAGGGGTTTACTACATATGTCTCGTTTATCGAATGCAGGAAACGGTGTTTCCAATGTGCGCTTCATAATTATAATAGAACAACGATTACTTTCATATTATATTCTCCTCTTGACAGAATAAAGTGAAAAATATAAAATAGTTGAAAGAAGAAACCTTGTACTGTATGAATTCCTGGCATCGGTATATGTACCTACATACATATCTGACTCTTGAGGGGTATTCTATCGTGCATTAGCATACGTTTATATTCATACTACGATATCATTTGTCCAGACGAAATAAACAAGGTCATGAGGCCATTTAATGTCGCATAGGGCTGTAAATTACATACCGAGGCCACTAACGAGTCAAGTAAACGACAAAGGATGGTCGTCTCGTCGAAACCTATTGCACCCTGCCAGGGATACAAGTCAGTCTGTTCAGTTTTCATCTAAATATGCCAGAGATGTGAAAGATGCCACCAATTTAGCAATTAAAAAGTATTATCCACCATCAATATGCCTCGCGTTCAGACACAGGAATAAAGGGGGTATCTAGTAGTCCGCTGA
This sequence comes from Andrena hattorfiana, assembly GCA_944738655.2. Taxonomy (NCBI): domain Eukaryota; kingdom Metazoa; phylum Arthropoda; class Insecta; order Hymenoptera; family Andrenidae; genus Andrena; species Andrena hattorfiana. The sequence goes on along the minus strand of OX122890.1, from coordinate 49,958,066 downwards.
CTGCGCGTGGTCCCGCCTGTGTCGTCCTTCCTTCAAATTAAAGACGGATCCCTTATCTCTCGAATATATATACGCGCTCGAATATCAAAACAAAAGCACGCGCGACGTATTAGAAACTTCGCGTCTGCAAGGAATGCAGGTCCGATTGGTCATAATATAATCTCCCCAATTGCTATATTGGTAGCATCTTCTTCATATCGGGCATATTTAGGTAAAAACTGAACAGGCCGACTTGTGTACTACACCTGGTTCCCGAAAATTAATCAGACTGAACGGCCACAGCGTCTCGCGAGGGTCGCGGTTTATGACCATACCTGGTCCTACCTAATAGTATCTACGTGCGGATCCGAAGCCATCGCACGTACTACCCACCGATAGAGCAATATACAGATTAACTCAGGCCGAAGAATGCCTAAAATTCTTAAAGACGCTACCACGTTCTTGATTGCCCTTTAGAAATGCTGACGAACAGATGTTGTCGAAACGTTTTTGGGAAAACAGGTATGAAATTTCCGATCGTAAACAACAAATGAATTTTCGCTTCGCTGTGAGCCCGCTTTTGTTCCGGCACACAGTGGGCCTCAATCCCAAGAAATAGAGAAAAATTCCACATGTTACTTTTCCCTATCAAAATGCCGAATCTTCTTAAGCTACTTTATAATTTCGCAGGAATGTACTAACACTTTGTGGACAGTGTTTGGTATATTATAGGATAACATGGATACAGGTTTTCAAATATTTCTGCACTTCCCATGGTATATTTGTTAAATTCTTTGATTTTTATTGGAATAATTGACATTAATTATTGACGAATTGACCTTGGTTAGTTTTAAATAATGTCAAACCTTCGCATGAATTGTATGCTAACACTTTCTGTGTGAACTTCCTTAATAATATGCGTTGTTGAATTTTTTCCCTATTTCTTGGGATTCTGTCCCACTGTGGCGAGGATCGCAGCTCGTTTGCAGCCAAACTCCTCCTCCAAGGAGTCAAGGCCGCTGCGGCGGCCAAAAATCCGACAGCTACTGATCTTCTTAAAATGCTGCATATTTCGCTGAATATAACCAAATTAACAAGAAATTCAAAATTCGGGCTGGACAGATCGATAGAGATTTTAATTATTAGACTGCGGAAGTTTTTGCTAATGCATATATTTATATTCAAACATTATTATGCATATTGCTTATGCTTTGTTAAAAGACATATGTTTTATTAAAAGGCATATGCATATATGTATCAACAAATATACTACAACGCTATTGGAGCAGATATAAAACTGCACCCGTTATATTCTGTGGTGTAGAACGTTCGTTTTCAGCACATAAGTTAACTGGCAAACGACAACAATTACATGTTACAAACATGGGAAAGGTACCAGTAATTTATTGCATCACAAATTATGGCGCTTCAACATAAATAAATTGTTAATTAAAATATAATTAGAGATAATGTTGTTGTTGTTCAGATAATGTTGCATACGCCAGATATGCGATATTGGCATATTTTTCATGCACATTGGCATATTTTACGTGCATATTTGCATATTCCTCTTGCATATTTTACGTGCATAAACATCCGCAGTCTATTAATTATGAAGAATGTAAAAAAAAAGTTGTCAAGTTTACTAAAAAATTTCGACCTGTAGACTGATTTGAAAAAAAATTTCCTGTATCATTGTGCGCCGCGGCCAGCCACTGATGGGAAATCCCCACTCAAGAAGACCCTACGTGCATAGAATATAATTCTATCTGTACTTATAGTTCCGTTTTCTTTCGCCTTGGTAGGTAAATATCAGGACATTTATGGACGGTTCAGTTGTACTTTTAAAATGCGGGAATAGGTATAACCTGGTATGCATATTCCAAGTACGTACGTAGAGGGTGTTGTAAATGCCCTTGTTATAATCGCCTAAAAACTACCCCGGCTGACCGGCCAGAGGGCCTCAGCGGGGTCGCGGTTTATGATTGTATTGTCTCGCGAATTGGCAGTGAAAGGCGGCACACACAGATCAGAATTGACGACGAGCAAAAACTGTTAAAATCTTTAAAGGCTGCACAGGCTTTATTGCCTTTTCAGAATCTAGGAAGCAGATGTTTTCAACTAACACTTCGAAAGCAAGCAATTATTGGTTGTAAACGACGAACGAATTTAGGCTTCACTCTTTTGTCCCGTAAAAGACGGAACATCATCAGGTAGTGCGATATATAAACCCTCGCTTTGGCTGCCGAACCTAACCGTCGATCCCAACTTTTTTTACTGTTTGATGTGGCTGACCTGCGACGCCAAGAATGCACGCGAATGCGGGTGTGCGCATCAGAAACAGTGGAAAGATCTACACTACTTTTAAACATCTGTCCTAGTGTTACTTGGGACCGACGCAACGATTGCGCTCAGTAGCCGAAGCAAGGGTTTCACAATTCATACTACATACTTGAGATGTCCCCAGCAGGCCATTTATCAATTGTACCTATGTAGGGTAAGTCCGGGGTGGTTGGACCACCGGAAAAGATCGGTCAATCTTGATATTTTAAGACCGCAGCAAGATAGGGCTCTGTGTATCATTGAAAGAAAAAATATGAATCAGCTTGTTGTTAATCTCGGACTGACAATTGTTGGAAACACGTGTCTAAATTATAAGTAGACTGCGGCAAATGCTTCATGCAAATTCATATACTGACATGCAAATATTACTTTGCAAATTGCATATGCTTTATTAAAAGGCATATGCACATATGCTACATATTAGTCAAATACGCGTAGAACATATAAAAATATGTGATGTGTGTGTGTGTGCGTGCGTGCGTGCGTGCGTGCGCGCGTGTGTGTGTGTGTGTGCGTGTGTGTATCTCACTGTATTTGGTTCCAATTAGGGGAGATTAGGTAGGTTTGGGTCAGATTTCAATTAATCTCTAATATTGACCAAAATAAGAGAGAAACATGCTTCAAATGTGACTTGTTATAATTAATAAGGTTTTGCCATCAAATCTTAAAATTATAAAAGTTCTTAAAGTAAGTATTTGACCCATACCTCCCTTGTGTGGGGAGGTTTGGGTCAGGAAATGGTGATGAATGGGTCTTTTAATTTTTCTTGTCTTTTATCTCTTCTCTACATATATAAAGCGGAAAGTATTATTGTGTTTGCAACGGGTAAACTCGGAAAGTACTTAACCAATTCTTCTGCGATTTCACAGATGTGTAGAGACAACATTTGGGAAGGTTTTAGGCTATCTATCATCTCGATATTACTAAATGGGACTGAGTAATAAGAGAAATAGTGAAACGAGGCAGATAAATCTTAGGTGGCGCCCACCGCGGTGCGCGTAGGGGTCACAGTTGCCAACGATTATTTCGAGAATCTATTAGTTTTTCAGTTAATTTTAAAATATTAATGTTGCCGTTATTAATACATATGAGAAGCCCGGGCAACGCCGGGTACTTTAAGTTAGTATGATATAAGCTTATAACAGCGACTTATTTCGGTTACCAATTTAGGTTAAACGTACCACGAAAATGCACTTCTACTTGTAGAAAATTAATACGCGCTTTAACAAATTCCTCAGTTTGTTTACGAATTCCGCGACTACTGCTACAACGAATGATACATATGTGAATAAGGTACCTATGCCAAACAAGGATTGGAATACACTAACTGACCTAAATCTACCCACCCTCCCCTATAGATGAATTATGAAGCCGTTGCGTGACACTAGTGGTAAATCGCAATATATACAACATTTCATAATCACTCGTTCATTATAATCGTCCGATATACATAAACAATCTGGATAAAATTAAACAGGCTCGATCATTTTTTTCTCTGAACACACGAAAATAGTAAAATTATTAATTTTCACTCTTTATTTTATTTCTGCAAATTAGTTGAAACTTTTAATGGAAATAATGCCGTTGAAATTGCAACTATTCTGAATATTTTCCAAAAGACATAAGTTTTAGATGTGTCGGTCTATGCTTAAATAAAAAATATATAAAAAAATTTTATGTTAAACGATTTTATTAAAAATGCACTAAAAAGTAGAAAATAATTATTTTCTTATAATACAATTTCGATGGTACTTTTTTACTTTAAATAAAATCGTGGAGCAGGATATGTCAAAACAAATTCATTTCGACGCTTGATTCTGTATTAAATTGATTCATATTCTGTTGTGACATATCCTGCTCCACGATTTTATTTAAAGTAAAAAATACCATCAAAATTGTAGTATAAGAAAATAATTATTTTTTACTTTTTAGTGCATTTTTAATAAAATCGTTTAACATGAAATTTTTTTTATATATTTTTTATTTTCTAGATTTTAGTGTTTGTGGATTTACATTTCACAGCTTAGACTTCTTTACAAATATCTTTTATTGCTCTATAGAGTTTAACAGTTTGCTTAAACGCTATAGTGCTAATGTCACTACAAAATAATTCTTTCCTTGTACTACAATTTCGATGGTGATATACTAAGAAAGCCTGCAAAGTTTTATTCTTAATATTCGTACATACGTGACGAATCATTTCTCAATAAATCGTGTATTTTCGGCAATCGCGATGCGACTAGCGCCCCGAACGCAGCGGCTTTTTGTCGTTTTCGTAAAAACGCGAGTGACTGATTTCAAGTCGTTTGCATTTGTGGTTATCGGTTATATATATATTGATGGCTGGATAATTTTTTCACCCGCTCGGGGCTAATTTTTTTTTAAATATTGTGTTGTCATCCAAACTACGCACGCCTGCAAAGTTTCAAGGCAATTGCATAATTGGAAGTGGGTTAAATTTGAGTTGCCAGATTTGAACCATACATATATACAAACAAACAGAGGATCGAAGCTGAATAAAATCGTTTAAAAATTCGATAAAAATAAACATGGCATAAAGTAAATGTCCCAATACCTAGACATTTAAGGTACGGCTGACACACGTTTGAGAATTTTTCACAAGATAGTGGTATGTCATTAGAAGAGTGAGGCGAAAACGGATGCAATTAAATATGGCAATTAAGCATATTACTTAATTTCCTTATTCATTATACTTTTCGTAAGCTACACTTTTTGTTATGTTTCAAGGTCGGTCTCACCCATAGTGGCCCATACAGTACGTAACGTTGCCACTGCAGTATGGCAACGGTGCAGCAACGGAGTGTGCTGTATGGGGGTAGACGCTCTAACCCGGGCATACGGGTGAGACTGGCCAGTTGCAATCTCAATGCTACTCTTCGAAAATGGAAACAAATATTTTTAATTTATTGCACAGTCCCTCGCGGTCGGTTCGCGCGGACAAAACGCAAATGTGGCGCCAGCCTAAAACCGAGCAATGATTCCCGAGAATCCAGCGTCCCCGAATACCCCCCAACCCGCGATTATTACCTGGACGCGTATACTACATGACCTGGACGAGATTCCACGCGGGCAAAGTAGTACATATTGTTACCGTCCATCATGAGGTCGTTGGATAATTTTGTCCAATCAGGAACAATTATCGGAAAGGAACCAATTACAGGAAGCAGAATATCAGCACCCTCCCCCCTCCCGCCGAAATTTCCAATATAAGACTATCGAGTACGCTCTCCGACGAAACAGAAATCAGTCACCAGCAATCCCTTTGTGTCGAGACTAGTGTCAGTATGTCAGCGGTAGACGAAAAATTGATTGTGCTAGTGCAGCAACACGAGTGCCTATACAATCAGGCGCATATAGACTACAGCGATGCCAAGGAGAAGAGGGAGTTGTGGTCCACTATAGGAAAGCAGTTGGGATTTTCCGGTAAGTAATAGACACAGTTACGTGATTATAAAATTTATAATATAAATAATGTAGGGTATTGACAGGAAAATAAACATGTGTGTAGAATCCCGCTATGGTGGTCGCGACATAGGAATAATTTTTATATACCGTGTACATACATATATTTACAACGAAGAAAGCAGAATGCCCATACCGCGCCACTTTATTTTTACACACATTCGCTCTTGCTTTCTTACATATATGTACACACACTCTCTCACACACACACACACACACGCGCGCGCGCGCGCGCGCTAATTATCTATTCCACGGCAGGGCTCCCGCGTCGGACGTGAAAAATTTCTTAAATGTTTCACGTGTTCCAAAAGCTGTGACTCCCCCGCAGCCTCCCTGCCTTCGAATATCGTTCAATAGCCTATTGCGCTGCCCGTCACACTCTGAGTTTAAATTTGACAAAATGTTGTCTTTGCTTAAAAAATTATGCAATATGCATGTTGACAATATAATTTTGTCTGCATATTTGGGTTGGGATTTCAAGACCCTGCGATATACTCTAAATCTTTGGGCAAGGATGCCAAACGCATTCTCCACAACCCTTCGCGCTCTGGACAATCTGTAGTTGAATGTAGCTTTGGCTTCCTCTTTTTCTACTTGTGACCCAGGATACGGGCGCAACAAATAGTTTTTTAGCGGGAAAGCCTCATCCCCAACCATTACAAATGGCATTTTATCATTCGTACCTGGGAGACATTTCGGTTCCGGGAGATTCGTTGTCCCATTCTCAAATCGCTGTCCCAGGTGCGAATGACTAAAAATGCCGACATCGCTATTTTTACCATAACTCCCGACGTCGACGGCGATGAATTTGTAATTCGCATCTACTAATGCTAGCAAAACTATCGAAAACGTTTTCTTATAATTAAAATACAATGAGCCGCTCTTTCCCGGTGCCTCAATTTGCACGTGTTTGCCGTCAAGGGCTCCCACGCAATTTGGAAAGTTCCAAACATCCCAGAAGTCCTTGGCTATCTTCTCCCAATCTTCTTTTTCTGGAAATGGCATTTGTTCACCCATCATTCTCTCAACAATGGCGTCGCACACGTCTCTTATTATATTCCAGACCGTGGAGTGACCCAACCTATAGCTAAAAGCTATGGTTAACATTGAGTCTCCTGTGGCGAAAAATCTAAAAGAAATTACAATTTTTTAAAAATATATAAATTACTAACTTATCATTATTTTCAGGTACTGAATGCAAAGATCGGTGGTCTTCTTTACGGGACCAATATAGGAGAGCCGTGAAGAATAGGAAAACCAAATCGGGTCAAGCGGCCTCAAAACAAAAACCGTGGAAGTACGAGCGCCAGATGGCATTTCTGCTGCCGTACATCCAAGAGCGGGACACGCTCTCGAGCATCCCCATGGATTTCATGGAGCCATCCACACCCGGCGTAGGTGACCACAGTTCGGCGACTGTCGCCACCCCCCCCCCCCCCCCCCCCCCACCCACAACATCGCCGACAGAAGACACTACTGACAAGGTCGAAGAAACCGAAGAAAATTACCACAACCCCCCTCCAGCAAAAAAAAAAAAATCCACGGACTACCAGTCACCCTCCGCGCAACTAATGAAATTTGTGATTGATTCCCATGAGAAACAGCAACAACAATCACGCTTAAATGAAACAGTTAACCGAAACCCGCCGGAAAAACGACACCCCATTCGCAATTTTTTAGATAGCATCGGAGATACAATTATAACATTTTCCAAAATGGAACAACATATTGCAAAGGACAAAATTTACAATGTGATATCGGAAATGGAGTTCGAACACCTTGTCAACGCGAATTCGTCACAATCCATTTCGGATGACTCCGCGTCCCCCTCGCCCGATCCATCGGTTTAATTTTATGGATTTAGTTTAGTTTTTTGTAATTTTAGCACTATATTTCTAATGTACATATTTTGTAATAAGGATTATAAAAATCAGGTAAACTTGTCGAATTGCATCTTCCTCAGGGATTTCAATGACTTTGAAATATTTTTCAAGGTCAACATTCTGAACAATTTTTCCCAGTGACCAATTAAGTAGTTTTTGCGAATATCTCGAAAACTAAATCCGAGTGACGATTACATGAATAGGGAAAAGTTGTTGAGAATGTTGATCTTGAAAACATATTTCAAAGTCATTGAAATCCCTGAGGAAGATGCAATTCGGCAAGTTTACCCCAAAATATATGTATATAAAATTGTAAAATATATGAAATACGCAGTGACCGCCTTTTTTAAATTATTTTTCCTTATATGTGTTTCACAAAAAAGTAATAAAAAAAAGTTCCGTTCAAATAATCGTAATCCTGATGTTAAGGAACCATACAGCGTACTTTCATTTAATATAATAAAACTAGGAAATTCCTTCTTTAACTTGGGTTAGCTTGTCTTGCGACTTTAAAAATTCCGCTTGCACTGACCCACCGGTCATGTCGTCGTGAATCTGTTCATTTAGTGCTACTCCTGCGTTAATTTCAGTTTATTTTTAATTTCGTTAAGTTGAGAAACGAGATATAAGTGAAACGCATTCGCGAATAGGTAAAATACTGTTCATATTTGGACTACAGTAAAATTATAATATGTAATGTAAATGTATTTACCTTAAACATACTGCCAACTTCTCAATTGGCGTTATTGCCTTCCTAAACCTTGTATCCTGCTTGGCTATTGATGGTCCTAATTTCGCCAATAATTCATTGAACTGGGAGATTGACATTCGAAAGTATTGGTGAAACTTTGAGTCGTCATCCATTAATTCCTTGTACAGAGTGAAAAATTCTCCTTCCGTTCTCCGTTTCAATAAACTTTTGTGCACCCATTCTCTTGGCACATTGTTTTGTTGAGCGTTGTCCTCCTCCTCCTCCTCCTCCAACGAAATGGCAATAGCTGCTAACTCCACTAAGGAAAAATTTCCAAACATTTTGGAATCTGATTCTCCGGTACTATCCGTAGTGCGTGTCGAACGACAACTGAATCACTTCTGCCGGACAGACCTCTGGGCGTAGTAAAAATCACACCCTGGTGGAAGAGGCCAGGTCAGTCTTTTACGGACGGTACCTGCTGTCCGCCGCCCGTCGATCGTCGCCCGCCGCCCGTCGACCACCGGTTGCCGCCCAGGGGGACCAAGCCGTCTGGGATTGGCCGAAGTTCCCGTTTAGTTAGCACCAAGTAGGTAGGAGGCGCTAGGTACATCACACACACATACCTAGGTGTATCAGTGAGCACGACACACAACCTTTCGACGTTGATGAAATGTTACCATGACGACCGTCGCCATTTTTAAATGTTTGGCGCGGACACGAGGAAGTGTAACCCACCATAACCCACGTGGATCAGTCAGCACATAAGATAAGTAATTTTTGTAATATAGCGTCTTTGAGATACTGTAAGTTTTTTTATTAATTGCATGAATTTGAGTTTCAGATTATGTCCGGGCCTAAGAAGTGCGAAGTGAAAGGTTGCGAATCGGGAAATAAACTACTGAGGGCATTTCCCGATATCGTTAAAGACCGAGAGAGGTGCTTAAAATGGATTGCTGCTTGCGGCAATCCATTGTTAATGCACCAATCTCTTCACAATAGGAAGATCTGCGATGCGCACTTCTTAGGCATCTACAAATTACAAAGGAATCTTTGTAAGACTGCTGTTCCAACGCTTCAACTTCCAGGTATGTTTAATATATAGGGTGTACGTTTCTTAAAACGTGCTGAAAATATTGTAAGGGGTGATTCTAGAGGTGAAAATAAGACGAAAATCAAGAATAACGATTTCGCGTTTGGGCCTTCATTTTGCAGTAATAATTAGAGAAGGATGATTCTGGATAACTTAACGTTCTCGTCGTTAATCTTTTCTTTTCCTTTCATAAGTTGTATACGTCTCTCCTGAACTAATAGTCAGAGAACACTGCGCTTTTATAGTTACATTATCGACTAGCAATAGAACAAAAAAGTATTCATACATTTTTCTGTATCTCTTAGGGTTTAACATTTATAAAGTTTATTATATTCAAGATTCATTCCTTACCGACATCTCGGATTTTAAAAGCTTTATAAATGTTAAACCCTAAGAGATACAGAAAAATGTATCAATACTGTTTTGTTCTATTGCTAGTCGACAATGTAACTACAAAAGCCCAGAGTCCTCCGACTACTAGTTTAGGAGACAGAAATTTAAATTTAACCCATTATTACTGCAAAATGGAGGCTCAAACGCGAAATCGTTATTCTTGATTTTCGTCTTATTTTCACCTCTAGAATCATTTGCATGGTTTACATATAATTTACTTTACTAAAAACTATTTTAATATTTTGTAGCACCAATTGATGTAAGCTGCTTGCTACAGCATGCAGTTGACCATCAGGAGGTACCGGAAGTAAGGGAACCGTTGGATGTACATATTGGTAAGGAAATACAAATATATACTTATTATAAAATTTAGAATGCATGTGTTTGTTTTTTTAAACTTAGAATTTAACTAGTTTATACAATATGAATATTTGTAATTTGTGTTACAGATAATAATGGACCCTGTGGAGGGATTGGCCGCCTGGAGGTTCAGCAAGCAGCTGAACGTATGGAGGTCCATACTGGTAAGAAAATACAAACATTCGATACTGTCTCCCTTGTTTCAACTGTTAGAATAACAGATATTTTTCAATAATAATGAATAGTAGCATAGTAGTACAAATTGAATTTTTCTATCTTTATGCCATTCCGATCAGCAAATTATTAATTTTCGTACAAAGCCTCTGTAATGGCCGATTTCTCCGCCTCTGGATAAAAGTTATCTGGCGGATAGGTACAGTAGAGTATGATTAACTCGCGTTTCCCTAGGTTAGTTACATCGCAAAAATGTCAATATTAAGCTGCTATTTCAAAGTGAAAATTGTATAGATATAAATATCAATTAATAAATGGTAATTCTTTAAACATTCACCAGTTTAATTCTGCAACAGCAGCTTAATATTTTTTCGATGTAACTAGCCTAGGAGAACGCGAGTCAATCACACTCTACTGTATCTATCCGCCAAATAACTTTTATCTAGAGGCGAAGAAATCGGCCGTAAAAGTCTCTCTTACCCCATAACTTCGATAAGTCGAAACCTCTATAACTCGAAGATTTTAGTTCTTCCTTTCAGATTCGAGTTAACGAATTAATCATTTGCAATCAATTTTACAGATACTGGATATGCTGTTGCTGGTACCTCTGGACAATCATTGCGGACAAGGAAAGGTACTGTGACGTTTTATATTAGAAACTATTCTTAAGGTTGTTTTATCCAAAATCCAGTTCCTCTAAAAACTCCCTTAAACTTCTGCTATTTGTACTGTATTTTTTTTGCATGCATAAATTGTTTTACTTTTACTATTTAGCATCTGTGCTGAAATTTTTCAGGGCAGATATGAGGTCTAGCCTTTCTCCAGAAGAGGTGCGGCAGTATAACGTAATTGTCTCCTTGATGAAAACAAGGAGACAAATGCGTAAACGCCATATAGAATGTAAGGAACGTTTGCAACATACCGAAATGTTGCTAAAATGTGGCTTTGCGGAACGCATTGAAAGTCTGCCATCAACTGTGCGAGACTTTTTTGCATTACAAGTCCGTAACATGGGACGACCTAAGTTCAATAGAAATTACACTTTAGATGACAAAATTTTTGCGCTTTCATTGCTGAAGCAAAGTCCAAAGGTTTATCGATACCTTTCCAACATTTTCCTCTTACCAAGTACAGAGACCTTAAGAAAACTGGTCACTAAAATCATTGTATTTCCCGGTATTAGTAAGTCTGTCTTCAACAGCATCGAAAATATACTCGACAATTTCGAGGATTCGCGGTACAGATATTGCATTTTGTTATTTGACGAAATGAAGCTTAGTCCCCGGCTTCATTATAATGTCAATTCCGATATTGTAGAGGGACTAGTAGATTTCGGGTTTTCGCGTAATAGAGACATTGCAGACCATGTTCAGGTCTTTATGTTAAGAGGGATATTTGGAGATAAACCGTGGAAGCAAACAGTGTCGTACTCCTTTTGTAGGGGCACCGCTTCATGGGAGTCGATAGCGCGTACATTTAAGGCCATAGTACGGGAATGCACTCTTATACGCTTAAGAGTTGTTGCTTCGGTTTGCGACCAAGGGTCAACAAATGTACGCGCGATTAAGCAATTACTTTTCGACACGAAAAGAGATTGCAAGTCGGCTGAAGAGGGGCTCATCATGGTAGATGAACAAAAGATAGTACCACTGTTTGATCCGCCTCATTTATCAAAGTGTATTAGAAATAATTTGTTAACGAAGGATCTTCGTTATACTCTGGACGGTGTAGAAAGAACAGCAAAATGGTCCCACTTCGAGGATACTTATTTCATTGATCGGTGTAGAGGTGATTTTAGAACTTTAGTCAATATTACGGAACAGCATGTCGTTCCAAGTAGAATTAAGAAGATGCGTGTCAAATATTGTACACAAGTCTTCTCGCGTAAAGTATCATCTCTTATGGAACTTATGAGCACTACTGAGGCGGAAAGTGCTTGTAAATCCAGAAAGATGTCAGCTTCGGGAATAGATACGGCGATATTATTTCTAAATTTAAATTCACTTTTCGACAGTGTCAATAGTAGGGCCATTTTGGATAACGAAAGTAACGCCACAGATATTTGGAATAAGTGTATAAACTTATTCCAAAGTATGCGATTTATCAAACGCAAAGCGGGAGATAAAGAGTATCCTGCGGCGTTGCAGAATTGGATACATACCCTGAAAGGGTTCAAAATTCTTAAGTCGTATTTGCTAGATCTTGGGTTTGCAGGATTCAGAACCAGAGATTTTAACCAAGATCCTTTGGAAAATTTTTTCTCGCTAGTAAGACAACATGGTGGAAGAAATACAAATCCGACTTGTTCAGTATTTACCGGATACTACAAGTCATTGCTCATAAATTCATTGTTTTCCAACTCAGGAAGACAAAACTGCGAGGCAGATTGTAGTGAAAATTTGTTAAATGTTCAAGAAATTTTCGAATTTTCCTCTCGTAATCAAAATTCTCAATTTTCTAATGATGCAGTACCAGTAGTAGCTGTAGAATCAATAGAGTCAATTTTGCAAAATTATGATGCTACTACTGTCAATTTAGATTATTTAGAACCGTTTATTCAAGCTTGTGCTACGTGTTGCCAAGCTTTTTTAACACAAAAAAAATTAATAGTACAATTTATGCGAGAGGTTTATGTTTTAACTAAATACTGTTTCGATAACTTTGCGGAACATTGTAATTTAAAAATTTTAATTCAAACGTGCCTAAGCCTTTCAGTTGATGTCAACCTGAGCGATTGCCCTTTAGGGCATCTCAAAGTGTATTTGACCGACAACTATGTCGATCATGTATTAAAGAAATGTATTTCTTCCACCAATAGGCTACTAAATTGTTCCGAAGAACCTATGATTCCAATGTCTGGTTTGTCATTATGTGCTTTGACGTATGGCAGATCACATGGGAAGCAAAGGTTCTAATTGTGTTTTTGTATATTCGAATCTACTTTTAAGTCTTTTTGCATGTATGCGATTGCAGTATGAGTGTGTAATGCGTTTTTTATTATGTATATATGTGTGGCTGTCGGACTGTTGCATGTGTGTTTAATTTTTTATATTGCATGTGCGTTTCATTTTTTATATTGCATGAGTGTTTGACTTTTTATATTGCATGAGTGTTTGACTTTTTATATTGCATGAGTGTTTGACTTTTTATATTGCATGAGTGTTTGACTTTTTATATTGCATGTAGGAGTGGAAATGAGTGTTTTGTATGTGCATGGGGTTAGCGGTTTTAGTCGGTATAAATCCGACACTGCCTAGTAGTGCGGATCCTACTAGGCGTCTTTTGAAGATTCCCGCTGTTTTCCCTCGTAAAAGCAACCTAAAGAAAAAAAATTTTGTAAACAATTTAATTATTTTGCAGATTCTATTGATGTCAACGAATTGAAGCAATTTGGGAAATAAAGTAAAATATTTTAGGAGTTGTATCAATTTTGTAATATTATTGTTGAATTTAATATGATCATTGTTATTGTAATAATTGTAATGACTAATATTATTTAAAATTAATAAAGAATTTTTATATCATTTAACATATATTTATGTACCTAATTATACTTTTACTTTTAATTATATTTATATTTTCAGAAGGTAAATCGGAGGAAGTACGGACGTGACTCAAAGGACCCCTGTCATTTCTAAAATAAAATTTAAAAGATTAAATTTTGGAATGACCAGAAATCCTTCAAATGGCGTCCTCACTTTCCCTGGTTTACCTTTTCTAAGGCCGTCTGACCATGGATCGTCGCGTCAGTGACGCGTATGCAGCAGATAGAAGGATATACAAAGAAATTGAATATATTTTCTTTTCCTAAGAAAAGAAAAAATATTCAGTTTCAATGTTTATCCTTCTATCTGCTGCATACGTGTCGCTGGCGCGACGATCCGTGGACAGGTTTTAAAGTAAGCGGTGCATTACACGTATACACATACACATACGTCCCGATTCACACATTCACAGTTTAGTACGCACCTAATAGGCAGGAGGCGCTACAAACTCTGCTTCAACTTTCGTAAGAGGGAAGCTTGGCCCCCCTGTTGCCGCCTGCCGCCCGCCGCCACAGTGGGCCGGCTTGAACGATTTGGTGACATTTTGTGCCAAAAAATAGGATAAAATTATCCCTGTTTTACGGTTATTTAAGTTTTCTTTTTTCCATTTCTTTTAACTTAATTATGATCAATGAAATTTGAAAACTGTTTATTTGGTATTTTATTTAGTGCCCTTTCAAGTAGTTTAAATCGCATGTTGGGGAAACTTTTCGTTTCCATGTTATAAGGAAAAGTAAAATAGTACTTTTATTTTGTGTGTGTGTGTGTGTGTGTGTGTGTATTTATTACGAAGAATAAATAATAATGTTAAAATTGTATTCTCTCTCAATAGATTGGGTAGACCGGGGTGGTAGTAACAATTCGACTTTGAAATACGATTACGCAAGAACTATCACAGTTAGAACAAAAGTTCTTATACGAAAATGTTACTTATCTAACATTATGGAGACACAACAGTCCCGCTGTGTGTCAAGTAGTATCCAGGTTATTAATAAAAAATGGGAAGCAGAGAATGTGTTACAACCGTTCCTAATCCCGGGTTGGTTGTAACACTGCATGGAGTCGACAGTAGCAGAAATTTAACTTAACAAAATTGAAATATTTATTGATTTTAATTATAATAATAAATGAAAAATGTAAAATTTATAACCAATTATGCGGTATTGCAATTGTGGCATCGAAATAGAAAACGTTTTGGCTGGTGCATTCTGCATCTGATCAATTCTTACATTCAGTACATTGCATCCTTTTTTTATTTGGTTTGCTTGTGCTGTGCTATAGGACGCCATGCAAACACGACAATATTATTCATCTTCTTTGTCACTATTCAGTTCTGTCGCGGTCCAACCGATCCATACTGCCGATGTTACAATCGCCCCCGACAAGACTTTTGAACTTAAATTATAAATTTTAATTAACGAGACGGGCAAAAGTGATAAGTAATGATCAGTATTACTTTAAAAATGGTCAGATTAAGTATTAAAAGAAAGAAAAAACACGTACACTGCAAAGGAAGTATTTATATTACAATTTTAAATCAGTTAGAAAAAGTTACTTTAGGGTATCGAAAAGTAATTTTCTTCGCTATACATATCTATTGTGTATCTATACTGCTAGAACATGGTTGTGTGTATTCCAAATGTCATTCTTCATCATATATCCAAAATTTGGGTTAATATCTATCATATGTTTTGAGATATTTAACGTGTTACAATCCCCCTCCCCCTCCCCCGTTAATATCGCCCCCGTCTACCTTACTATTAAACATAAAAAGTAATTTAATTAATCTTACCATTTGGCTTTTTAAATAACAGACTGAAAAACAGTAATAATTTGTAAAGTAGGACGAAATAGGATATGTTTTCATATAATTATGTAGAGGAGGGTGTACTGAAAATATTTAAATTATTTAGTTAGAATGTGGAATTCTGTGGAACTTTAATGTATTCAGCATTACTTTTTGATATATTATTTAAATTAATTATTAATAAAGGATTATATTTTATCGCAAAAGATTGCTTGTATATTAAAAATAACGATTTTTGGCTACTTTCCTCTACTATTTTACTTTTTCTTATAACTTGGAAACGAAAAGTTTCCCCAACATGCGATTTAAACCACTTAAAAGGACATTAAATAAAGGACTGTATAAATAGTTTTCTAATTTTATTGATCGTAATTAACTTAAAAAAATGAAAAAAGAAAACTTAAATAAATGTAAAAACCATTAGATTATATATCATTGGAAAGGGATAATTTTATCCTATTTTTGGCGCAACATTCATTCCGATAGCTTTTATAGCTCAAAAGATATACACAAATGTCACCAAGTCGTTCAAGCCGGCCAGCCCACTGTGCGCTGCCACGCGCCGGCTAGACGGATAGTGAGAATGAACCAACCAGTTGACGGTCGTTTGCTGGACGGTAGCCTGCCGCCGTCCAGACGGCTAGTGTGAATCTAGCTTTATGGGTCGGTAATACAGTTTGGGTGGTGACACCACAGACGAGGTATAGAATAGACCTATCACCTTATGGGACTTCATGTCACCACCCAAACTGTGTTACCGACCCATAATTTGAGGACTGAATTTAGCGACCTCTGTTCATGAACAGCGTCCAACTAAACAACTACTCCGAAATGTGTTGAAATACTGAAAGATGTGTGCGTGCTTGTATACATGTGGCTTGTTTAGAGTGAGAGTTTAACATAGAGGGCGGGCTTTCGCTAAGCTACGCTTTGGCTCGGTTTGTCAACGACTCACGCCGGATTTCTCTCTGAAAATCTATTTCGGGGATCAGGAGCCTATATGGCGCTGCAATATGGCACTTCTTCAGAGCTTATACAAACTATAAATTGCAAGATGAAATTGATTGTTAGTATTTTACATGTAGTGGAACATTTAACTAATAATTTCACGTGTCGTACGCAGAAAAATATTAAAAATTGACGCTATTACTAACATTCCCGCAAATCTCTGCACATCGCGCGTGTCTAAATAGACGGTGCCCATCTACGACACGTAAAAATCATTGAAAATAATGAATTAAAACGTTTCTGTAAAATTTATATTCGTAGTTTTTGGGATCCGAGGCCCCTAAATCCCTACGTTTCGTTACAAATTGATTGGCTCTGTCCTTATTAACTATTGAATGGATTTAAAAATTATAAAAAACATCTACGATGTAAATACACGAGCGTAGGTATCGCTTACGTTAAGATCTGGGCACACATAGCAGTTCCGTGTCAGTTCACGTAGAATTCAGGTACTCTTCATTACTTTTCTTAATTACTCTACTCCAAGTACTTTCCATTACAGTCATTAAAAATAATCAGGATTTTATCAAGTTTGGTTTCATTTTCATCAGAAAAATACTAGTAATCCATTTGTGATACTTCTATGATAGAAATTGGCATACTGATTACTGAATGCCCTATTGCTGACTTTGTCCTTATGTCACTACTCTAGCGTTTATGACCCCCGAGCCGCATCGTTTGAAAGCTTTTACCTAAGAACCCCTCAGGGTTGTAAAAAAAAGGTACGCGTTACCGTTCAACCGATTTCAAGAGAGCGTACAGTGAAAAGGTCAGAATGTCGTGGCCATCGAATTTTAACTTTCTGAGTACGAATACAGATCCGACACTGAAGGAAAAAGATGAATGAGTATAATGGTCTTGAATTTCAAAATTTTAAGCTACGATAAGGTTGACCGCGGCGGTATACACCTGCACGGAGAGATTTTTCGCCTCCTGCGTGTAAAAGCCACAATAATGGCGCCTCATTCCAAAAAATGGTATTAATGGAAGCCGGTATAAGCGTGGCCTTGAGTAGCTAAAAGTTTAAAACATTCAGACACAAAAATTCTAGGAAAAAAATTAAAACACCGCTACTATCAAAGACATGTCTGATTAGTTGCCCCTTAAGTCTTATCTATGCATACACTGTATTGAAGATAAAATTATGAAAAAGAAAACAAGAACAATAGATTCTGAGGTCTGCAAACGCATTGTTGGACGTGGCTGAAACCGCGGCGTCGAGCCCGTCGACATCGACTCAAGAACGAGATGGTCGGCGGCCGACGAAGGCAATCTCTTCGGAGAGCTGCCAGCGACCGCTGAACAGCAGTGATCCCCGAGCTTCGAAAATTTTGGGATGGTCTCTTTCAAATTCACGTGGCAAAGAGCTATTGGGAATTTCCCGGCCCAGGTAAGCGAGCCGCGCGCACCGCTTTTATGATCCGATTTACCACTCGCACCCCAGATTACTGTAATGAAGTTTGAAAACAATGTCGTCTGGTTTCGTACCCGTCTCAATTTCAAAACTTTTAGCTACGACAGGGTTGACCGTGGCGCTATACTCCCGTACGGAGAGATTTTTCACCACCTGCGTGTAAAAGCCACAATAATGGCGCATCGTTGCATAAAATGGAAAATTATAATTAAAATCGACTTCAAAAAAATAAAAATGCACTAAAAAGTAAGAAATAATTTTGTTCGTTATTTAATCTACGACACTCAATTTTTTTTATATCGGTGCCTCATCATTTGCATTGTGTAAGTCTGGCGCCGACTTAAAAAAATTGAGTGTCATAGATTAAATAAGGGACAAAATTATTTTTTACTTTTTATCGCATTTTTATTTTTTTGAAGTCGAGGAAACCAGAACAATAGATTCTGAAGTCTGCAAACGCATTGTTTGACGCGGCAGATATGCGATGTCGATCCCGTCGACATGGACAAAAGAACGAGACGATCGGCGGCCGACGAAGGCAATCTCCTGCAGAGATGGCCAACAAATTATTTGAAATAAAAATTTCGTACACAAATTTTTATTTCAAATAATTTGTTGGCCATCTCTGGTCTCCTGCAGTCGCTCGCATAGGGCGGTCGTGTCGAGCACATTATGTATTCCAAACCTTAAATATATTCACTTCTTGCATTCTAAATACCGTACACCTTTCTCCTCCTATACTATTCAGTTTCCTCGATCAAATAAAAAAAGTTTCATATGAAACATTTATTGCTTTTTCAATAGTTAGTAAAATAATAGCGTGTGAAAAATAATATACAAACAAATCGGACATAGTGTATAAACTTACTGAAACATCCGAACATCAGTTAACATTAGTCAGTCAACGTCAGTTAGTATATAGTATAAACAAATAAATTTTTCTAATAGTTATGGAAGAGAATGAATTCCTTCTTCAAAAAATATGTATCGAATATTTTTAGCTACTCTACACACTTGCAAAATTCCACCAAAATCGGTGTGTATGGGTTCGATATGTTCCTTTTAAATAATATAGTACAGTAGAAAGATATTATTATTATTATTATTATTATTATTATTATTATTATTATTATATGTCTGTATTATATCATATAGACCATCATTAATGTATGCGCAAACACATGATGAATGGGTGGGGTTCAGCAACAGGTGCTCTTAAAAAACATTAAAGCACTGTTTTTACAAATTACGTTATTGCAGGCGAATGAAATTTGTTTTGCGTTAAATAAACCGGAATAGGACAGCAAAGTTAAAAGGCGAATGTGATATCGTTTTATATTCATTCTCCTTTCTCTTCCGTTGAACGGAATATGTTCATAAGACGATTTTTAAATTGTTACTCTAACAGAAACATTTGTAAATCGCGGGCTTCGACTGTCAAAAAATAACCTTGTTTTACCCGTGCTGAATTCTAATTCCTACCACACGTAGCGTTACAATCTGTTTTGAGACTTCACCGGTAACGTTGCATGCGACACTGAAATGGTAAGGGGGTCCTAGGACCCCCCAAACCGGTGACAGAAAAATACATTGGTTGATAGGTCTATTCTATACCTCGTCTGTGGTGACACGAAGTCCCATAAGGTGATAGGTCTATTCTATACTTCGTCGATGGTGACACGAAGTCCCATAAGGTGACAGGTCTATTCCATAACTCGTCTGTGATGTTACATCCCCTTTCTTTGCTTTATAAACAGCTCTTCTTTTTAGATTAATTTCCTCTTTATGTTTTTTATAATAATTGGACATGTATTCTGTCCTATTACTTGGTAGGTATACATTGCTGATTTTTGGCTTCGAAACCAATGGTGGATCTGTCTGAATTGTATTTTTTGCATGTGAAGTGATTTCTTTGTCACGAAGTGGTACATTTTGAACTGGGGTTATTTCATCCTTTTCATTAGTATTGTCACTTTGACCAATTTTAAATGGAGAATCATTTCCACAAGAGGGATTTTTATTAATTGTACTTTTACCAATTGTAGATTCATATTCGTGCACACGACGTGTTAATTGTTGATTCTGATTGCTTGGAAAATGTTCGATACGATTAAATCGAAACATTTGGATCAAATGTTGACGCATCAACGCATGTTTGTACGTTACTTTGTCTGGTAATATA
>OX122890.1:44939011-44941511 GCA_944738655.2 Andrena hattorfiana | reverse complement strand
GTTGCTGGTGTTGCTGGTGTTGCTGGTGCTGTTGCTGCTGTTGCTGGTGTTGCTGTTGCTGTTGCTGTTGCTGTTGTTGCTGGTGTTGCTGTTGCTGTTGCTGTTGCTGTTGCTGTTGCTGGTGTTGCTGTTGCTGTTGCTGTTTCTGTTGCTGGTGTTGCTGTTGCTGTTGCTGTTGTTGGTGTCCCTGTTGCTGTTGCTGTTGCTGTTGCTGTTGCTGGTGTTGCTGTTGCTGTTGCTGTTGCTGGTGTTGCTGTTGCTGTTGCTGTTGCTCTTGCTGTTGCTGTTACTGGTGTTGCTGTTGCTGTTGCTGTTGCTGGTGTTGCTGCTGCTGTTGCTGGTTTTGCTGTTGCTGTTGCTGGTGTTGCTGTTGCTGGTGTTGCTGTTGCTGGTGTTGCTGTTGCTGTTGCTGGTGTTGCTGTTGCTGTTGCTGTTGCTGGTGTTGCTGTTGCTGGTGTCGCTGTTGCTGTTGCTGGTGTTGCTGTTGCTGGTGCTGCTGTTGCTTTTGCTGTTGCCGTTGCTGTTGTTGCTGTTGCTGTTGCAGTTGCTGTTGCTGTTGCTGTTCCTGGTGTTGCTGTTGCTGGTGTTGCTGGTGTTGCTGTTGCTGTTGCTGTTGCTGTTGCTGTTGCTGTTGCTGTTGCTGGTGTTGCTGTTGCTGTTGCTGGTGTTGCTGTTGCTGTTGCTGTTGCTGTTGCTGTTGCTGTTGCTGGTGTTGCTGTTGCTGTTGCTGGTGTTGCTGTTGCGGTTGCCGTTGCTGTTGCTGTTGCTGTTGCTGGTGTTGCTGTTGCTGTTGCTGGTGTTGCTGTTGCTGTTGCTGGGGTTGCTGTTGCTGTTGCTGTTGCTGGTGTTGCTGTTGCTGGTGTTGCTGTTGCTATTGCTGTTGCTGGTGCTGCGGTTGCTGTTGCTGTTGCTGTTGCTGGTGTTGGTGTTGCTGTTGCTGTTGCTGTTGTTGCTGTTGTTGTTGCTGTTGCTGGTGCTGCTGTTGCTGGTGTTGCTGCTGTTGCTGCTGCTGTTGCTGGTGTTGCTGCTGTTGCTGTTGCTGTTGCTGTTGCTGCTGTTGTTGTTGCTGTTGCTGGTGCTGTTGCTGTTGCTGGTGTTGCTGTTGCTGTTGCTGTTGCTGGTGTTGCTGTTGCTGTTGCTGTTTCTGTTGCTGGTGTTGCTGTTGCTGTTGCTGGTGTTGCTGTTGCTGTTGCTGGTGTTGCTGTTGCTGTTGCTGGTGGTGCTGTTGCTGTTGCTGTTGCTGGTGTTGCTGTTGCTGTTGCTGTTGCTGTTGCTGGTGTTGCTGTTGCTGTTGCTGTTGCTGTTGCTGGTGTTGCTGTTGCTGTTGCTGGTGTTGCTGTTGCTGTTGCTGTTGCTGGTGTTGCTGTTGCTGTTGCTGTTGCTGTTGCTGGTGTTGCTGTTGCTGTTGCTGTTGCTGCTGTTGCTGGTGATGCTGTTGCTGTTGCTGTTGTTGCTGGTGTTACTGTTGCTGTTGCTGTTATTGCTGGTGTTGCTGTTGCTGTTGTTGCTGTTGTTGCTGTTGCTGTTGCTGTTGCTGTTGTTGCTGGTGTTGCTGTTGCTGTTGCTGGTGATGCTGTTGCTGTTGCTGTTGTTGCTGGTGTTGCTGTTGCTGTTGTTGCTGGTGTTGCTGTTGCTGTTGCTGTTGTTGCTGGTGTTGCAGTTGCTGTTGCTGGTGTTGCTGTTGCTGTTGCTGGTGCTGTTTCTGTTGCTTGTGCTGTTGCTGTTGCTGGTGCTGTTGCTGTTGCTGGTGCTGTTGCTGGTGCTGTTGCTGGTGCTGTTGCTGGTGCTGGTGTGGCTGTTGCTGTTGCTGTTGCTGCTGTTGCTGTTGCTATTGCTGTTGCTGTTGTTGCTGTTGCTGTTGCTGTTGCTGTTGCTGCTGTTGCTGTTGCTGCTGTTGCTGTTGCTGGTGTTGCTGTTGCTGCTGCTGCTGTTGCTGTTGCTGCTGTTGTTGCAGGTGTTGTTGCTGGTGTTGTTGCTGTTGCTGCTGGTGTTGCTGTTGCTGTTGCTGGTGTTGCTGTTGCTGTTGCTGTTGCTGTTGCTGTGGCTGGTGTTGCTGTTGCTGTTGCTGTTGCTGGTGTTGCTGTTGCTGCTGTTGCTGGTGTTGCTGCTGTTGCTGGCGTTGCTGTTACTGTTGCTGCTGTTGCTGGTGTTGCTGTTGCTTTTGCTGTTGCCGTTGCTGTTGTTGCTGTTGCTGTTGCTGTTGCTGTTGCCGTTGCCGTTGCTGTTGCTGTTGCTGGTGTTGCTGTTGCTATTGCTGGTGTTGCTGTTGCTGTTGCTGTTGCTGGTGTTGCTGTTGCTGTTGCTGGTGTTGCTGTTGCTGTTGCTTGTGTTGCTGTTGCTGTTGTTGTTGCTGTTGCTGGTGTTGCTGTTACTGTTGCTGCTGTTGCTGGTGTTGCTGTTGCTTTTGCTGTTGCCGTTGCTGTTGTTGCTGTTGCTGTTGCTGTTGCTGTTGCTGTTGCTGTTGCTGTTGCTGGTGTTGCTGTTGCTGGTGTTGCTGTTG
>OX122890.1:44051511-44054011 GCA_944738655.2 Andrena hattorfiana | reverse complement strand
GTGTTGCTGTTGCTGGTGTTGCTGTTGCTGGTGTTGCTGTTGCTGGTGTTGCTGTTGCTGGTGCTGCTGTTGCTGGTGTTGCTGTTGCTGTTGGTGCTGGTGCTGCTGTTGCTGTTGGTGCTGGTGTTGCTGTTGCTGTTGCTGTTGCTGTTGCTGTTGCTGTTGCTGTTGCTGTTGCTGGTGTTGCTGTTGCTGCTGCTTTTGCTGTTGCTGGTGTTGCTGTTGCTGTTGCTGGTGCTGTTGCTGCTGTTGCTGTTGCTGTTGCTGTTGTTGCTGTTGCTGTTGCTGGTGTTGCTGTTGCTGTTGCTGTTGCTGTTGCTGGTGTTGCTGTTGCTGTTGCTGTTGCTGTTGCTGTTGCTGTTGCTGTTGCTGGTGTTGTTGTTGCTGTTGCTGTTGCTGTTGCTGGTGTTGCTGTTGCTGTTGCTGTTGCTGTTGTTGCTGTTGCTGTTGCTGTTGCTGGTGTTGCTGTTGCTGTTGCTGTTGCTGTTGCTGGTGTCGCTGTTGCTGTTGCTGTTGCTGGTGTTGCTGTTGCTGTTGCTGTTGTTGGTGTTGCTGTTGCTGTTGCTGGTGCTGTTGCTGTTGCTGTTGCTGGTGCTGCTGCTGCTGGTGCTGCTGCTGCTGGTGCTGCCGCTGCTGGTGTTGCTGTTGCTGGTGTTGCTGTTGCTGTTGCTGTTGCTGTTGCTGTTGCTGTTGCTGGTGTTGCTGTTGCTGTTGCTTTTGCTGGTGTTGCTGTGGCTGTTGCTTTTGCTGGTGTTGCTGTTGCTGTTGCTGTTGCTGTTGCTGTTGCTGGTGTTGCTGTTGCTGTTGCTGTTGCTGGTGTTGCTGTTGCTGGTGTTGCTGTTGCTGTTGCTGTTGCTGTTGTTGCTGTTGCTAGTGTTGCTGTTGCTGTTGCTGTTGCTGGTGTTGCTGTTGCTGTTGCTGTTGCTGGTGTTGCTGTTGCTGTTGCTGTTGCTGTTGCTGGTGTTGCTATGGCTGGTGTTGCTGTTGCTGGTGTTGCTGTTGCTGGTGTTGCTGTTGCTGTTGCTTTTGCTGGTGTTGCTGTTGCTGTTGCTTTTGCTGGTGTTGCTGTTGCTGTTGCTGGTGTTGCTGTTGCTGTTGCTGTTGCTGGTGTTGCTGTTGCCGTTGCTGTTGCTGTTGCTGTTGCTGTTGCTAGTGTTGCTGTTGCTAGTGTTGCTGTTGCTGTTGCTGTTGCTGTTGCTGGTGTTGCTGTTGCTGTTGCTGTTGCTTTAGCTGCTGTTGCTGTTGCTTTTGCTGCTGTTGCTGTTGCTTTTGCTGGCGTTGCTGTTGCTGTTGCTTTTGCTGGTGTTGCTGTTGCTGTTGCTTTTGCTGCTGTTGCTGTTGCTGTTGATTTTGCTGGTGTGGCTGTTGCTGTTGCTGTTGTTGTTGCTGGTGTTGCTGTTGCCGTTGCTGTTGCTGCTGTTGCTGTTGCTGGTGTTGCTGTTGCTGTTGCTGTTGCTGGTGTTGCTGTTGCTGTTGCTGTTGCTGGTGTTGCTGTTGCTGTTGCTGTTGCTGGTGTTGCTGTTGCTGTTGCTGTTGCTGTTGCTGATGTTGCTGTTGCTGGTGTTGCTGTTGCTGGTGTTGCTGTTGCTGTTGCTGTTGTTGTTGTTGCTGTTGCTGCTGTTGCTGTTGCTGTTGCTGTTGCTGTTGCTGTTGCTGTTGCTGTTGCTGTTGCTGTTGCTGGTGTTGCTGTTGCTGTTGCTGTGGCTGTTGCTGTTGCTGGTGTTGCTGTTGCTGTTGCTGTTTCTGATGCTGGTGTTGCTGTTTCTGATGTTGGTGTTGCTGTTGCTGTTGCTTTTGCTGGTGTTGCTGTTGCTGTTGCTTTTGCTGGTGTTGCTGTTGCTGTTGCTGGTGTTGCTGTTGCTGCTGCTGTTGCTGGTGTTGCTGTTGCTGTTGCTGTTGCTGTTTCTGTTGCTGTTGCTGGTGTTGCTGTTGCTGGTGTTGCTGTTGCTGGTGCTGCTGTTGCAGGTGTTGCTATTGCTGTTGGTGCTGGTGTTGCTGTTGCTGTTGGTGCTGGTGTTGCTGTTGCTGCTGTTGCTGTTGCTGTTGCTGGTGTTGTTGTTGCTGGTGTTGCTCTTGCTGTTGCTGTTGCTGGTGTTGCTGTTGCTGTTGCTGGTGTTGCTGTTGCTGTTGCTGTTCCTGATGCTGGTGTTGCTGTTTCTGATGCTGGTGTTGCTGTTGCTGTTGCTTTTGCTGGTGTTGCTGTTGCTGTTGCTTTTGCTGGTGTTGCTGTTGCTGTTGCTTTTGCTGGTGTTGCTGTTGCTGTTGCTGGTGTTGCTGTTGCTGTTGCTGTTGCTGTTGCTGGTGTTGCTGTTGCTGTTGCTGTTGCTGTTGCTGTTGCTGTTGCTGTTGCTAGTGTTGCTGTTGCTAGTGTTGCTGTTGCTGTTGCTGTTGCTGGTGTTGCTGTTGCTGTTGCTGATGTTGCTGTTGCTGTTGCTGGTGTTGCTGTTGCTGGTGTTGCTGTTGCTGTTGCTGGTGTTGCTGTTGCTGTTGCTGGTGTTGC
>OX122890.1:44044011-44049011 GCA_944738655.2 Andrena hattorfiana | reverse complement strand
CTGTTGCTGTTGCTGGTGTTGCTGTTGCTGCTGCTGTTGCTGGTGTTGCTGTTGCTGTTTCTGTTGCTGTTGCTGTTGCTGTTGCTGGTGTTGCTGTTGCTGGTGTTGCTGTTGCTGGTGCTGCTGTTGCTGGTGTTGCTATTGCTGTTGCTGGTGTTGCTGTTGCTGTTGCTGTTGGTGCTGGTGTTGCTGTTGCTGCTGTTGCTGTTGCTGTTGCTGGTGTTGTTGTTGCTGTTGCTGTTGCTGTTGCTGTTGCTGGTGTTGCTCTTGCTGTTGCTGTTGCTGGTGTTGCTGTTGCTGTTGCTGGTGTTGCTGTTGCTGTTGCTGTTCCTGATGCTGGTGTTGCTGTTTCTGATGCTGGTGTTGCTGTTGCTGTTGCTTTTGCTGGTGTTGCTGTTGCTGTTGCTTTTGCTGGTGTTGCTGTTGCTGTTGCTTTTGCTGGTGTTGCTGTTGCTGTTGCTGGTGTTGCTGTTGCTGTTGCTGTTGCTGTTGCTGATGTTGCTGTTGCTGGTGTTGCTGTTGCTGGTGTTGCTGTTGCTGTTGCTGTTGTTGTTGTTGCTGTTGCTGCTGTTGCTGTTGCTGTTGCTGTTGCTGTTGCTGTTGCTGTTGCTGTTGCTGGTGTTGCTGTTGCTGTTGCTGTGGCTGTTGCTGTTGCTGGTGTTGCTGTTGCTGTTGCTGTTTCTGATGCTGGTGTTGCTGTTTCTGATGTTGGTGTTGCTGTTGCTGTTGCTGGTGTTGCTGTTGCTGTTGCTGTTGCTGTTGCTGTTGCTGTTGCTAGTGTTGCTGTTGCTAGTGTTGCTGCTGCTGTTGCTGTTGCTGGTGTTGCTGTTGCTGTTGCTGTTGCTTTTGCTGCTGTTGCTGTTGCTGTTGCTTTTGCTGGTGTTGCTGTTGCTGTTGCTTTTGCTGGTGTTGCTGTTGCTGTTGCTGTTGTTGTTGTTGCTGTTGCTGCTGTTGCTGTTGCTGTTGCTGTTGCTGTTGCTGTTGCTGTTGCTGTTGCTGGTGTTGCTGTTGCTGGTGCTGCTGTTGCTGGTGTTGCTGTTGCTGTTGGTGCTGGTGTTGCTGTTGCTGGTGTTGCTGTTGCTGTTGGTGCTGGTGCTGCTGTTGCTGTTGGTGCTGGTGTTACTGTTGCTGTTGCTGTTGCTGTTGCTGGTGTTGCTGTTGCTGGTGTTGCTGTTGCTGTTGCTGGTGTTGCTGTTGCTGTTGCTGTTGCTGGTGTTGCTGTTGCTGTTGCTGTTGCTGTTGCTGTTGCTGTTGCTAGTGTTGCTGTTGCTAGTGTTGCTGTTGCTGTTGCTGTTGCTGTTGCTGGTGTTGCTGTTGCTGTTGCTGTTGCTTTTGCTGCTGTTGCTGTTGTTTTGCTGGTGTTGCTGTTGCTGTTGCTTTTGCTGGTGTTGCTGTTGCTGTTGCTTTTGCAGGTGTTGCTGTTTCTGTTGCTTTTGCTGGTGTTGCTGTTGCTGTTGCTGGAGTTGCTGTTGCTGCTGCTGTTGCTGGTGTTGCTGTTGCTGTTTCTGTTGCTGTTGCTGTTGCTGGTGTTGCTGTTGCTGGTGTTGCTGTTGCTGGTGCTGCTGTTGCTGGTGTTGCTATTTCTGTTGGTGCTGGTGTTGCTGTTGCTGTTGGTGCTGGTGTTGCTGTTGCTGCTGTTGCTGTTGCTGTTGCTGGTGTTGTTGTTGCTGTTGCTGTTGCTGTTGCTGTTGCTGGTGTTGCTCTTGCTGTTGCTGTTGCTGGTGTTGCTGTTGCTGTTGCTGGTGTTGCTGTTGCTGTTGCTGTTCCTGATGCTGGTGTTGCTGTTTCTGATGCTGGTGTTGCTGTTGCTGTTGCTTTTGCTGGTGTTGCTGTTGCTGTTGCTTTTGCTGGTGTTGCTGTTGCTGTTGCTGTTGCTGTTGCTGTTGCTGTTGCTGTTGCTGTTGCTGTTGCTGGTGTTGCTGTTGCTGTTGCTGTGGCTGTTGCTGTTGCTGGTGTTGCTGTTGCTGTTGCTGTTTCTGATGCTGGTGTTGCTGTTTCTGATGTTGGTGTTGCTGTTGCTGTTGCTTTTGCTGGTGTTGCTGTTGCTGTTGCTTTTGCTGGTGTTGCTGTTGCTGTTGCTGGTGTTGCTGTTGCTGCTGCTGTTGCTGGTGTTGCTGTTGCTGTTTCTGTTGCTGTTGCTGTTGCTGTTGCTGGTGTTGCTGTTGCTGGTGTTGCTGTTGCTGGTGCTGCTGTTGCTGGTGTTGCTATTGCTGTTGCTGGTGTTGCTGTTGCTGTTGGTGCTGGTGTTGCTGTTGCTGCTGTTGCTGTTGCTGTTGCTTTTGCTGGTGTTACTGTTGCTGTTGCTTTTGCTGGTGTTGCTGTTGCTGTTGCTTTTGCTGGTGTTGCTGTTGCTGTTGCTGGTGTTGCTGTTGCTGTTGCTGTTGCTGTTGCTGGTGTTGCTGTTGCTGTTGCTGTTGCTGTTGCTGTTGCTGTTGCTCTTGCTGTTGCTGTTGCTAGTGTTGCTGTTGCTAGTGTTGCTGTTGCTGTTGCTGTTGCTGGTGTTGCTGTTGCTGTTGCTGTGGCTGTTGCTGTTGCTGGTGTTGCTGTTGCTGTTGCTGTTGCTGTTGCTGTTGCTGTTGCTGGTGTTGCTGTTGCTGTTGCTGTTGCTGTTGCTGGTGTCGCTGTTGCTGTTGCTGTTGCTGGTGTTGCTGTTGCTGTTGCTGTTGTTGGTGTTGCTGTTGCTGTTGCTGGTGCTGTTGCTGTTGCTGTTGCTGGTGCTGCTGCTGCTGGTGCTGCTGCTGCTGGTGCTGCCGCTGCTGGTGTTGCTGTTGCTGGTGTTGCTGTTGCTGGTGTTGCTGTTGCTGTTGCTGTTGCTGTTGCTGGTGTTGCTGTTGCTGTTGCTGTTGCTGTTGCTGTTGCTGTTGCTGTTGCTGGTGTTGCTGTTGCTGTTGCTGTTGCTGGTGTTGCTGTTGCTGTTGCTGTTGCTGGTGTTGCTGTTGCTGTTGCTGTTGCTGTTGCTGGTGTTGCTGTTGCTGTTGCTGTTGCTGGTGTTGCTGTTGCTGTTGCTGTTGCTGGTGTTGCTGTTGCTGTTGCTGTGGCTGTTGCTGTTGCTGGTGTTGCTGTTGCTGTTGCTGTTGCTGTTGCTGTTGCAGTTGCTGTTGCTGTTGCTGGTGTTGCTGTTGCTGTTGCTGGTGTTGCTGTTGCTGTTGCTGGTGTTGCTGTTGCTGTTGCTGGTGCTGTTGCTGTTGCTGTTGCTGGTGCTGCTGCTGCTGGTGCTGCTGCTGCTGGTGTTGCTGTTGCTGGTGCTGCTGCTGCTGGTGTTGCTGTTGCTGGTTTTGCTGTTGCTGGTGTTGCTGTTGCTGGTGTTGCTGTTGCTGGTGTTGCTGTTGCTGGTGTTGCTGTTGCTGGTGCTGCTGTTGCTGGTGTTGCTGTTGCTGTTGGTGCTGGTGCTGCTGTTGCTGTTGGTGCTGGTGTTGCTGTTGCTGTTGCTGTTGCTGTTGCTGTTGCTGTTGCTGTTGCTGTTGCTGTTGCTGGTGTTGCTGTTGCTGCTGCTTTTGCTGTTGCTGGTGTTGCTGTTGCTGTTGCTGGTGCTGTTGCTGCTGTTGCTGTTGCTGTTGCTGTTGTTGCTGTTGCTGTTGCTGGTGTTGCTGTTGCTGTTGCTGTTGCTGTTGCTGGTGTTGCTGTTGCTGGTGTTGCTGTTGCTGGTGCTGCTGTTGCTGGTGTTGCTGATGCTGTTGGTGCTGGTGTTGCTGTTGCTGTTGGTGCTGGTGTTGCTGTTGCTGTTGCTGTTGCTGTTGCTGGTGTTGCTGTTGCTGTTGCTGGTGTTGCTGTTGCTGTTGCTGTTGCTGTTGCTGTTGCTGTTGCTGTTGCTGGTGTTGTTGTTGCTGTTGCTGTTGCTGTTGCTGGTGTTGCTGTTGCTGTTGCTGTTGCTGGTGTTGCTGTTGCTGGTGTTGCTGTTGCTGGTGCTGCTGTTGCTGGTGTTGCTGTTGCTGTTGGTGCTGGTGTTGCTGTTGCTGTTGCTGTTGCTGTTGCTGTTGCTGGTGTTGCTGTTGCTGTTGCTTTTGCTGGTGTTGCTGTGGCTGTTGCTTTTGCTGGTGTTGCTGTTGCTGTTGCTTTTGCTGGTGTTGCTGTTGCTGTTGCTTTTGCTGGTGTGGCTGTTGCTGTTGCTGTTGCTGTTGCTGGTGTTGCTGTTGCTGTTGCTGTTGCTGGTGTTGCTGTTGCTGTTGCTGTTGCTGGTGTTGCTGTTGCTGTTGCTGTTGCTGGTGTTGCTGTTGCTGTTGCTGTTGCTGGTGTTGCTGTTGCTGGTGTTGCTGTTGCTGTTGCTGTTGCTGTTGTTGCTGTTGCTAGTGTTGCTGTTGCTGTTGCTGTTGCTGGTGTTGCTGTTGCTGTTGCTGTTGCTGGTGTTGCTGTTGCTGTTGCTGTTGCTGTTGCTGGTGTTGCTATGGCTGGTGTTGCTGTTGCTGGTGTTGCTGTTGCTGGTGTTGCTGTTGCTGTTGCTTTTGCTGGTGTTGCTGTTGCTGTTGCTTTTGCTGGTGTTGCTGTTGCTGTTGCTGGTGTTGCTGTTGCTGTTGCTGGTGTTGCTGTTGCTGTTGCTGTTTCTGATGCTGGTGTTGCTGTTTCTGATGCTGGTGTTGCTGTTGCTGTTGCTTTTGCTGGTGTTGCTGTTGCTGTTGCTTTTGCTGGTGTTGCTGTTGCTGTTGCTGGTGTTGCTGTTGCTGCTGCTGTTGCTGGTGTTGCTGTTGCTGTTGCTGTTGCTGTTGCTGTTGCTGTTGCTGGTGTTGCTGTTGCTGGTGTTGCTGTTGCTGGTGCTGCTGTTGCAGGTGTTGCTATTGCTGTTGGTGCTGGTGTTGCTGTTGCTGTTGGTGCTGGTGTTGCTGTTGCTGGTGTTGCTGTTGCTGTTGGTGCTGGTGCTGCTGTTGCTGTTGGTGCTGGTGTTGCTGTTGCTGGTGTTGCTGTTGCTGTTGCTGTGGCTGTTGCTGTTGCTGTTGCTGTTGCTGGTGTTGCTGTTGCTGTTGCTGTTGCTGGTGTTGCTGTTGCTGTTGCTGTTGCTGGTGTTGCTG
>OX122890.1:44029011-44031511 GCA_944738655.2 Andrena hattorfiana | reverse complement strand
GCTGTTGCTGGTGTTGCTGTTGCTGTTTCTGTTGCTGTTGCTGTTGCTGGTGTTGCTGTTGCTGGTGTTGCTGTTGCTGGTGCTGCTGTTGCTGGTGTTGCTATTTCTGTTGGTGCTGGTGTTGCTGTTGCTGTTGGTGCTGGTGTTGCTGTTGCTGCTGTTGCTGTTGCTGTTGCTGGTGTTGTTGTTGCTGTTGCTGTTGCTGTTGCTGTTGCTGGTGTTGCTCTTGCTGTTGCTGTTGCTGGTGTTGCTGTTGCTGTTGCTGGTGTTGCTGTTGCTGTTGCTGTTCCTGATGCTGGTGTTGCTGTTTCTGATGCTGGTGTTGCTGTTGCTGTTGCTTTTGCTGGTGTTGCTGTTGCTGTTGCTTTTGCTGGTGTTGCTGTTGCTGTTGCTGTTGCTGTTGCTGTTGCTGTTGCTGTTGCTGTTGCTGTTGCTGGTGTTGCTGTTGCTGTTGCTGTGGCTGTTGCTGTTGCTGGTGTTGCTGTTGCTGCTGCTGTTGCTGGTGTTGCTGTTGCTGTTTCTGTTGCTGTTGCTGTTGCTGTTGCTGGTGTTGCTGTTGCTGGTGTTGCTGTTGCTGGTGCTGCTGTTGCTGGTGTTGCTATTGCTGTTGCTGGTGTTGCTGTTGCTGTTGGTGCTGGTGTTGCTGTTGCTGCTGTTGCTGTTGCTGTTGCTTTTGCTGGTGTTACTGTTGCTGTTGCTTTTGCTGGTGTTGCTGTTGCTGTTGCTTTTGCTGGTGTTGCTGTTGCTGTTGCTGGTGTTGCTGTTGCTGTTGCTGTTGCTGTTGCTGGTGTTGCTGTTGCTGTTGCTGTTGCTGTTGCTGTTGCTGTTGCTGTTGCTGTTGCTAGTGTTGCTGTTGCTAGTGTTGCTGTTGCTGTTGCTGTTGCTGGTGTTGCTGTTGCTGTTGCTGTTGCTGATGATGCTGTTGCTGTTGCTGGTGTTGCTGTTGCTGGTGTTGCTGTTGCTGTTGCTAGTGTTGCTGTTGCTAGTGTTGCTGCTGCTGTTGCTGTTGCTGGTGTTGCTGTTGCTGTTGCTGTTGCTTTTGCTGCTGTTGCTGTTGCTGTTGCTTTTGCTGGTGTTGCTGTTGCTGTTGCTTTTGCTGGTGTTGCTGTTGCTGTTGCTTTTGCTGGTGTTGCTGTTGCTGTTGCTTTTGCTGGTGTTGCTGTTGCTGTTGCTTTTGCTGGTGTTGCTGTTGCTGTTGCTGTTGCTTTTGCTGGTGTTGCTGTTGCTGTTGCTGTTGCTGTTGCTGGTGTTGCTGTTGCTGTTGCTGTTGCTGGTGTTGCTGTTGCTGTTGCTGTTGCTGGTGTTGCTGTTGCTGTTGCTGTTGCTGGTGTTGCTGTTGCTGTTGCTGGTGTTGCTGTTGCTGTTGCTGTTGCTGGTGTTGCTGTTGCTGTTGCTGTTGCTGTTGCTGGTGTTGCTGTTGCTGTTGCTGTGGCTGTTGCTGTTGCTGGTGTTGCTGTTGCTGTTGCTGGTGTTGCTGTTGCTGTTGCTGTTGCTGTTGCTGTTGCTGTTGCTGGTGTTGCTGTTGCTGTTGCTGGTGTTGCTGTTGCTGTTGCTGGTGTTGCTGTTGCTGTTGCTGTTGCTGTTGCTGGTGTTGCTGTTGCTGTTGGTGCTGGTGTTGCTGTTGCTGTTGCTGTTGCTGGTGTTGCTGTTGCTGTTGCTGTTGCTGGTGTTGCTGTTGCTGTTGCTGGTGTTGCTGTTGCTGTTGCTGGTGTTGCTGTTGCTGTTGCTGTTGCTGTTGCTGGTGTTGCTGTTGCTGTTGCTGTTTCTGATGCTGGTGTTGCTGTTTCTGATGTTGGTGTTGCTGTTGCTGTTGCTTTTGCTGGTGTTGCTGTTGCTGTTGCTTTTGCTGGTGTTGCTGTTGCTGGTGTTGCTGTTGCTGTTGCTGTGGTTGTTGCTGTTGCTGGTGTTGCTGTTGCTGTTGCTAGTGATGCTGTTGCTGTTGCTGTTGCTGTTGCTGATGTTGCTGTTGCTGGTGTTGCTGTTGCTGGTGTTGCTGTTGCTGTTGCTGTTGTTGTTGTTGCTGTTGCTGCTGTTGCTGTTGCTGTTGCTGTTGCTGTTGCTGTTGCTGTTGCTGGTGTTGCTGTTGCTGTTGCTGTTGCTGTTGCTGATGTTGCTGTTGCTGGTGTTGCTGTTGCTGGTGTTGCTGTTGCTGTTGCTGTTGTTGTTGTTGCTGTTGCTGCTGTTGCTGTTGCTGTTGCTGTTGCTGTTGCTGTTGCTGTTGCTGTTGCTGTTGCTGTTGCTGGTGTTGCTGTTGCTGTTGCTGTGGCTGTTGCTGTTGCTGGTGTTGCTGTTGCTGTTGCTGTTTCTGATGCTGGTGTTGCTGTTTCTGATGTTGGTGTTGCTGTTGCTGTTGCTTTTGCTGGTGTTGCTGTTGCTGTTGCTTTTGCTGGTGTTGCTGTTGCTGTTGCTGGTGTTGCTGTTGCTGCTGCTGTTGCTGGTGTTGCTGTTGCTGTTGCTGTTGCTGTTGCTGTTGCTGTTGCTGGTGTTGCTGTTGCTGGTG
>OX122890.1:44021511-44024011 GCA_944738655.2 Andrena hattorfiana | reverse complement strand
TGTTGCTGGTGTTGCTGTTGCTGTTGCTGTTGCTGTTGCTGGTGTTGCTATGGCTGGTGTTGCTGTTGCTGGTGTTGCTGTTGCTGGTGTTGCTGTTGCTGTTGCTTTTGCTGGTGTTGCTGTTGCTGTTGCTTTTGCTGGTGTTGCTGTTGCTGTTGCTGGTGTTGCTGTTGCTGTTGCTGTTGCTGGTGTTGCTGTTGCCGTTGCTGTTGCTGTTGCTGTTGCTGTTGCTAGTGTTGCTGTTGCTAGTGTTGCTGTTGCTGTTGCTGTTGCTGTTGCTGGTGTTGCTGTTGCTGTTGGTGTTGCTTTAGCTGCTGTTGCTGTTGCTTTTGCTGCTGTTGCTGTTGCTTTTGCTGGCGTTGCTGTTGCTGTTGCTTTTGCTGGTGTTGCTGTTGCTGTTGCTTTTGCTGCTGTTGCTGTTGCTGTTGATTTTGCTGGTGTGGCTGTTGCTGTTGCTGTTGTTGTTGCTGGTGTTGCTGTTGCCGTTGCTGTTGCTGGTGTTGCGGTTGCTGTTGCTGGTGTTGCTGTTGCTGTTGCTGTTGCTGTTGCTGGTGTTGCTGTTGCTGTTGCTGTTGCTGTTGCTGGTGTTGCTGTTGCTGTTGCTGTTGCTGGTGTTGCTGTTGCTGTTGCTGGTGTTGCTGTTGCTGTTGCTGTTGCTGGTGTTGCTGTTGCTGTTGCTGTTGCTGGTGTTGCTGTTGCTGTTGCTGTTGCTGGTGTTGCTGTTGCTGTTGCTGTTGCTGTTGCTGATGTTGCTGTTGCTGGTGTTGCTGTTGCTGGTGTTGCTGTTGCTGTTGCTGTTGTTGTTGTTGCTGTTGCTGCTGTTGCTGTTGCTGTTGCTGTTGCTGTTGCTGTTGCTGTTGCTGTTGCTGTTGCTGGTGTTGCTGTTGCTGTTGCTGTGGCTGTTGCTGTTGCTGGTGTTGCTGTTGCTGTTGCTGTTTCTGATGCTGGTGTTGCTGTTTCTGATGTTGGTGTTGCTGTTGCTGTTGCTTTTGCTGGTGTTGCTGTTGCTGTTGCTTTTGCTGGTGTTGCTGTTGCTGTTGCTGGTGTTGCTGTTGCTGCTGCTGTTGCTGGTGTTGCTGTTGCTGTTGCTGTTGCTGTTGCTGTTGCTGTTGCTGGTGTTGCTGTTGCTGGTGTTGCTGTTGCTGGTGCTGCTGTTGCAGGTGTTGCTATTGCTGTTGGTGCTGGTGTTGCTGTTGCTGTTGGTGCTGGTGTTGCTGTTGCTGCTGTTGCTGTTGCTGTTGCTGGTGTTGTTGTTGCTGTTGCTGTTGCTGTTGCTGTTGCTGGTGTTGCTCTTGCTGTTGCTGTTGCTGGTGTTGCTGTTGCTGTTGCTGGTGTTGCTGTTGCTGTTGCTGTTCCTGATGCTGGTGTTGCTGTTTCTGATGCTGGTGTTGCTGTTGCTGTTGCTTTTGCTGGTGTTGCTGTTGCTGTTGCTTTTGCTGGTGTTGCTGTTGCTGTTGCTTTTGCTGGTGTTGCTGTTGCTGTTGCTGGTGTTGCTGTTGCTGTTGCTGTTGCTGTTGCTGGTGTTGCTGTTGCTGTTGCTGTTGCTGTTGCTGTTGCTGTTGCTGTTGCTAGTGTTGCTGTTGCTAGTGTTGCTGTTGCTGTTGCTGTTGCTGGTGTTGCTGTTGCTGTTGCTGATGTTGCTGTTGCTGTTGCTGGTGTTGCTGTTGCTGGTGTTGCTGTTGCTGTTGCTGGTGTTGCTGTTGCTGTTGCTGGTGTTGCTGTTGCTGTTGCTGTTTCTGATGCTGGTGTTGCTGTTTCTGATGCTGGTGTTGCTGTTGCTGTTGCTTTTGCTGGTGTTGCTGTTGCTGTTGCTTTTGCTGGTGTTGCTGTTGCTGTTGCTGGTGTTGCTGTTGCTGTTGCTGTTGCTGGTGTTGCTGTTGCTGTTGCTGTTGCTGGTGTTGCTGTTGCTGTTGCTGTTGCTGGTGTTGCTGTTGCTGTTGCTGTTGCTGGTGTTGCTGTTGCTGTTGCTGTTGCTGGTGTTGCTGTTGCTGGTGTTGCTGTTGCTGTTGCTGTTGCTGTTGTTGCTGTTGCTAGTGTTGCTGTTGCTGTTGCTGTTGCTGGTGTTGCTGTTGCTGTTGCTGTTGCTGGTGTTGCTGTTGCTGTTGCTGTTGCTGTTGCTGGTGTTGCTATAGCTGGTGTTGCTGTTGCTGGTGTTGCTGTTGCTGGTGTTGCTGTTGCTGTTGCTTTTGCTGGTGTTGCTGTTGCTGTTGCTTTTGCTGGTGTTGCTGTTGCTGTTGCTGGTGTTGCTGTTGCTGTTGCTGTTGCTGGTGTTGCTGTTGCCGTTGCTGTTGCTGTTGCTGTTGCTGTTCCTAGTGTTGCTGTTGCTAGTGTTGCTGTTGCTGTTGCTGTTGCTGTTGCTGGTGTTGCTGTTGCTGTTGCTGTTGCTTTAGCTGCTGTTGCTGTTGCTTTTGCTGCTGTTGCTGTTGCTTTTGCTGGCGTTGCTGTTGCTGTTGCTTTTGCTGGTGTTGCTGTTGCTGTTGCTTTTGCTGCTGTTGCTGTT
>OX122890.1:43989011-43994011 GCA_944738655.2 Andrena hattorfiana | reverse complement strand
GCTGGTGTTGCTGTTGCTGGTGCTGCTGTTGCTGGTGTTGCTATTGCTGTTGCTGGTGTTGCTGTTGCTGTTGCTGTTGGTGCTGGTGTTGCTGTTGCTGCTGTTGCTGTTGCTGTTGCTGGTGTTGTTGTTGCTGTTGCTGTTGCTGTTGCTGTTGCTGGTGTTGCTCTTGCTGTTGCTGTTGCTGGTGTTGCTGTTGCTGTTGCTGGTGTTGCTGTTGCTGTTGCTGTTCCTGATGCTGGTGTTGCTGTTTCTGATGCTGGTGTTGCTGTTGCTGTTGCTTTTGCTGGTGTTGCTGTTGCTGTTGCTTTTGCTGGTGTTGCTGTTGCTGTTGCTTTTGCTGGTGTTGCTGTTGCTGTTGCTGGTGTTGCTGTTGCTGTTGCTGTTGCTGTTGCTGATGTTGCTGTTGCTGGTGTTGCTGTTGCTGGTGTTGCTGTTGCTGTTGCTGTTGTTGTTGTTGCTGTTGCTGCTGTTGCTGTTGCTGTTGCTGTTGCTGTTGCTGTTGCTGTTGCTGTTGCTGGTGTTGCTGTTGCTGTTGCTGTGGCTGTTGCTGTTGCTGGTGTTGCTGTTGCTGTTGCTGTTTCTGATGCTGGTGTTGCTGTTTCTGATGTTGGTGTTGCTGTTGCTGTTGCTGGTGTTGCTGTTGCTGTTGCTGTTGCTGTTGCTGTTGCTGTTGCTAGTGTTGCTGTTGCTAGTGTTGCTGCTGCTGTTGCTGTTGCTGGTGTTGCTGTTGCTGTTGCTGTTGCTTTTGCTGCTGTTGCTGTTGCTGTTGCTTTTGCTGGTGTTGCTGTTGCTGTTGCTTTTGCTGGTGTTGCTGTTGCTGTTGCTGTTGTTGTTGTTGCTGTTGCTGCTGTTGCTGTTGCTGTTGCTGTTGCTGTTGCTGTTGCTGTTGCTGTTGCTGGTGTTGCTGTTGCTGGTGCTGCTGTTGCTGGTGTTGCTGTTGCTGTTGGTGCTGGTGTTGCTGTTGCTGGTGTTGCTGTTGCTGTTGGTGCTGGTGCTGCTGTTGCTGTTGGTGCTGGTGTTACTGTTGCTGTTGCTGTTGCTGTTGCTGGTGTTGCTGTTGCTGGTGTTGCTGTTGCTGTTGCTGGTGTTGCTGTTGCTGTTGCTGTTGCTGGTGTTGCTGTTGCTGTTGCTGTTGCTGTTGCTGTTGCTGTTGCTAGTGTTGCTGTTGCTAGTGTTGCTGTTGCTGTTGCTGTTGCTGTTGCTGGTGTTGCTGTTGCTGTTGCTGTTGCTTTTGCTGCTGTTGCTGTTGTTTTGCTGGTGTTGCTGTTGCTGTTGCTTTTGCTGGTGTTGCTGTTGCTGTTGCTTTTGCAGGTGTTGCTGTTTCTGTTGCTTTTGCTGGTGTTGCTGTTGCTGTTGCTGGAGTTGCTGTTGCTGCTGCTGTTGCTGGTGTTGCTGTTGCTGTTTCTGTTGCTGTTGCTGTTGCTGGTGTTGCTGTTGCTGGTGTTGCTGTTGCTGGTGCTGCTGTTGCTGGTGTTGCTATTTCTGTTGGTGCTGGTGTTGCTGTTGCTGTTGGTGCTGGTGTTGCTGTTGCTGCTGTTGCTGTTGCTGTTGCTGGTGTTGTTGTTGCTGTTGCTGTTGCTGTTGCTGTTGCTGGTGTTGCTCTTGCTGTTGCTGTTGCTGGTGTTGCTGTTGCTGTTGCTGGTGTTGCTGTTGCTGTTGCTGTTCCTGATGCTGGTGTTGCTGTTTCTGATGCTGGTGTTGCTGTTGCTGTTGCTTTTGCTGGTGTTGCTGTTGCTGTTGCTTTTGCTGGTGTTGCTGTTGCTGTTGCTGTTGCTGTTGCTGTTGCTGTTGCTGTTGCTGTTGCTGTTGCTGGTGTTGCTGTTGCTGTTGCTGTGGCTGTTGCTGTTGCTGGTGTTGCTGTTGCTGTTGCTGTTTCTGATGCTGGTGTTGCTGTTTCTGATGTTGGTGTTGCTGTTGCTGTTGCTTTTGCTGGTGTTGCTGTTGCTGTTGCTTTTGCTGGTGTTGCTGTTGCTGTTGCTGGTGTTGCTGTTGCTGCTGCTGTTGCTGGTGTTGCTGTTGCTGTTTCTGTTGCTGTTGCTGTTGCTGTTGCTGGTGTTGCTGTTGCTGGTGTTGCTGTTGCTGGTGCTGCTGTTGCTGGTGTTGCTATTGCTGTTGCTGGTGTTGCTGTTGCTGTTGGTGCTGGTGTTGCTGTTGCTGCTGTTGCTGTTGCTGTTGCTTTTGCTGGTGTTACTGTTGCTGTTGCTTTTGCTGGTGTTGCTGTTGCTGTTGCTTTTGCTGGTGTTGCTGTTGCTGTTGCTGGTGTTGCTGTTGCTGTTGCTGTTGCTGTTGCTGGTGTTGCTGTTGCTGTTGCTGTTGCTGTTGCTGTTGCTGTTGCTCTTGCTGTTGCTGTTGCTAGTGTTGCTGTTGCTAGTGTTGCTGTTGCTGTTGCTGTTGCTGGTGTTGCTGTTGCTGTTGCTGTGGCTGTTGCTGTTGCTGGTGTTGCTGTTGCTGTTGCTGTTGCTGTTGCTGTTGCTGTTGCTGGTGTTGCTGTTGCTGTTGCTGTTGCTGTTGCTGGTGTCGCTGTTGCTGTTGCTGTTGCTGGTGTTGCTGTTGCTGTTGCTGTTGTTGGTGTTGCTGTTGCTGTTGCTGGTGCTGTTGCTGTTGCTGTTGCTGGTGCTGCTGCTGCTGGTGCTGCTGCTGCTGGTGCTGCCGCTGCTGGTGTTGCTGTTGCTGGTGTTGCTGTTGCTGGTGTTGCTGTTGCTGTTGCTGTTGCTGTTGCTGGTGTTGCTGTTGCTGTTGCTGTTGCTGTTGCTGTTGCTGTTGCTGTTGCTGGTGTTGCTGTTGCTGTTGCTGTTGCTGGTGTTGCTGTTGCTGTTGCTGTTGCTGGTGTTGCTGTTGCTGTTGCTGTTGCTGTTGCTGGTGTTGCTGTTGCTGTTGCTGTTGCTGGTGTTGCTGTTGCTGTTGCTGTTGCTGGTGTTGCTGTTGCTGTTGCTGTGGCTGTTGCTGTTGCTGGTGTTGCTGTTGCTGTTGCTGTTGCTGTTGCTGTTGCAGTTGCTGTTGCTGTTGCTGGTGTTGCTGTTGCTGTTGCTGGTGTTGCTGTTGCTGTTGCTGGTGTTGCTGTTGCTGTTGCTGGTGCTGTTGCTGTTGCTGTTGCTGGTGCTGCTGCTGCTGGTGCTGCTGCTGCTGGTGTTGCTGTTGCTGGTGCTGCTGCTGCTGGTGTTGCTGTTGCTGGTTTTGCTGTTGCTGGTGTTGCTGTTGCTGGTGTTGCTGTTGCTGGTGTTGCTGTTGCTGGTGTTGCTGTTGCTGGTGCTGCTGTTGCTGGTGTTGCTGTTGCTGTTGGTGCTGGTGCTGCTGTTGCTGTTGGTGCTGGTGTTGCTGTTGCTGTTGCTGTTGCTGTTGCTGTTGCTGTTGCTGTTGCTGTTGCTGGTGTTGCTGTTGCTGCTGCTTTTGCTGTTGCTGGTGTTGCTGTTGCTGTTGCTGGTGCTGTTGCTGCTGTTGCTGTTGCTGTTGCTGTTGTTGCTGTTGCTGTTGCTGGTGTTGCTGTTGCTGTTGCTGTTGCTGTTGCTGGTGTTGCTGTTGCTGGTGTTGCTGTTGCTGGTGCTGCTGTTGCTGGTGTTGCTGATGCTGTTGGTGCTGGTGTTGCTGTTGCTGTTGGTGCTGGTGTTGCTGTTGCTGTTGCTGTTGCTGTTGCTGGTGTTGCTGTTG
This sequence comes from Andrena hattorfiana, assembly GCA_944738655.2. Classification (NCBI taxonomy): domain Eukaryota; kingdom Metazoa; phylum Arthropoda; class Insecta; order Hymenoptera; family Andrenidae; genus Andrena; species Andrena hattorfiana. The sequence goes on along the minus strand of OX122890.1, from coordinate 43,990,363 downwards.
CTGTTGCTGGTGTTGCTGTTGCTGTTGCTGTTGCTGTTGCTGTTGCTGTTGCTGTTGCTGGTGTTGTTGTTGCTGTTGCTGTTGCTGTTGCTGGTGTTGCTGTTGCTGTTGCTGTTGCTGGTGTTGCTGTTGCTGGTGTTGCTGTTGCTGGTGCTGCTGTTGCTGGTGTTGCTGTTGCTGTTGGTGCTGGTGTTGCTGTTGCTGTTGCTGTTGCTGTTGCTGTTGCTGGTGTTGCTGTTGCTGTTGCTTTTGCTGGTGTTGCTGTGGCTGTTGCTTTTGCTGGTGTTGCTGTTGCTGTTGCTTTTGCTGGTGTTGCTGTTGCTGTTGCTTTTGCTGGTGTGGCTGTTGCTGTTGCTGTTGCTGTTGCTGGTGTTGCTGTTGCTGTTGCTGTTGCTGGTGTTGCTGTTGCTGTTGCTGTTGCTGGTGTTGCTGTTGCTGTTGCTGTTGCTGGTGTTGCTGTTGCTGTTGCTGTTGCTGGTGTTGCTGTTGCTGGTGTTGCTGTTGCTGTTGCTGTTGCTGTTGTTGCTGTTGCTAGTGTTGCTGTTGCTGTTGCTGTTGCTGGTGTTGCTGTTGCTGTTGCTGTTGCTGGTGTTGCTGTTGCTGTTGCTGTTGCTGTTGCTGGTGTTGCTATGGCTGGTGTTGCTGTTGCTGGTGTTGCTGTTGCTGGTGTTGCTGTTGCTGGTGTTGCTGTTGCTGTTGCTTTTGCTGGTGTTGCTGTTGCTGTTGCTTTTGCTGGTGTTGCTGTTGCTGTTGCTGGTGTTGCTGTTGCTGTTGCTGGTGTTGCTGTTGCTGTTGCTGTTTCTGATGCTGGTGTTGCTGTTTCTGATGCTGGTGTTGCTGTTGCTGTTGCTTTTGCTGGTGTTGCTGTTGCTGTTGCTTTTGCTGGTGTTGCTGTTGCTGTTGCTGGTGTTGCTGTTGCTGCTGCTGTTGCTGGTGTTGCTGTTGCTGTTGCTGTTGCTGTTGCTGTTGCTGTTGCTGGTGTTGCTGTTGCTGGTGTTGCTGTTGCTGGTGCTGCTGTTGCAGGTGTTGCTATTGCTGTTGGTGCTGGTGTTGCTGTTGCTGTTGGTGCTGGTGTTGCTGTTGCTGGTGTTGCTGTTGCTGTTGGTGCTGGTGCTGCTGTTGCTGTTGGTGCTGGTGTTGCTGTTGCTGGTGTTGCTGTTGCTGTTGCTGTGGCTGTTGCTGTTGCTGTTGCTGTTGCTGGTGTTGCTGTTGCTGTTGCTGTTGCTGGTGTTGCTGTTGCTGTTGCTGTTGCTGGTGTTGCTGTCGCTGTTGCTGTTGCTGGTGTTGCTGTTGCTGTTGCTTTTGCTGGTGTTGCTGTTGCTGTTGCTTTTGCTGGTGTTGCTGTTGCTGTT
>OX122890.1:43949011-43951511 GCA_944738655.2 Andrena hattorfiana | reverse complement strand
GTTGCTGTTGCTGTTGCTGTTGCTGTTGCTAGTGTTGCTGTTGCTAGTGTTGCTGTTGCTGTTGCTGTTGCTGTTGCTGGTGTTGCTGTTGCTGTTGCTGTTGCTTTTGCTGCTGTTGCTGTTGTTTTGCTGGTGTTGCTGTTGCTGTTGCTTTTGCTGGTGTTGCTGTTGCTGTTGCTTTTGCTGGTGTTGCTGTTTCTGTTGCTTTTGCTGGTGTTGCTGTTGCTGTTGCTGGTGTTGCTGTTGCTGCTGCTGTTGCTGGTGTTGCTGTTGCTGTTTCTGTTGCTGTTGCTGTTGCTGGTGTTGCTGTTGCTGGTGTTGCTGTTGCTGGTGCTGCTGTTGCTGGTGTTGCTATTTCTGTTGGTGCTGGTGTTGCTGTTGCTGTTGGTGCTGGTGTTGCTGTTGCTGCTGTTGCTGTTGCTGTTGCTGGTGTTGTTGTTGCTGTTGCTGTTGCTGTTGCTGTTGCTGGTGTTGCTCTTGCTGTTGCTGTTGCTGGTGTTGCTGTTGCTGTTGCTGGTGTTGCTGTTGCTGTTGCTGTTCCTGATGCTGGTGTTGCTGTTTCTGATGCTGGTGTTGCTGTTGCTGTTGCTTTTGCTGGTGTTGCTGTTGCTGTTGCTTTTGCTGGTGTTGCTGTTGCTGTTGCTGTTGCTGTTGCTGTTGCTGTTGCTGTTGCTGTTGCTGTTGCTGGTGTTGCTGTTGCTGTTGCTGTGGCTGTTGCTGTTGCTGGTGTTGCTGTTGCTGTTGCTGTTTCTGATGCTGGTGTTGCTGTTTCTGATGTTGGTGTTGCTGTTGCTGTTGCTTTTGCTGGTGTTGCTGTTGCTGTTGCTTTTGCTGGTGTTGCTGTTGCTGTTGCTGGTGTTGCTGTTGCTGCTGCTGTTGCTGGTGTTGCTGTTGCTGTTTCTGTTGCTGTTGCTGTTGCTGTTGCTGGTGTTGCTGTTGCTGGTGTTGCTGTTGCTGGTGCTGCTGTTGCTGGTGTTGCTATTGCTGTTGCTGGTGTTGCTGTTGCTGTTGGTTCTGGTGTTGCTGTTGCTGCTGTTGCTGTTGCTGTTGCTTTTGCTGGTGTTACTGTTGCTGTTGCTTTTGCTGGTGTTGCTGTTGCTGTTGCTTTTGCTGGTGTTGCTGTTGCTGTTGCTGGTGTTGCTGTTGCTGTTGCTGTTGCTGTTGCTGGTGTTGCTGTTGCTGTTGCTGTTGCTGTTGCTGTTGCTGTTGCTGTTGCTGTTGCTGTTGCTAGTGTTGCTGTTGCTAGTGTTGCTGTTGCTGTTGCTGTTGCTGGTGTTGCTGTTGCTGTTGCTGTTGCTGATGATGCTGTTGCTGTTGCTGGTGTTGCTGTTGCTGTTGCTAGTGTTGCTGTTGCTAGTGTTGCTGCTGCTGTTGCTGTTGCTGGTGTTGCTGTTGCTGTTGCTGTTGCTTTTGCTGCTGTTGCTGTTGCTGTTGCTTTTGCTGGTGTTGCTGTTGCTGTTGCTTTTGCTGGTGTTGCTGTTGCTGTTGCTTTTGCTGGTGTTGCTGTTGCTGTTGCTTTTGCTGGTGTTGCTGTTGCTGTTGCTTTTGCTGGTGTTGCTGTTGCTGTTGCTGTTGCTTTTGCTGGTGTTGCTGTTGCTGTTGCTGTTGCTGTTGCTGGTGTTGCTGTTGCTGTTGCTGTTGCTGGTGTTGCTGTTGCTGTTGCTGTTGCTGGTGTTGCTGTTGCTGTTGCTGTTGCTGGTGTTGCTGTTGCTGTTGCTGGTGTTGCTGTTGCTGTTGCTGTTGCTGGTGTTGCTGTTGCTGTTGCTGTTGCTGTTGCTGGTGTTGCTGTTGCTGTTGCTGTGGCTGTTGCTGTTGCTGGTGTTGCTGTTGCTGTTGCTGGTGTTGCTGTTGCTGTTGCTGTTGCTGTTGCTGTTGCTGTTGCTGTTGCTGGTGTTGCTGTTGCTGTTGCTGGTGTTGCTGTTGCTGTTGCTGGTGTTGCTGTTGCTGTTGCTGTTGCTGTTGCTGGTGTTGCTGTTGCTGTTGGTGCTGGTGTTGCTGTTGCTGTTGCTGTTGCTGTTGCTGGTGTTGCTGTTGCTGTTGCTGTTGCTGGTGTTGCTGTTGCTGTTGCTGTTGCTGTTGCTGGTGTTGCTGTTGCTGTTGCTGGTGTTGCTGTTGCTGTTGCTGTTGCTGTTGCTGGTGTTGCTGTTGCTGTTGCTGTTGCTGGTGTTGCTGTTGCTGTTGCTGTTGCTGGTGTTGCTGTTGCTGTTGCTGTGGTTGTTGCTGTTGCTGGTGTTGCTGTTGCTGTTGCTAGTGATGCTGTTGCTGTTGCTGTTGCTGTTGCTGATGCTGTTGCTGGTGTTGCTGTTGCTGTTGCTGTTGCTGTTGCTGGTGTTGCTGTTGCTGTTGCTGTTGCTGTTGCTGGTGTTGCTGTTGCTGTTGCTGGTGTTGCTGTTGCTGTTGCTGGTGTTGCTGTTGCTGTTGCTGTTGCTGTTGCTTTTTCTGATGCTGGTGTTGCTGTTTCTGATGTTGGTGTTGCTGTTGCTGTTGCTTTTGCTGGTGT
>OX122890.1:43926511-43929011 GCA_944738655.2 Andrena hattorfiana | reverse complement strand
GTGTTGCTGTTGCTGTTGCTGGTGTTGCTGTTGCTGTTGCTGTTGCTGTTGCTGTTGCTAGTGTTGCTGTTGCTGTTGCTGTTGCTGTTGCTAGTGTTGCTGTTGCTAGTGTTGCTGCTGCTGTTGCTTTTGCTGCTGTTGCTGTTGCTGTTGCTTTTGCTGGTGTTGCTGTTGCTGTTGCTTTTGCTGGTGTCGCTGTTGGTGTTGCTTTTGCTGGTGTTGCTGTTGCTGTTGCTTTTGCTGGTGTTGCTGTTGCTGTTGCTTTTGCTGGTGTTGCTGTTGCTGTTGCTGTTGCTTTTGCTGGTGTTGCTGTTGCTGTTGCTGTTGCTGTTGCTGGTGTTGCTGTTGCTGTTGCTGTTGCTGGTGTTAGTGTTGCTGTTGCTGTTGCTGGTGTTGCTGTTGCTGTTGCTGTTGCTGGTGTTGCTGTTGCTGTTGCTGGTGTTGCTGTTGCTGTTGCTGTTGCTGGTGTTGCTGTTGCTGTTGCTGTTGCTGGTGTTGCTGTTGCTGTTGCTGGTGTTGCTGTTGCTGTTGCTGTTGCTGTTGCTGGTGTTGCTGTTGCTGTTGCTGGTGCTGTTGCTGTTGCTGTTGCTGGTGCTGCTGCTGCTGTTGCTGTTGCTGTTGCTGGTGTTGCTGTTGCTGTTGCTGTTGCTGGTGTTGCTGTTGCTGGTGTTGCTTTTGCTGGTGTTGCTGTTGCTGGTGCTGCTGTTGCTGGTGTTGCTGTTGCTGTTGGTGCTGGTGCTGGTGTTGCTGTTGCTGTTGCTGTTGCTGGTGTTGCTGTTGCTGTTGCTGTTGCTGTTGCTGGTGTTGCTGTTGCTGTTGCTGTTGCTGGTGTTGCTGTTGCTGTTGCTGGTGTTGCTGTTGCTGTTGCTGTTGCTGGTGTTGCTGTTGCTGTTGCTGTTGCTGTTGCTGGTGTTGCTGTTGCTGTTGCTGTTGCTGTTGCTGTTGCTGTTGCTGTTGCTGGTGTTGCTGTTGCTGTTGCTGTGGCTGTTGCTGTTGCTGGTGTTGCTGTTGCTGTTGCTGTTTCTGATGCTGGTGTTGCTGTTTCTGATGTTGGTGTTGCTGTTGCTGTTGCTTTTGCTGGTGTTGCTGTTGCTGTTGCTTTTGCTGGTGTTGCTGTTGCTGTTGCTGGTGTTGCTGTTGCTGCTGCTGTTGCTGGTGTTGCTGTTGCTGTTGCTGTTGCTGTTGCTGTTGCTGTTGCTGGTGTTGCTGTTGCTGGTGTTGCTGTTGCTGGTGCTGCTGTTGCTGGTGTTGCTATTGCTGTTGGTGCTGGTGTTGCTGTTGCTGTTGGTGCTGGTGTTGCTGTTGCTGCTGTTGCTGTTGCTGTTGCTGGTGTTGTTGTTGCTGTTGCTGTTGCTGTTGCTGTTGCTGGTGTTGCTCTTGCTGTTGCTGTTGCTGGTGTTGCTGTTGGTGTTGCTGTTCCTGATGCTGGTGTTGCTGTTTCTGATGCTGGTGTTGCTGTTGCTGTTGCTTTTGCTGGTGTTACTGTTGCTGTTGCTTTTGCTGGTGTTGCTGTTGCTGTTGCTTTTGCTGGTGTTGCTGTTGCTGTTGCTGGTGTTGCTGTTGCTGTTGCTGTTGCTGTTGCTGTTGCTGGTGTTGCTGTTGCTGTTGCTGTTGCTGTTGCTGTTGCTGTTGCTGTTGCTGTTGCTAGTGTTGCTGTTGCTAGTGTTGCTGTTGCTGTTGCTGTTGCTGGTGTTGCTGTTGCTGTTGCTGTTGCTGATGTTGCTGTTGCTGTTGCTGGTGTTGCTGTTGCTGGTGTTGCTGTTGCTGTTGCTGGTGTTGCTGTTGCTGTTGCTGGTGTTGCTGTTGCTGTTGCTGTTTCTGATGCTGGTGTTGCTGTTTCTGATGCTGGTGTTGCTGTTGCTGTTGCTTTTGCTGGTGTTGCTGTTGCTGTTGCTTTTGCTGGTGTTGCTGTTGCTGTTGCTGGTGTTGCTGTTGCTGTTGCTGTTGCTGTTGCTGTTGCTGCTGTTGCTGTTGCTGTTGCTGGTGTTGCTGTTGCTGTTGCTGTTGCTGTTGCTGTTGCTGTTGCTTTTGCTGGTGTTGTTGTTGCTGTTGCTGTTGCTGTTGTTGCTGTTGCTGTTGCTGTTGCTGTTGCTGGTGTTGCTGCTGCTGTTGCTGTTGCTGATGTTGCTGTTGCTGGTGTTGCTGTTGCTGGTGTCGCTGTTGCTGTTGCTGTTGCTGGTGTTGCTGTTGCTGTTGCTGGTGTTGCTGTTGCTGTGGCTGTTGCTGTTGCTGGTGCTGCTGCTGCTGCTGCTGCTGGTGCTGCTGCTGCTGGTGTTGCTGTTGCTGGTGTTGCTGTTGCTGGTGTTGCTGTTGCCGGTGTTGCTGTTGCTGGTGCTGTTGTTGCTGGTGTTGCTGTTGCTGTTGCTGTTGCTGGTGTTGCTGTTGCTGTTGCTGTGGCTGTTGCTGTTGCTGGTGTTGCTGTTGCTGTTGCTGTTTCTGATGCTGGTGTTGCTGTTTCTGATGTTGGTGTTGCTGTTGCTGTTGCTTTTGCTGGTGTTGC
>OX122890.1:43901511-43904011 GCA_944738655.2 Andrena hattorfiana | reverse complement strand
CTGATGCTGGTGTTGCTGTTGCTGTTGCTTTTGCTGGTGTTACTGTTGCTGTTGCTTTTGCTGGTGTTGCTGTTGCTGTTGCTTTTGCTGGTGTTGCTGTTGCTGTTGCTGGTGTTGCTGTTGCTGTTGCTGTTGCTGTTGCTGGTGTTGCTGTTGCTGTTGCTGTTGCTGTTGCTGTTGCTGTTGCTGTTGCTGTTGCTAGTGTTGCTGTTGCTAGTGTTGCTGTTGCTGTTGCTGTTGCTGTTGCTGGTGTTGCTGTTGCTGTTGCTGTTGCTGATGTTGCTGTTGCTGTTGCTGGTGTTGCTGTTGCTGGTGTTGCTGTTGCTGTTGCTGGTGTTGCTGTTGCTGTTGCTGGTGTTGCTGTTGCTGTTGCTGTTTCTGATGCTGGTGTTGCTGTTTCTGATGCTGGTGTTGCTGTTGCTGTTGCTTTTGCTGGTGTTGCTGTTGCTGTTGCTTTTGCTGGTGTTGCTGTTGCTGTTGCTGGTGTTGCTGTTGCTGTTGCTGTTGCTGTTGCTGCTGTTGCTGTTGCTGTTGCTGGTGTTGCTGTTGCTGTTGCTGTTGCTGTTGCTGTTGCTGTTGCTTTTGCTGGTGTTGTTGTTGCTGTTGCTGTTGCTGTTGTTGCTGTTGCTGTTGCTGTTGCTGTTGCTGTTGCTGGTGTTGCTGTTGCTGTTGCTGTTGCTGATGTTGCTGTTGCTGGTGTTGCTGTTGCTGGTGTCGCTGTTGCTGTTGCTGTTGCTGGTGTTGCTGTTGCTGTTGCTGGTGTTGCTGTTGCTGTGGCTGTTGCTGTTGCTGGTGCTGCTGCTGCTGCTGCTGCTGCTGCTGGTGCTGCTGCTGCTGGTGTTGCTGTTGCTGGTGTTGCTGTTGCTGGTGTTGCTGTTGCCGGTGTTGCTGTTGCTGGTGCTGTTGTTGCTGGTGTTGCTGTTGCTGTTGCTGTTGCTGGTGTTGCTGTTGCTGTTGCTGTGGCTGTTGCTGTTGCTGGTGTTGCTGTTGCTGTTGCTGTTTCTGATGCTGGTGTTGCTGTTTCTGATGTTGGTGTTGCTGTTGCTGTTGCTTTTGCTGGTGTTGCTGTTGCTGTTGCTTTTGCTGGTGTTGCTGTTGCTGTTGCTGGTGTTACTGTTGCTGCTGCTGTTGCTGGTGTTGCTGTTGCTGTTGCTGTTGCTGTTGCTGTTGCTGTTGCTGCTGCTGGTGTTGCTGTTGCTGTTGCTGGTGTTGCTGTTGCTGTTGCTGTTGCTGTTGCTGGTGTTGCTGTTGCTGTTGCTGTTGCTGTTGCTGGTGTTGCTGTTGCTGTTACTGTTGCTGGTGTTGCTGTTGCTGTTGCTGGTGTTGCTGTTGCTGTTGCTGTTGCTGGTGTGGCTGTTGCTGTTGCTGTTGCTGTTGCTGGTGTTGCTGTTGCTGTTGCTGGTGTTGCTGTTGCTGTGGCTGTTGCTGTTGCTGGTGTTGCTGTTGCTGTTGCTGTTTCTGATGCTGGTGTTGCTGTTTCTGATGTTGGTGTTGCTGTTGCTGTTGCTGGTGTTGCTGTTGCTGTTGCTGTTGCTGTTGCTGTTGCTAGTGTTGCTGTTGCTAGTGTTGCTGCTGCTGTTGCTGTTGCTGGTGTTGCTGTTGCTGTTGCTGTTGCTGTTGCTGTTGCTGTTGCTGTTGCTGGTGTTGCTGTTGCTGTTGCTGTGGCTGTTGCTGTTGCTGGTGTTGCTGTTGCTGTTGCTGTTTCTGATGCTGGTGTTGCTGTTTCTGATGTTGGTGTTGCTGTTGCTGTTGCTTTTGCTGGTGTTGCTGTTGCTTTTGCTGGTGTTGCTGTTGCTGTTGCTGGTGTTGCTGTTGCTGCTGCTGTTGCTGGTGTTGCTGTTGCTGTTGCTGTTGCTGTTGCTGTTGCTGTTGCTGGTGTTGCTGTTGCTGGTGTTGCTGTTGCTGTTGCTGTTGCTGGTGTTGCTGTTGCTGTTGCTGGTGTTGCTGTTGCTGTTGCTGTTGCTGTTGCTGTTGCTGGTGTTGCTATTGCTGGTGTTGCTGTTGCTGGTGTTGCTGTTGCTGGTGTTGCTGTTGCTGTTGCTTTTGCTGGTGTTGCTGTTGCTGTTGCTTTTGCTGGTGTTGCTGTTGCTGTTGCTGGTGTTGCTGTTGCTGGTGTTGCTGTTGCTGTTGCTGTTGCTGGTGTTGCTGTTGCTGTTGCTGTTGCTGGTGTTGCTGTTGCTGTTGCTGTGGCTGTTGCTGTTGCTGGTGTTGCTGTTGCTGTTGCTGGTGTTGCTGTTGCTGTTGCTGTTGCTGTTGCTGTTGCTGGTGTTGCTGTTGCTGTTGCTGGTGTTGCTGTTGCTGTTGCTGTTGCTGGTGTTGCTGTTGCTGTTGCTGGTGCTGTTGCTGTTGCAGTTGCTGGTGCTGCTGCTGCTGTTGCTGTTGCTGGTGTTGCTGTTGCTGTTGCTGTTGCTGGTGTTGCTGTTGCTGGTGTTGCTGTTGCTGTTGCTGTTGCTGGTGTTGCTGTTGCTGTTGCTGTTGCTGTTGCTGGTGTTGCTGTTGC
>OX122890.1:43891511-43894011 GCA_944738655.2 Andrena hattorfiana | reverse complement strand
TGGTGTTGCTGTTGCTGTTGCTGGTGTTGCTGTTGCTGTGGCTGTTGCTGTTGCTGGTGCTGCTGCTGCTGCTGCTGCTGCTGCTGGTGCTGCTGCTGCTGGTGTTGCTGTTGCTGGTGTTGCTGTTGCTGGTGTTGCTGTTGCCGGTGTTGCTGTTGCTGGTGCTGTTGTTGCTGGTGTTGCTGTTGCTGTTGCTGTTGCTGGTGTTGCTGTTGCTGTTGCTGTGGCTGTTGCTGTTGCTGGTGTTGCTGTTGCTGTTGCTGTTTCTGATGCTGGTGTTGCTGTTTCTGATGTTGGTGTTGCTGTTGCTGTTGCTTTTGCTGGTGTTGCTGTTGCTGTTGCTTTTGCTGGTGTTGCTGTTGCTGTTGCTGGTGTTGCTGTTGCTGCTGCTGTTGCTGGTGTTGCTGTTGCTGTTGCTGTTGCTGTTGCTGTTGCTGTTGCTGTTGCTGGTGTTGCTGTTGCTGTTGCTGGTGTTGCTGTTGCTGTTGCTGTTGCTGTTGCTGGTGTTGCTGTTGCTGTTGCTGTTGCTGTTGCTGGTGTTGCTGTTGCTGTTACTGTTGCTGGTGTTGCTGTTGCTGTTGCTGGTGTTGCTGTTGCTGTTGCTGTTGCTGGTGTGGCTGTTGCTGTTGCTGTTGCTGTTGCTGGTGTTGCTGTTGCTGTTGCTGGTGTTGCTGTTGCTGTGGCTGTTGCTGTTGCTGGTGTTGCTGTTGCTGTTGCTGTTTCTGATGCTGGTGTTGCTGTTTCTGATGTTGGTGTTGCTGTTGCTGTTGCTGGTGTTGCTGTTGCTGTTGCTGTTGCTGTTGCTGTTGCTAGTGTTGCTGTTGCTAGTGTTGCTGCTGCTGTTGCTGTTGCTGGTGTTGCTGTTGCTGTTGCTGTTGCTGTTGCTGTTGCTGTTGCTGTTGCTGGTGTTGCTGTTGCTGTTGCTGTGGCTGTTGCTGTTGCTGGTGTTGCTGTTGCTGTTGCTGTTTCTGATGCTGGTGTTGCTGTTTCTGATGTTGGTGTTGCTGTTGCTGTTGCTTTTGCTGGTGTTGCTGTTGCTTTTGCTGGTGTTGCTGTTGCTGTTGCTGGTGTTGCTGTTGCTGCTGCTGTTGCTGGTGTTGCTGTTGCTGTTGCTGTTGCTGTTGCTGTTGCTGTTGCTGGTGTTGCTGTTGCTGGTGTTGCTGTTGCTGTTGCTGTTGCTGGTGTTGCTGTTGCTGTTGCTGGTGTTGCTGTTGCTGTTGCTGTTGCTGTTGCTGTTGCTGGTGTTGCTATTGCTGGTGTTGCTGTTGCTGGTGTTGCTGTTGCTGGTGTTGCTGTTGCTGTTGCTTTTGCTGGTGTTGCTGTTGCTGTTGCTTTTGCTGGTGTTGCTGTTGCTGTTGCTGGTGTTGCTGTTGCTGGTGTTGCTGTTGCTGTTGCTGTTGCTGGTGTTGCTGTTGCTGTTGCTGTTGCTGGTGTTGCTGTTGCTGTTGCTGTGGCTGTTGCTGTTGCTGGTGTTGCTGTTGCTGTTGCTGGTGTTGCTGTTGCTGTTGCTGTTGCTGTTGCTGTTGCTGGTGTTGCTGTTGCTGTTGCTGGTGTTGCTGTTGCTGTTGCTGTTGCTGGTGTTGCTGTTGCTGTTGCTGGTGCTGTTGCTGTTGCAGTTGCTGGTGCTGCTGCTGCTGTTGCTGTTGCTGGTGTTGCTGTTGCTGTTGCTGTTGCTGGTGTTGCTGTTGCTGGTGTTGCTGTTGCTGTTGCTGTTGCTGGTGTTGCTGTTGCTGTTGCTGTTGCTGTTGCTGGTGTTGCTGTTGCTGTTGCTGTGGCTGTTGCTGTTGCTGGTGTTGCTGTTGCTGTTGCTGGTGTTGCTGTTGCTGTTGCTGTTGCTGTTGCTGTTGCTGGTGTTGCTGTTGCTGTTGCTGGTGTTGCTGTTGCTGTTGCTGTTGCTGGTGTTGCTGTTGCTGTTGCTGTTGCTGTTGCTGTTGCTGGTGTTGCTGTTGCTGTTGCTGTTGCTGTTGCTGGTGTTGCTGTTGCTGTTGCTGTTGCTGGTGTTGCTGTTGCTGTTGCTGGTGTTGCTGTTGCTGTTGCTGTTGCTGGTGTGGCTGTTGCTGTTGCTGTTGCTGTTGCTGGTGTTGCTGTTGCTGCTGCTGTTGCTGTTGCTGTTGCTGGTGTTGCTGTTGCTGCTGCTGTTGCTGGTGTTGCTGTTGCTGTTGCTGTTGCTGTTGCTGTTGCTGTTGCTGGTGTTGCTGTTGCTGGTGTTGCTGTTGCTGTTGCTGTTGCTGGTGTTGCTGTTGCTGTTGCTGGTGTTGCTGTTGCTGTTGCTGTTGCTGTTGCTGTTGCTGGTGTTGCTATTGCTGGTGTTGCTGTTGCTGGTGTTGCTGTTGCTGGTGTTGCTGTTGCTGTTGCTTTTGCTGGTGTTGCTGTTGCTGTTGCTTTTGCTGGTGTTGCTGTTGCTGTTGCTGGTGTTGCTGTTGCTGGTGTTGCTGTTGCTGTTGCTGTTGCTGGTGTTGCTGTTGCTGTTGCTGTTGCTGGTGTTGCTGTTGCTGTTGCT
>OX122890.1:43864011-43869011 GCA_944738655.2 Andrena hattorfiana | reverse complement strand
GGTGTTGTTGTTGCTGTTGCTGTTGCTGTTGCTGGTGTTGCTGTTGCTGTTGCTGTTGCTGGTGTTGCTGTTGCTGTTGCTGTTGCTGTTGCTGTTGCTGTTGCTGTTGCTGTTGCTGGTGTTGCTGTTGCTGTTGCTGTTGCTGTGGCTGTTGCTGTTGCTGGTGTTGCTGTTGCTGTTGCTGTTTCTGATGCTGGTGTTGCTGTTTCTGATGTTGGTGTTGCTGTTGCTGTTGCTTTTGCTGGTGTTGCTGTTGCTGTTGCTTTTGCTGGTGTTGCTGTTGCTGTTGCTGGTGTTGCTGTTGCTGCTGCTGTTGCTGGTGTTGCTGTTGCTGTTGCTGTTGCTGTTGCTGTTGCTGTTGCTGGTGTTGCTGTTGCTGTTGCTAGTGTTGCTGTTGCTGTTGCTGTTGCTGGTGTTGCTGTTGCTGTTGCTGTTGCTGTTGCTGTTGCTGTTGCTAGTGTTGCTGTTGCTGGTGTTGCTTTTGCTGGTGTTGCTGTTGCTGGTGCTGCTGTTGCTGGTGTTGCTGTTGCTGTTGGTGCTGGTGTTGCTGTTGCTGTTGCTGTTGCTGTTGCTGGTGTTGCTGTTGCTGTTGCTGTTGCTGTTGCTGGTGTTGCTGTTGCTGTTGCTGTTGCTGGTGTTGCTGTTGCTGTTGCTGGTGTTGCTGTTGCTGTTGCTGTTGCTGTTGCTGGGGTTGTGTTGCTGTTGCTGTTGCTGGTGTTGCTGTTGCTGTTGCTGTTGCTGTTGCTGTTGCTGTTGCTGTTGCTGTTGCTGGTGTTGCTGTTGCTGTTGCTGTGGCTGTTGCTGTTGCTGGTGTTGCTGTTGCTGTTGCTGTTTCTGATGCTGGTGTTGCTGTTTCTGATGTTGGTGTTGCTGTTGCTGTTGCTTTTGCTGGTGTTGCTGTTGCTGTTGCTTTTGCTGGTGTTGCTGTTGCTGTTGCTGGTGTTGCTGTTGCTGCTGCTGTTGCTGGTGTTGCTGTTGCTGTTGCTGTTGCTGTTGCTGTTGCTGTTGCTGGTGTTGCTGTTGCTGTTGCTAGTGTTGCTGTTGCTGTTGCTGTTGCTGGTGTTGCTGTTGCTGTTGCTGTTGCTGTTGCTGTTGCTGTTGCTAGTGTTGCTGTTGCTAGTGTTGCTGTTGCTGTTGCTGTTGCTTTTGCTCCTGTTGCTGTTGCTGTTGCTTTTGCTGGTGTTGCTGTGGCTGTTGCTTTTGCTGGTGTTGCTGTTGCTGTTGCTTTTGCTGGTGTTGCTGTTGCTGTTGCTTTTGCTGGTGTGGCTGTTGCTGTTGCTGTTGCTGTTGCTGGTGTTGCTGTTGCTGGTGTTGCTGTTGCTGTTGCTGTTGCTGTTGCTGGTGTTGCTGTTGCTGTTGCTGTTGCTGGTGTTGCTGTTGCTGTTGCTGTTGCTCCTGTTGCTGTTGCTGGTGTTGCTGTTGCTGTTGCTGTTGCTGGTGTTGCTGTTGCTAGTGTTGCTGTTGCTGGTGTTGCTGTTGCTGTTGCTGTTGCTGGTGTTGCTGTTGCTGTTGCTGTTGCTGTTGCTGGTGTTGCTATTGCTGGTGTTGCTGTTGCTGGTGTTGCTGTTGCTGGTGTTGCTGTTGCTGTTGCTTTTGCTGGTGTTGCTGTTGCTGTTGCTTTTGCTGGTGTTGCTGTTGCTGTTGCTGTTGCTGGTGTTGCTGTTGCTGTTGCTGTTGCTGGTGTTGCTGTTGCCGTTGCTGTTGCTGTTGCTGTTGCTGTTGCTAGTGTTGCTGTTGCTAGTGTTGCTGTTGCTGTTGCTGTTGCTGTTGCTGGTGTTGCTGTTGCTGTTGCTGTTGCTTTAGCTGCTGTTGCTGTTGCTTTTGCTGCTGTTGCTGTTGCTTTTGCTGGCGTTGCTGTTGCTGTTGCTTTTGCTGGTGTTGCTGTTGCTGTTGCTTTTGCTGGTGTTGCTGTTGCTGTTGATTTTGCTGGTGTGGCTGTTGCTGTTGCTGTTGTTGTTGCTGGTGTTGCTGTTGCCGTTGCTGTTGCTGGTGTTGCTGTTGCTGTTGCTGGTGTTGCTGTTGCTGTTGCTGTTGCTGTTGCTGGTGTTGCTGTTGCTGTTGCTGTTGCTGTTGCTGGTGTTGCTGTTGCTGTTGCTGTTGCTGGTGTTGCTGTTGCTGTTGCTGTTGCTGGTGTTGCTGTTGCTGTTGCTGTTGCTGGTGTTGCTGTTGCTGTTGCTGTTGCTGGTGTTGCTGTTGCTGTTGCTGTTGCTGTTGCTGATGTTGCTGTTGCTGGTGTTGCTCTTGCTGGTGTTGCTGTTGCTGTTGCTGTTGTTGTTGTTGCTGTTGCTGCTGTTGCTGTTGCTGTTGCTGTTGCTGTTGCTGTTGCTGTTGCTGTTGCTGTTGCTGGTGTTGCTGTTGCTGTTGCTGTGGCTGTTGCTGTTGCTGGTGTTGCTGTTGCTGTTGCTGTTTCTGATGCTGGTGTTGCTGTTTCTGATGTTGGTGTTGCTGTTGCTGTTGCTTTTGCTGGTGTTGCTGTTGCTGTTGCTTTTGCTGGTGTTGCTGTTGCTGTTGCTGGTGTTGCTGTTGCTGCTGCTGTTGCTGGTGTTGCTGTTGCTGTTGCTGTTGCTGTTGCTGTTGCTGTTGCTGGTGTTGCTGTTGCTGGTGTTGCTGTTGCTGGTGCTGCTGTTGCTGGTGTTGCTATTGCTGTTGGTGCTGGTGTTGCTGTTGCTGTTGGTGCTGGTGTTGCTGTTGCTGCTGTTGCTGTTGCTGTTGCTGGTGTTGTTGTTGCTGTTGCTGTTGCTGTTGCTGTTGCTGGTGTTGCTCTTGCTGTTGCTGTTGCTGGTGTTGCTGTTGCTGTTGCTGGTGTTGCTGTTGCTGTTCCTGATGCTGGTGTTGCTGTTTCTGATGCTGGTGTTGCTGTTGCTGTTGCTTTTGCTGGTGTTGCTGTTGCTGTTGCTTTTGCTGGTGTTGCTGTTGCTGTTGCTTTTGCTGGTGTTGCTGTTGTTGTTGCTGGTGTTGCTGTTGCTGTTGCTGTTGCTGTTGCTGGTGTTGCTGTTGCTGTTGCTGTTGCTGTTGCTGTTGCTGTTGCTGTTGCTGTTGCTAGTGTTGCTGTTGCTAGTGTTGCTGTTGCTGTTGCTGTTGCTGGTGTTGCTGTTGCTGTTGCTGTTGCTGATGTTGCTGTTGCTGTTGCTGGTGTTGCTGTTGCTGGTGTTGCTGTTGCTGTTGCTGGTGTTGCTGTTGCTGTTGCTGGTGTTGCTGTTGCTGTTGCTGTTGCTGTTGCTGTTGCTGTTGCTGGTGTTGCTGTTGCTGTTGCTGGTGTTGCTGTTGCTGTTGCTGTTGCTGTTGCTGGTGTTGCTGTTGCTGTTGCTGTTGCTGTTGCTGGTGTTGCTGTTGCTGTTGCTGGTGTTGCTGTTGCTGTTGCTGGTGTTGCTGTTGCTGTTGCTGTTGCTGGTGTGGCTGTTGCTGTTGCTGTTGCTGTTGCTGGTGTTGCTGTTGCTGTTGCTGGTGTTGCTGTTGCTGTGGCTGTTGCTGTTGCTGGTGTTGCTGTTGCTGTTGCTGTTTCTGATGCTGGTGTTGCTGTTTCTGATGTTGGTGTTGCTGTTGCTGTTGCTGGTGTTGCTGTTGCTGTTGCTGTTGCTGTTGCTGTTGCTAGTGTTGCTGTTGCTAGTGTTGCTGCTGCTGTTGCTGTTGCTGGTGTTGCTGTTGCTGTTGCTGTTGCTTTTGCTGCTGTTGCTGTTGCTGTTGCTTTTGCTGGTGTTGCTGTTGCTGTTGCTTTTGCTGGTGTTGCTGTTGCTGTTGCTTTTGCTGGTGTTGCTGTTGCTGTTGCTTTTGCTGGTGTTGCTGTTGCTGTTGCTTTTGCTGGTGTTGCTGTTGCTGTTGCTGTTGCTTTTGCTGGTGTTGCTGTTGCTGTTGCTGTTGCTGGTGTTGCTGTTGCTGTTGCTGTTGCTGGTGTTGCTGTTGCTGTTGCTGTTGCTGGTGTTGCTGTTGCTGTTGCTGTTGCTGGTGTTGCTGTTGCTGTTGCTGGTGTTGCTGTTGCTGTTGCTGGTGTTGCTGTTGCTGGTGTTGCTGTTGCTGTTGCTGTTGCTGGTGTTGCTGTTGCTGTTGCTGTTGCTGTTGCTGGTGTTGCTGTTGCTGTTGCTGTGGCTGTTGCTGTTGCTGGTGTTGCTGTTGCTGTTGCTGGTGTTGCTGTTGCTGTTGCTGTTGCTGTTGCTGTTGCTGGTGTTGCTGTTGCTGTTGTTGGTGTTGCTGTTGCTGTTGCTGTTGCTGTTGCTGGTGTTGCTGTTGCTGTTGCTGTTGCTGTTGCTGGTGTTGCTGTTGCTGTTGCTGTGGCTGTTGCTGTTGCTGGTGTTGCTGTTGCTGTTGCTGGTGTTGCTGTTGCTGTTGCTGTTGCTGTTGCTGGTGTTGCTGTTGCTGTTGCTGTTGCTGTTGCTGTTGCTTTTGCTGGTGTTGTTGTTGCTGTTGCTGTTGCTGTTGTTGCTGTTGCTGTTGCTGTTGCTGTTGCTGGTGTTGCTGCTGCTGTTGCTGTTGCTGATGTTGCTGTTGCTGGTGTTGCTGTTGCTGGTGTCGCTGTTGCTGTTGCTGTTGCTGGTGTTGCTGTTGCTTTTGCTGCTGTTGCTGTTGCTGTTGCTTTTGCTGGTGTTGCTGTTGCTGTTGCTGTTGCTGGTGTTGCTGTTGCTGTTGCTGTTTCTGATGCTGGTGTTGCTGTTTCTGATGTTGGTGTTGCTGTTGCTGTTGCTGGTGTTGCTGTTGCTGGTGTTGCTGTTGCTGTTGCTGTTGCTAGTGTTGCTGTTGCTAGTGTTGCTGCTGCTGTTGCTGTTGCTGGTGTTGCTGTTGCTGTTGCTGTTGCTTTTGCTGCTGTTGCTGTTGCTGTTGCTTTTGCTGGTGTTGCTGTTGCTGTTGCTTTTGCTGGTGTTGCTGTTGCTGTTGCTTTTGCTGGTGTTGCTGTTGCTGTTGCTTTTGCTGGTGTTGCTGTTGCTGTTGCTTTTGCTGGTGTTGCTGTTGCTGTTGCTGTTGCTTTTGCTGGTGTTGCTGTTGCTGTTGCTGTTGCTGGTGTTGCTGTT
>OX122890.1:43831511-43834011 GCA_944738655.2 Andrena hattorfiana | reverse complement strand
GTTGCTGTTGCTGTGGCTGTTGCTGTTGCTGGTGTTGCTGTTGCTGTTGCTGTTTCTGATGCTGGTGTTGCTGTTTCTGATGTTGGTGTTGCTGTTGCTGTTGCTTTTGCTGGTGTTGCTGTTGCTGTTGCTTTTGCTGGTGTTGCTGTTGCTGTTGCTGGTGTTGCTGTTGCTGCTGCTGTTGCTGGTGTTGCTGTTGCTGTTGCTGTTGCTGTTGCTGTTGCTGTTGCTGGTGTTGCTGTTGCTGGTGTTGCTGTTGCTGGTGCTGCTGTTGCTGGTGTTGCTGTTGCTGTTGCTGTTGCTGTGGCTGGTGTTGCTGTTGCTGTTGCTGTTGCTGTTGCTGGTGTTGCTGTTGCTGTTGCTGTTGCTGGTGTTGCTGTTGCTGTTGCTGGTGTTGCTGTTGCTGTTGCTGTTGCTGTTGCTGGTGTGGCTGTTGCTGTTGCTGTTGCTGGTGTTGCTGTTGCTGTTGCTGTTGCTGGTGTTGCTGTTGCTGTTGCTGTTGCTGGTGTTGCTGTTGCTGTTGCTGTTGCTGGTGTTGCTGTTGCTGTTGCTGTTGCTGGTGTTGCTGTTGCTGTTGCTGTTGCTGGTGTTGCTGTTGCTGTTGCTGGTGTTGCTGTTGCTGTTGCTGTTGCTGGTGTTGCTGTTGCTGTTGCTGTTGCTGGTGTTGCTGTTGCTGTTGCTGTTGCTGGTGTTGCTGTTGCTGTTGCTGTTGCTGTTGCTGGTGTTGCTGTTGCTGTTGCTGTTGCTGTTGCTGATGTTGCTGTTGCTGGTGTTGCTGTTGCTGGTGTTGCTGTTGCTGTTGCTGTTGTTGTTGTTGCTGTTGCTGCTGTTGCTTTTGCTGTTGCTGTTGCTGTTGCTGTTGCTGTTGCTGTTGCTGTTGCTGGTGTTGCTGTTGCTGTTGCTGTGGCTGTTGCTGTTGCTGGTGTTGCTGTTGCTGTTGCTGTTTCTGATGCTGGTGTTGCTGTTTCTGATGTTGGTGTTGCTGTTGCTGTTGCTTTTGCTGGTGTTGCTGTTGCTGTTGCTTTTGCTGGTGTTGCTGTTGCTGTTGCTGGTGTTGCTGTTGCTGCTGCTGTTGCTGGTGTTGCTGTTGCTGTTGCTGTTGCTGTTGCTGTTGCTGTTGCTGGTGTTGCTGTTGCTGGTGCTGCTGTTGCTGGTGTTGCTATTGCTGTTGGTGCTGGTGTTGCTGTTGCTGTTGGTGCTGGTGTTGCTGTTGCTGCTGTTGCTGTTGCTGTTGCTGGTGTTGTTGTTGCTGTTGCTGTTGCTGTTGCTGTTGCTGGTGTTGCTCTTGCTGTTGCTGTTGCTGGTGTTGCTGTTGCTGTTGCTGGTGTTGCTGTTGCTGTTGCTGTTCCTGATGCTGGTGTTGCTGTTTCTGATGCTGGTGTTGCTGTTGCTGTTGCTTTTGCTGGTGTTGCTGTTGCTGTTGCTTTTGCTGGTGTTGCTGTTGCTGTTGCTGTTGCTGTTGCTGTTGCTGTTGCTGTTGCTGTTGCTGTTGCTGGTGTTGCTGTTGCTGTTGCTGTGGCTGTTGCTGTTGCTGGTGTTGCTGTTGCTGTTGCTGTTTCTGATGCTGGTGTTGCTGTTTCTGATGTTGGTGTTGCTGTTGCTGTTGCTTTTGCTGGTGTTGCTGTTGCTGTTGCTTTTGCTGGTGTTGCTGTTGCTGTTGCTGGTGTTGCTGTTGCTGCTGCTGTTGCTGGTGTTGCTGTTGCTGTTTCTGTTGCTGTTGCTGTTGCTGTTGCTGGTGTTGCTGTTGCTGGTGTTGCTGTTGCTGGTGCTGCTGTTGCTGGTGTTGCTATTGCTGTTGCTGGTGTTGCTGTTGCTGTTGGTGCTGGTGTTGCTGTTGCTGCTGTTGCTGTTGCTGTTGCTGGTGTTGTTGTTGCTGTTGCTGTTGCTGTTGCTGTTGCTGGTGTTGCTCTTGCTGTTGCTGTTGCTGGTGTTGCTGTTGCTGTTGCTGGTGTTGCTGTTGCTGTTGCTGTTCCTGATGCTGGTGTTGCTGTTTCTGATGCTGGTGTTGCTGTTGCTGTTGCTTTTGCTGGTGTTGCTGTTGCTGTTGCTTTTGCTGGTGTTGCTGTTGCTGTTGCTTTTGCTGGTGTTGCTGTTGCTGTTGCTGGTGTTGCTGTTGCTGTTGCTGTTGCTGTTGCTGGTGTTGCTGTTGCTGTTGCTGTTGCTGTTGCTGTTGCTGTTGCTGTTGCTAGTGTTGCTGTTGCTAGTGTTGCTGTTGCTGTTGCTGTTGCTGGTGTTGCTGTTGCTGTTGCTGTTGCTGATGTTGCTGTTGCTGTTGCTGGTGTTGCTGTTGCTGGTGTTGCTGTTGCTGTTGCTGTTGCTGTTGCTAGTGTTGCTGTTGCTAGTGTTGCTGTTGCTGTTGCTGTTGCTGGTGTTGCTGTTGCTGTTGCTGTTGCTGATGTTGCTGTTGCTGTTGCTGGTGTTGCTGTTGCTGGTGTTGCTGTTGCTGTTGCTGGTGTTGCTGTTGCTGTTGCTGGTGTTGCTGTTGCTGTTGCTGTTTCTG
>OX122890.1:43824011-43829011 GCA_944738655.2 Andrena hattorfiana | reverse complement strand
GTTGCTGGTGTTGCTGTTGCTGTTGCTGTTCCTGATGCTGGTGTTGCTGTTTCTGATGCTGGTGTTGCTGTTGCTGTTGCTTTTGCTGGTGTTGCTGTTGCTGTTGCTTTTGCTGGTGTTGCTGTTGCTGTTGCTTTTGCTGGTGTTGCTGTTGCTGTTGCTGGTGTTGCTGTTGCTGTTGCTGTTGCTGTTGCTGGTGTTGCTGTTGCTGTTGCTGTTGCTGTTGCTGTTGCTGTTGCTGTTGCTTTTGCTGGTGTTGTTGTTGCTGTTGCTGTTGCTGTTGTTGCTGTTGCTGTTGCTGTTGCTGTTGCTGTTGCTGGTGTTGCTGTTGCTGTTGCTGTTGCTGATGTTGCTGTTGCTGGTGTTGCTGTTGCTGGTGTCGCTGTTGCTGTTGCTGTTGCTGGTGTTGCTGTTGCTGTTGCTGTTGCTGGTGTTGTTGTTGCTGTTGCTGTTGCTGGTGTTGCTGTTGCTGTTGCTGTTGCTGTTGCTGTTGCTGTTGCTGGTGTTGCTGTTGCTGTTGCTGTTGCTGATGTTGCTGTTGCTGGTGTTGCTGTTGCTGGTGTTGCTGTTGCTGTTGCTGTTGTTGTTGTTGCTGTTGCTGCTGTTGCTGTTGCTGTTGCTGTTGCTGTTGCTGTTGCTGTTGCTGTTGCTGTTGCTGGTGTTGCTGTTGCTGTTGCTGTGGCTGTTGCTGTTGCTGGTGTTGCTGTTGCTGTTGCTGTTTCTGATGCTGGTGTTGCTGTTTCTGATGTTGGTGTTGCTGTTGCTGTTGCTTTTGCTGGTGTTGCTGTTGCTGTTGCTTTTGCTGGTGTTGCTGTTGCTGTTGCTGGTGTTGCTGTTGCTGCTGCTGTTGCTGGTGTTGCTGTTGCTGTTGCTGTTGCTGTTGCTGTTGCTGTTGCTGGTGTTGCTGTTGCTGGTGTTGCTGTTGCTGGTGCTGCTGTTGCTGGTGTTGCTGTTGCTGTTGCTGTTGCTGTGGCTGGTGTTGCTGTTGCTGTTGCTGTTGCTGTTGCTGGTGTTGCTGTTGCTGTTGCTGTTGCTGGTGTTGCTGTTGCTGTTGCTGGTGTTGCTGTTGCTGTTGCTGTTGCTGTTGCTGGTGTGGCTGTTGCTGTTGCTGTTGCTGGTGTTGCTGTTGCTGTTGCTGTTGCTGGTGTTGCTGTTGCTGTTGCTGTTGCTGGTGTTGCTGTTGCTGTTGCTGTTGCTGGTGTTGCTGTTGCTGTTGCTGTTGCTGGTGTTGCTGTTGCTGTTGCTGTTGCTGGTGTTGCTGTTGCTGTTGCTGGTGTTGCTGTTGCTGTTGCTGTTGCTGGTGTTGCTGTTGCTGTTGCTGTTGCTGGTGTTGCTGTTGCTGTTGCTGTTGCTGGTGTTGCTGTTGCTGTTGCTGTTGCTGTTGCTGTTGCTGGTGTTGCTGTTGCTGTTGCTGTTGCTGTTGCTGATGTTGCTGTTGCTGGTGTTGCTGTTGCTGGTGTTGCTGTTGCTGTTGCTGTTGTTGTTGTTGCTGTTGCTGCTGTTGCTGTTGCTGTTGCTGTTGCTGTTGCTGTTGCTGTTGCTGTTGCTGTTGCTGGTGTTGCTGTTGCTGTTGCTGTGGCTGTTGCTGTTGCTGGTGTTGCTGTTGCTGTTGCTGTTTCTGATGCTGGTGTTGCTGTTTCTGATGTTGGTGTTGCTGTTGCTGTTGCTTTTGCTGGTGTTGCTGTTGCTGTTGCTTTTGCTGGTGTTGCTGTTGCTGTTGCTGGTGTTGCTGTTGCTGCTGCTGTTGCTGGTGTTGCTGTTGCTGTTGCTGTTGCTGTTGCTGTTGCTGTTGCTGGTGTTGCTGTTGCTGGTGCTGCTGTTGCTGGTGTTGCTATTGCTGTTGGTGCTGGTGTTGCTGTTGCTGTTGGTGCTGGTGTTGCTGTTGCTGCTGTTGCTGTTGCTGTTGCTGGTGTTGTTGTTGCTGTTGCTGTTGCTGTTGCTGTTGCTGGTGTTGCTCTTGCTGTTGCTGTTGCTGGTGTTGCTGTTGCTGTTGCTGGTGTTGCTGTTGCTGTTGCTGTTCCTGATGCTGGTGTTGCTGTTTCTGATGCTGGTGTTGCTGTTGCTGTTGCTTTTGCTGGTGTTGCTGTTGCTGTTGCTTTTGCTGGTGTTGCTGTTGCTGTTGCTGTTGCTGTTGCTGTTGCTGTTGCTGTTGCTGTTGCTGTTGCTGGTGTTGCTGTTGCTGTTGCTGTGGCTGTTGCTGTTGCTGGTGTTGCTGTTGCTGTTGCTGTTTCTGATGCTGGTGTTGCTGTTTCTGATGTTGGTGTTGCTGTTGCTGTTGCTTTTGCTGGTGTTGCTGTTGCTGTTGCTTTTGCTGGTGTTGCTGTTGCTGTTGCTGGTGTTGCTGTTGCTGCTGCTGTTGCTGGTGTTGCTGTTGCTGTTTCTGTTGCTGTTGCTGTTGCTGTTGCTGGTGTTGCTGTTGCTGGTGTTGCTGTTGCTGGTGCTGCTGTTGCTGGTGTTGCTATTGCTGTTGCTGGTGTTGCTGTTGCTGTTGGTGCTGGTGTTGCTGTTGCTGCTGTTGCTGTTGCTGTTGCTGGTGTTGTTGTTGCTGTTGCTGTTGCTGTTGCTGTTGCTGGTGTTGCTCTTGCTGTTGCTGTTGCTGGTGTTGCTGTTGCTGTTGCTGGTGTTGCTGTTGCTGTTGCTGTTCCTGATGCTGGTGTTGCTGTTTCTGATGCTGGTGTTGCTGTTGCTGTTGCTTTTGCTGGTGTTGCTGTTGCTGTTGCTTTTGCTGGTGTTGCTGTTGCTGTTGCTTTTGCTGGTGTTGCTGTTGCTGTTGCTGGTGTTGCTGTTGCTGTTGCTGTTGCTGTTGCTGGTGTTGCTGTTGCTGTTGCTGTTGCTGTTGCTGTTGCTGTTGCTGTTGCTGTTGCTAGTGTTGCTGTTGCTAGTGTTGCTGTTGCTGTTGCTGTTGCTGGTGTTGCTGTTGCTGTTGCTGTTGCTGATGTTGCTGTTGCTGTTGCTGGTGTTGCTGTTGCTGGTGTTGCTGTTGCTGTTGCTGTTGCTGTTGCTAGTGTTGCTGTTGCTAGTGTTGCTGTTGCTGTTGCTGTTGCTGGTGTTGCTGTTGCTGTTGCTGTTGCTGATGTTGCTGTTGCTGTTGCTGGTGTTGCTGTTGCTGGTGTTGCTGTTGCTGTTGCTGGTGTTGCTGTTGCTGTTGCTGGTGTTGCTGTTGCTGTTGCTGTTTCTGATGCTGGTGTTGCTGTTGCTGTTGCTTTTGCTGGTGTTGCTGTTGCTGTTGCTTTTGCTGGTGTTGCTGTTGCTGTTGCTGGTGTTGTTGTTGCTGGTGCTGCTGTTGCTGGTGTTGCTATTGCTGTTGCTGGTGTTGCTGTTGCTGTTGGTGCTGGTGTTGCTGTTGCTGTTGGTGCTGGTGTTGCTGTTGCTGCTGTTGCTGTTGCTGTTGCTGGTGTTGTTGTTGCTGTTGCTGTTGCTGTTGCTGTTGCTGGTGTTGCTCTTGCTGTTGCTGTTGCTGGTGTTGCTGTTGCTGTTGCTGTTCCTGATGCTGGTGTTGCTGTTTCTGATGCTGGTGTTGCTGTTGCTGTTGCTTTTGCTGGTGTTGCTGTTGCTGTTGCTTTTGCTGGTGTTGCTGTTGCTGTTGCTTTTGCTGGTGTTGCTGTTGCTGTTGCTGGTGTTGTTGTTGCTGTTGCTGTTGCTGGTGTTGCTGTTGCTGTTGCTGGTGTTGCTGTTGCTGTTGCTGTTCCTGATGCTGGTGTTGCTGTTTCTGATGCTGGTGTTGCTGTTGCTGTTGCTTTTGCTGGTGTTGCTGTTGCTGTTGCTTTTGCTGGTGTTGCTGTTGCTGTTGCTTTTGCTGGTGTTGCTGTTGCTGTTGCTGGTGTTGCTGTTGCTGTTGCTGTTGCTGTTGCTGGTGTTGCTGTTGCTGTTGCTGTTGCTGTTGCTGTTGCTGTTGCTTTTGCTGGTGTTGTTGTTGCTGTTGCTGTTGCTGTTGTTGCTGTTGCTGTTGCTGTTGCTGTTGCTGGTGTTGCTGTTGCTGTTGCTGTTGCTGATGTTGCTGTTGCTGGTGTTGCTGTTGCTGGTGTCGCTGTTGCTGTTGCTGTTGCTGGTGTTGCTGTTGCTGTTGCTGTTGCTGGTGTTGCTGTTGCTGTTGCTGTGGCTGTTGCTGGTGTTGCTGTTGCTGGTGTTGCTGTTACTGGTGTTGCTGTTGCTGGTGTTGCTGTTGCTGGTGTTGCTGTTGCTGGTGTTGCTGTTGCTGTTGCTGGTGTTGCTGTTGCTGTTGCTGTTGCTGGTGTTGCTGTTGCTGTTGCTGTGGCTGTTGCTGGTGTTGCTGCTGCTGGTGTTGCTGTTGCTGTTGGTGCTGGTGTTGCTGGTGCTGCTGCTGCTGGTGTTGCTGTTGCTGGTGTCGCTGTTGCTGGTGTTGCTGTTGCTGTTGGTGCTGGTGCTGCTGATGCTGTTGCTTTTGCTGGTGTTGTTGTTGCTGTTGCTGTTGCTGTTGTTGCTGTTGCTGTTGCTGTTGCTGTTGCTGGTGTTGCTGTTGCTGTTGCTGTTGCTGATGTTGCTGTTGCTGGTGTTGCTGTTGCTGGTGTCGCTGTTGCTGTTGCTGTTGCTGTTGCTGTTGCTGTTGCTTTTGCTGGTGTTGTTGTTGCTGTTGCTGTTGCTGTTGTTGCTGTTGCTGTTGCTGTTGCTGTTGCTGGTGTTGCTGTTGCTGTGGCTGCTGCTGGTGGTGCTGCTGCTGGTGTTGCTGTTGCTGGTGTTGCTGTTGCTGGTGTTGCTGTTGCTGGTGTTGCTGTTGCTGGTGCTGTTGTTGCTGGTGTTGCTGTTGCTGTTGCTGTTGCTGGTGTTGCTGTTGCTGTTGGTGCTGGTGTTGCTGGTGCTGCTGCTGCTGGTGTTGCTGTTGCTGGTGTCGCTGTTGCTGGTGTTGCTGTTGCTGTTGGTGCTGGTGCTGCTGATGCTGCTGCTGCTGCTGGTGCTGCTGCTGCTGGTGTTGCTGTTGCTGGTGTTGCTGTTGCTGGTGTCGCTGTTGCTGTTGCTGTTGCTGGTGTTGCTGTTGCTGTTGC
>OX122890.1:43814011-43819011 GCA_944738655.2 Andrena hattorfiana | reverse complement strand
CTGTTGCTGGTGTTGCTGTTGCTGGTGTTGCTGTTGCTGGTGTTGCTGTTGCTGGTGTTGCTGTTGCTGGTGCTGCTGTTGCTGGTGTTGCTGATGCTGTTGGTGCTGGTGTTGCTGTTGCTGTTGGTGCTGGTGTTGCTGTTGCTGTTGCTGTTGCTGTTGCT
Organism: Andrena hattorfiana; assembly: GCA_944738655.2. Lineage (NCBI taxonomy): Eukaryota > Metazoa > Arthropoda > Insecta > Hymenoptera > Andrenidae > Andrena > Andrena hattorfiana. The sequence continues at coordinate 43,818,847 of OX122890.1, read as the reverse complement.
GTTGCTGGTGTTGCTGTTGTTGTTGCTGTTGCTGTTGCTGCTGTTGCTGTTGCTGTTGCTGGTGTTGCTGTTGCTGTTGCTGTTGCTGTTGCTGTTGCTGTTGCTGTTGCTGTTGCTGGTGTTGTTGTTGCTGTTGCTGTTGCTGTTGCTGGTGTTGCTGTTGCTGCTGCTGTTGCTGGTGTTGCTGTTGCTGTTGCTGTTGCTGTTGCTGTTGCTGGTGTTGCTGTTGCTGTTGCTGTTGCTGGTGTTGCTGTTGCTGTTGCTGGTGCTGCTGTTGCTGTTGCTGTTGCTGGTGTTGCTGTTGCTGTTGCTGTTGCTGTTGCTGTTGCTGGTGTTGCTGTTGCTGTTGCTGTTGCTGGTGTTGCTGTTGCTGTTGCTGTTGCTGTTGCTGTTGCTGGTGTTGCTGTTGCTGTTGCTGTTGCTGATGTTGCTGTTGCTGGTGTTGCTGTTGCTGGTGTTGCTGTTGCTGTTGCTGTTGTTGTTGTTGCTGTTGCTGATGTTGCTGTTGCTGTTGCTGTTGCTGTTGCTGTTGCTGTTGCTGTTGCTGTTGCTGTTGCTGTTGCTGTTGCTGGTGTTGCTGTTGCTGTTGCTGTGGCTGTTGCTGTTGCTGGTGTTGCTGTTGCTGTTGCTGTTTCTGATGCTGGTGTTGCTGTTTCTGATGTTGGTGTTGCTGTTGCTGTTGCTTTTGCTGGTGTTGCTGTTGCTGTTGCTTTTGCTGGTGTTGCTGTTGCTGTTGCTGGTGTTGCTGTTGCTGCTGCTGTTGCTGGTGTTGCTGTTGCTGTTGCTGTTGCTGTTGCTGTTGCTGTTGCTGTTGCTAGTGTTGCTGTTGCTAGTGTTGCTGTTGCTGTTGCTGTTGCTGGTGTTGCTGTTGCTGTTGCTGTTGCTGATGTTGCTGTTGCTGTTGCTGGTGTTGCTGTTGCTGTTGCTGGTGTTGCTGTTGCTGTTGCTGGTGTTGCTGTTGCTGTTGCTGTTTCTGATGCTGGTGTTGCTGTTTCTGATGCTGGTGTTGCTGTTGCTGTTGCTTTTGCTGGTGTTGCTGTTGCTGTTGCTTTTGCTGGTGTTGCTGTTGCTGTTGCTGGTGTTGGTGTTGCTGTTGCTGTTGCTGCTGTTGCTGTTGCTGTTGCTGGTGTTGCTGTTGCTGTTGCTGTTGCTGTTGCTGTTGCTTTTGCTGGTGTTGTTGTTGCTGTTGCTGTTGCTGTTGTTGCTGTTGCTGTTGCTGTTGCTGTTGCTGGTGTTGCTGTTGCTGTTGCTGTTGCTGATGTTGCTGTTGCTGGTGTTGCTGTTGCTGGTGTCGCTGTTGCTGTTGCTGTTGCTGGTGTTGCTGTTGCTGTTGCTGGTGTTGCTGTTGCTGTGGCTGTTGCTGTTGCTGGTGCTGCTGCTGCTGCTGCTGCTGCTGCTGGTGCTGCTGCTGCTGGTGTTGCTGTTGCTGGTGTTGCTGTTGCTGGTGTTGCTGTTGCCGGTGTTGCTGTTGCTGGTGCTGTTGTTGCTGGTGTTGCTGTTGCTGTTGCTGTTGCTGGTGTTGCTGTTGCTGTTGCTGTGGCTGTTGCTGTTGCTGGTGTTGCTGTTGCTGTTGCTGTTTCTGATGCTGGTGTTGCTGTTTCTGATGTTGGTGTTGCTGTTGCTGTTGCTTTTGCTGGTGTTGCTGTTGCTGTTGCTTTTGCTGGTGTTGCTGTTGCTGTTGCTGGTGTTGCTGCTGCTGTTGCTGGTGTTGCTGTTGCTGTTGCTGTTGCTGTTGCTGTTGCTGTTGCTGGTGTTGCTGTTGCTGTTGCTGGTGTTGCTGTTGCTGTTGCTGTTGCTGTTGCTGGTGTTGCTGTTGCTGTTGCTGTGGCTGTTGCTGTTGCTGGTGTTGCTGTTGCTGTTGCTGTTTCTGATGCTGGTGTTGCTGTTTCTGATGTTGGTGTTGCTGTTGCTGTTGCTTTTGCTGGTGTTGCTGTTGCTGTTGCTTTTGCTGGTGTTGCTGTTGCTGTTGCTGGTGTTGCTGTTGCTGCTGCTGTTGCTGGTGTTGCTGTTGCTGTTGCTGTTGCTGTTGCTGTTGCTGTTGCTGGTGTTGCTGTTGCTGTTGCTGGTGTTGCTGTTGCTGTTGCTGTTGCTGTTGCTGGTGTTGCTGTTGCTGTTGCTGTTGCTGTTGCTGGTGTTGCTGTTGCTGTTGCTGTTGCTGGTGTTGCTGTTGCTGTTGCTGGTGTTGCTGTTGCTGTTGCTGTTGCTGGTGTGGCTGTTGCTGTTGCTGTTGCTGTTGCTGGTGTTGCTGTTGCTGTTGCTGGTGTTGCTGTTGCTGTGGCTGTTGCTGTTGCTGGTGTTGCTGTTGCTGTTGCTGTTTCTGATGCTGGTGTTGCTGTTTCTGATGTTGGTGTTGCTGTTGCTGTTGCTGGTGTTGCTGTTGCTGTTGCTGTTGCTGTTGCTGTTGCTGTTGCTGGTGTTGCTGTTGCTGTTGCTGGTGTTGCTGTTGCTGTTGCTGGTGTTGCTGTTGCTGTTGCTGTTGCTGTTGCTGGTGTTGCTGTTGCTGTTGCTGTTGCTGGTGTTGCTGTTGCTGTTGCTGGTGTTGCTGTTGCTGTTGCTGTTGCTGGTGTGGCTGTTGCTGTTGCTGTTGCTGTTGCTGGTGTTGCTGTTGCTGTTGCTGGTGTTGCTGTTGCTGTGGCTGTTGCTGTTGCTGGTGTTGCTGTTGCTGTTGCTGTTTCTGATGCCGGTGTTGCTGTTTCTGATGTTGGTGTTGCTGTTGCTGTTGCTGGTGTTGCTGTTGCTGTTGCTGTTGCTGTTGCTGTTGCTAGTGTTGCTGTTGCTAGTGTTGCTGCTGCTGTTGCTGTTGCTGGTGTTGCTGTTGCTGTTGCTGTTGCTTTTGCTGCTGTTGCTGTTGCTGTTGCTTTTGCTGGTGTTGCTGTTGCTGTTGCTTTTGCTGGTGTTGCTGTTGCTGTTGCTTTTGCTGGTGTTGCTGTTGCTGTTGCTTTTGCTGGTGTTGCTGTTGCTGTTGCTTTTGCTGGTGTTGCTGTTGCTGTTGCTGTTGCTTTTGCTGGTGTTGCTGTTGCTGTTGCTGTTGCTGTTGCTGGTGTTGCTGTTGCTGTTGCTGTTGCTGGTGTTGCTGTTGCTGTTGCTGTTGCTGGTGTTGCTGTTGCTGTTGCTGTTGCTGGTGTTGCTGTTGCTGTTGCTGGTGTTGCTGTTGCTGTTGCTGGTGTTGCTGTTGCTGGTGTTGCTGTTGCTGTTGCTGTTGCTGGTGTTGCTGTTGCTGTTGCTGTTGCTGTTGCTGGTGTTGCTGTTGCTGTTGCTGTGGCTGTTGCTGTTGCTGGTGTTGCTGCTGCTGTTGCTGGTGTTGCTGTTGCTGTTGCTGTTGCTGTTGCTGTTGCTGGTGTTGCTGTTGCTGTTGCTGGTGTTGCTGTTGCTGTTGCTGTTGCTGGTGTTGCTGTTGCTGTTGCTGTTGCTTTTGCTCCTGTTGCTGTTGCTGTTGCTTTTGCTGGTGTTGCTGTTGCTGTTGCTTTTGCTGGTGTGGCTGTTGCTGTTGCTGTTGCTGTTGCTGGTGTTGCTGTTGCTGTTGCTGTTGCTGGTGTTGCTGTTGCTGTTGCTGTTGCTGGTGTTGCTGTTGCTGTTGCTGTTGCTGGTGTTGCTGTTGCTGTTGCTGTTGCTGCTGTTGCTGTTGCTGGTGCTGCTGTTGCTGTTGCTGTTGCTGGTGTTGCTGTTGCTAGTGTTGCTGTTGCTGTTGCTGTTGCTGGTGTTGCTGTTGCTGTTGCTGTTGCTGGTGTTGCTGTTGCTGTTGCTGTTGCTGGTGTTGCTATTGCTGGTGTTGCTGTTGCTGGTGTTGCTGTTGCTGGTGTTGCTGTTGCTGTTGCTGTTGCTGGTGTTGCTGTTGCTGTTGCTGTTGTTGCTGTTGCTGTTGCTGTTGCTGTTGCTGGTGTTGCTGTTGCTGTTGCTGTTGCTGATGTTGCTGTTGCTGGTGTTGCTGTTGCTGGTGTCGCTGTTGCTGTTGCTGTTGCTGGTGTTGCTGTTGCTGTTGCTGGTGTTGCTGTTGCTGTGGCTGTTGCTGTTGCTGGTGCTGCTGCTGCTGCTGCTGCTGCTGCTGGTGCTGCTGCTGCTGGTGTTGCTGTTGCTGGTGTTGCTGTTGCTGGTGTTGCTGTTGCCGGTGTTGCTGTTGCTGGTGCTGTTGTTGCTGGTGTTGCTGTTGCTGTTGCTGTTGCTGGTGTTGCTGTTGCTGTTGCTGTGGCTGTTGCTGTTGCTGGTGTTGCTGTTGCTGTTGCTGTTTCTGATGCTGGTGTTGCTGTTTCTGATGTTGGTGTTGCTGTTGCTGTTGCTTTTGCTGGTGTTGCTGTTGCTGTTGCTTTTGCTGGTGTTGCTGTTGCTGTTGCTGGTGTTGCTGTTGCTGTTGCTGTTGCTGTTGCTGGTGTTGCTGTTGCTGTTGCTGTTGCTGTTGCTGATGTTGCTGTGGCTGGTGTTGCTGTTGCTGGTGTTGCTGTTGCTGTTGCTGTTGTTGTTGTTGCTGTTGCTGCTGTTGCTGTTGCTGTTGCTGTTGCTGTTGCTGTTGCTGTTGCTGGTGTTGCTGTTGCTGTTGCTGGTGTTGCTGTTGCTGTTGCTGGTGTTGCTGTTGCTGGTGTTGCTGTTGCTGTTGCTGTTGCTGGTGTTGCTGTTGCTGTTGCTGTTGCTGTTGCTGGTGTTGCTGTTGCTGTTGCTGTGGCTGTTGCTGTTGCTGGTGTTGCTGCTGCTGTTGCTGGTGTTGCTGTTGCTGTTGGTGCTGGTGTTGCTGTTGCTGCTGTTGCTGTTGCTGTTGCTGGTGTTGTTGTTGCTGTTGCTGTTGCTGTTGCTGTTGCTGGTGTTGCTCTTGCTGTTGCTGTTGCTGGTGTTGCTGTTGCTGTTGCT
>OX122890.1:43806511-43809011 GCA_944738655.2 Andrena hattorfiana | reverse complement strand
GTTGCTGTTGCTGTTGCTGTTGCTGTTGCTGGTGTTGCTGTTGCTGTTGCTGTTGCTGTTGCTGGTGTTGCTGTTGCTGTTGCTGTTGCTGTTGCTGGTGTTGCTGTTGCTGTTGCTGTTGCTGTTGCTGGTGTTGCTGTTGCTGTTGCTTTTGCTGGTGTTGCTGTTGCTGTTGCTGTTGCTGGTGTTGCTGTTGCTGTTGCTGTTGCTGTTGCTGGTGTTGCTGTTGCTGTTGTTGTGGTTGTTGCTGTTGCTGGTGTTGCTGTTGCTGTTGCTGGTGTTGCTGTTGCTGTTGCTGGTGTTGCTGTTGCTGGTGTTGCTGTTGCTGGTGTTGCTGTTGCTGTTGCTTTTGCTGGTGTTGCTGTTGCTGGTGTTGCTGTTGCTGTTGCTGTTGCTGGTGTTGCTGTTGCTGTTGCTGTTGCTGTTGCTGGTGTTGCTATTGCTGGTGTTGCTGTTGCTGGTGTTGCTGTTGCTGGTGTTGCTGTTGCTGTTGCTTTTGCTGGTGTTGCTGTTGCTGTTGCTTTTGCTGGTGTTGCTGTTGCTGTTGCTGTTGCTGGTGTTGCTGTTGCTGTTGCTGTTGCTGGTGTTGCTGTTGCCGTTGCTGTTGCTGTTGCTGTTGCTGTTGCTAGTGTTGCTGTTGCTAGTGTTGCTGTTGCTGTTGCTGTTGCTGTTGCTGGTGTTGCTGTTGCTGTTGCTGTTGCTTTTGCTGCTGTTGCTGTTGTTTTGCTGGTGGTGCTGTTGCTGTTGCTTTTGCTGGTGTTGCTGTTGCTGTTGCTTTTGCTGGTGTTGCTGTTGCTGTTGCTTTTGCTGGTGTGGCTGTTGCTGTTGCTGTTGTTGTTGCTGGTGTTGCTGTTGCCGTTGCTGTTGCTGGTGTTGCTGTTGCTGTTGCTGGTGTTGCTGTTGCTGTTGCTGTTGCTGTTGCTGTTGCTGGTGTTGCTGTTGCTGTTGCTGTTGCTGTTGCTGTTGCTGATGTTGCTGTGGCTGGTGTTGCTGTTGCTGGTGTTGCTGTTGCTGTTGCTGTTGTTGTTGTTGCTGTTGCTGCTGTTGCTGTTGCTGTTGCTGTTGCTGTTGCTGTTGCTGTTGCTGTTGCTGTTGCTGTTGCTGGTGTTGCTGTTGCTGTTGCTGTGGCTGTTGCTGTTGCTGGTGTTGCTGTTGCTGTTGCTGTTGCTGGTGTTGCTGTTGCTGTTGCTGTTGCTGTTGCTGGTGTTGCTGTTGCTGTTGCTGTTGCTGTTGCTGATGTTGCTGTTGCTGGTGTTGCTGTTGCTGGTGTTGCTGTTGCTGTTGCTGTTGTTGCTGTTGCTGTTGTTGTTGTTGCTGTTGCTGCTGTTGCTGTTGCTGTTGCTGTTGCTGTTGCTGTTGCTGTTGCTGTTGCTGTTGCTGTTGCTGGTGTTGCTGTTGGTGTTGCTGTGGCTGTTGCTGTTGCTGGTGTTGCTGTTGCTGTTGCTGTTTCTGATGCTGGTGTTGCTGTTTCTGATGTTGGTGTTGCTCTTGCTGTTGCTTTTGCTGGTGTTGCTGTTGCTGTTGCTTTTGCTGGTGTTGCTGTTGCTGTTGCTGGTGTTGCTGTTGCTGCTGCTGTTGCTGGTGTTGCTGTTGCTGTTGCTGTTGCTGTTGCTGTTGCTGTTGCTGGTGTTGCTGTTGCTGGTGTTGCTGTTGCTGGTGCTGCTGTTGCTGGTGTTGCTATTGCTGTTGGTGCTGTTGTTGCTGTTGCTGTTGGTGCTGGTGTTGCTGTTGCTGCTGTTGCTGTTGCTGTTGCTGGTGTTGTTGTTGCTGTTGCTGTTGCTGTTGCTGTTGCTGGTGTTGCTCTTGCTGTTGCTGTTGCTGGTGTTGCTGTTGCTGGTGTTGCTGTTGCTGTTGCTGTTGTTGTTGTTGCTGTTGCTGCTGTTGCTGTTGCTGTTGCTGTTGCTGTTGCTGTTGCTGTTGCTTTTGCTGGTGTTGCTGTTGCTGTTGCTTTTGCTGGTGTTGCTGTTGCTGTTGCTGTTGCTGTTGCTGTTGCTGTTGCTGTTGCTGTTGCTGTTGCTGGTGTTGCTGTTGCTGTTGCTGTGGCTGTTGCTGTTGCTGGTGTTGCTGTTGCTGTTGCTGTTTCTGATGCTGGTGTTGCTGTTTCTGATGTTGGTGTTGCTGTTGCTGTTGCTTTTGCTGGTGTTGCTGTTGCTGTTGCTTTTGCTGGTGTTGCTGTTGCTGTTGCTGGTGTTGCTGTTGCTGCTGTTGTTGCTGGTGTTGCTGTTGCTGTTTCTGTTGCTGTTGCTGTTGCTGTTGCTGGTGTTGCTGTTGCTGGTGTTGCTGTTGCTGGTGCTGCTGTTGCTGGTGTTGCTATTGCTGTTGCTGGTGTTGCTGTTTCTGATGTTGGTGTTGCTGTTGCTGTTGCTTTTGCTGGTGTTGCTGTTGCTGTTGCTTTTGCTGGTGTTGCTGTTGCTGGTGTTGCTGTTGCTGGTGCTGCTGTTGCAGGTGTTGCTATTGCTGTTGGTGCTGGTGTTGCTGTTGCTGGTGTTGCTGTTGCTGG
>OX122890.1:43791511-43794011 GCA_944738655.2 Andrena hattorfiana | reverse complement strand
TAGTGTTGCTGTTGCTAGTGTTGCTGTTGCTGTTGCTGTTGCTGTTGCTGGTGTTGCTGTTGCTGTTGCTGTTGCTTTTGCTGCTGTTGCTGTTGTTTTGCTGGTGTTGCTGTTGCTGTTGCTTTTGCTGGTGTTGCTGTTGCTGTTGCTTTTGCTGGTGTTGCTGTTTCTGTTGCTTTTGCTGGTGTTGCTGTTGCTGTTGCTGGTGTTGCTGTTGCTGCTGCTGTTGCTGGTGTTGCTGTTGCTGTTTCTGTTGCTGTTGCTGTTGCTGTTGCTGTTGCTGGTGTTGCTGTTGCTGTTGCTGTGGCTGTTGCTGTTGCTGGTGTTGCTGTTGCTGTTGCTGTTTCTGATGCTGGTGTTGCTGTTTCTGATGTTGGTGTTGCTGTTGCTGTTGCTTTTGCTGGTGTTGCTGTTGCTGTTGCTTTTGCTGGTGTTGCTGTTGCTGTTGCTGGTGTTGCTGTTGCTGCTGCTGTTGCTGGTGTTGCTGTTGCTGTTTCTGTTGCTGTTGCTGTTGCTGTTGCTGGTGTTGCTGTTGCTGGTGTTGCTGTTGCTGGTGCTGCTGTTGCTGGTGTTGCTATTGCTGTTGCTGGTGTTGCTGTTGCTGTTGGTTCTGGTGTTGCTGTTGCTGCTGTTGCTGTTGCTGTTGCTTTTGCTGGTGTTACTGTTGCTGTTGCTTTTGCTGGTGTTGCTGTTGCTGTTGCTTTTGCTGGTGTTGCTGTTGCTGTTGCTGGTGTTGCTGTTGCTGTTGCTGTTGCTGTTGCTGGTGTTGCTGTTGCTGTTGCTGTTGCTGTTGCTGTTGCTGTTGCTGTTGCTGTTGCTGTTGCTGTTGCTGTTGCTGTTGCTGTTGCTGGTGTTGCTGTTGCTGGTGCTGCTGTTGCTGGTGTTGCTGTTGCTGTTGGTGCTGGTGTTGCTGTTGCTGGTGTTGCTGTTGGTGCTGGTGCTGCTGTTGCTGTTGGTGCTGGTGTTACTGTTGCTGTTGCTGTTGCTGTTGCTGGTGTTGCTGTTGCTGGTGTTGCTGTTGCTGTTGCTGGTGTTGCTGTTGCTGTTGCTGTTGCTGGTGTTGTTGTTGCTGTTGCTGTTGCTGGTGTTGCTGTTGCTGGTGTTGCTGGTGTTGCTGTTGCTGGTGCTGCTGTTGCTGGTGTTGCTATTGCTGTTGGTGCTGGTGTTGCTGTTGCTGTTGGTGCTGGTGTTGCTGTTGCTGCTGTTGCTGTTGCTGTTGCTGGTGTTGCTGTTGCTGTTGGTGCTGGTGTTGCTGTTGCTGCTGTTGCTGTTGCTGTTGCTGGTGTTGCTGTTGCTGGTGTTGCTGTTGCTGTTGCTGGTGTTGCTGTTGCTGCTGCTGTTGCTGGTGTTGCTGTTGCTGTTTCTGTTGCTGTTGCTGTTGCTGTTGCTGGTGTTGCTGTTGCTGGTGTTGCTGTTGCTGGTGCTGCTGTTGCTGGTGTTGCTATTGCTGTTGCTGGTGTTGCTGTTGCTGTTGGTTCTGGTGTTGCTGTTGCTGCTGTTGCTGTTGCTGTTGCTTTTGCTGGTGTTACTGTTGCTGTTGCTTTTGCTGGTGTTGCTGTTGCTGTTGCTTTTGCTGGTGTTGCTGTTGCTGTTGCTGGTGTTGCTGTTGCTGCTGCTGTTGCTGGTGTTGCTGTTGCTGTTTCTGTTGCTGTTGCTGTTGCTGCTGTTGCTGTTGCTGTTGCTGTTGCTGTTGCTGTTGCTGTTGCTGTTGCTGGTGTTGCTGTTGCTGGTGCTGCTGTTGCTGGTGTTGCTGTTGCTGTTGGTGCTGGTGTTGCTGTTGCTGGTGTTGCTGTTGCTGTTGGTGCTGGTGCTGCTGTTGCTGTTGGTGCTGGTGTTACTGTTGCTGTTGCTGTTGCTGTTGCTGGTGTTGCTGTTGCTGGTGTTGCTGTTGCTGTTGCTGGTGTTGCTGTTGCTGTTGCTGTTGCTGGTGTTGTTGTTGCTGTTGCTGTTGCTGTTGCTGTTGCTGGTGTTGCTCTTGCTGTTGCTGTTGCTGGTGTTGCTGTTGCTGTTGCTGGTGTTGCTGTTGCTGTTGCTGTTCCTGATGCTGGTGTTGCTGTTTCTGATGCTGGTGTTGCTGTTGCTGTTGCTTTTGCTGGTGTTGCTGTTGCTGTTGCTTTTGCTGGTGTTGCTGTTGCTGTTGCTGTTGCTGTTGCTGTTGCTGTTGCTGTTGCTGTTGCTGTTGCTGGTGTTGCTGTTGCTGTTGCTGTGGCTGTTGCTGTTGCTGGTGTTGCTGTTGCTGTTGCTGTTTCTGATGCTGGTGTTGCTGTTTCTGATGTTGGTGTTGCTGTTGCTGTTGCTTTTGCTGGTGTTGCTGTTGCTGTTGCTTTTGCTGGTGTTGCTGTTGCTGGTGTTGCTGTTGCTGCTGCTGTTGCTGGTGTTGCTGTTGCTGTTTCTGTTGCTGTTGCTGTTGCTGTTGCTGGTGTTGCTGTTGCTGGTGTTGCTGTTGCTGGTGCTGCTGTTGCTGGTGTTGCTATTGCTGTTGCTGGTGTTGCTGTTGCTG
>OX122890.1:43769011-43771511 GCA_944738655.2 Andrena hattorfiana | reverse complement strand
GCTGTTGCTGTTGCTGGTGTTGCTGTTGCTGTTGCTGTTGCTGTTGCTGGTGTTGCTGTTGCTGTTGCTGTTGCTGGTGTTGCTGTTGCTGTTGCTGGTGTTGCTGTTGCTGTTGCTGTTGCTGGTGTGGCTGTTGCTGTTGCTGTTGCTGGTGTTGCTGTTGCTGTTGCTGGTGTTGCTGTTGCTGTTGCTGTGGCTGTTGCTGTTGCTGGTGTTGCTGTTGCTGTTGCTGTTTCTGATGCTGGTGTTGCTGTTTCTGATGTTGGTGTTGCTGTTGCTGTTGCTGGTGTTGCTGTTGCTGTTGCTGTTGCTGTTGCTGTTGCTAGTGTTGCTGTTGCTGTTGCTGTTGCTGTTGCTAGTGTTGCTGTTGCTAGTGTTGCTGCTGCTGTTGCTTTTGCTGCTGTTGCTGTTGCTGTTGCTTTTGCTGGTGTTGCTGTTGCTGTTGCTTTTGCTGGTGTCGCTGTTGGTGTTGCTTTTGCTGGTGTTGCTGTTGCTGTTGCTTTTGCTGGTGTTGCTGTTGCTGTTGCTTTTGCTGGTGTTGCTGTTGCTGTTGCTGTTGCTTTTGCTGGTGTTGCTGTTGCTGTTGCTGTTGCTGTTGCTGGTGTTGCTGTTGCTGTTGCTGTTGCTGGTGTTAGTGTTGCTGTTGCTGTTGCTGGTGTTGCTGTTGCTGTTGCTGTTGCTGGTGTTGCTGTTGCTGTTGCTGGTGTTGCTGTTGCTGTTGCTGTTGCTGGTGTTGCTGTTGCTGTTGCTGTTGCTGGTGTTGCTGTTGCTGTTGCTGGTGTTGCTGTTGCTGTTGCTGTTGCTGTTGCTGGTGTTGCTGTTGCTGTTGCTGGTGCTGTTGCTGTTGCTGTTGCTGGTGCTGCTGCTGCTGTTGCTGTTGCTGTTGCTGGTGTTGCTGTTGCTGTTGCTGTTGCTGGTGTTGCTGTTGCTGGTGTTGCTTTTGCTGGTGTTGCTGTTGCTGGTGCTGCTGTTGCTGGTGTTGCTGTTGCTGTTGGTGCTGGTGTTGCTGTTGCTGTTGCTGTTGCTGGTGTTGCTGTTGCTGTTGCTGTTGCTGTTGCTGGTGTTGCTGTTGCTGTTGCTGTTGCTGGTGTTGCTGTTGCTGTTGCTGGTGTTGCTGTTGCTGTTGCTGTTGCTGGTGTTGCTGTTGCTGTTGCTGTTGCTGTTGCTGGTGTTGCTGTTGCTGTTGCTGTTGCTGTTGCTGTTGCTGTTGCTGTTGCTGGTGTTGCTGTTGCTGTTGCTGTGGCTGTTGCTGTTGCTGGTGTTGCTGTTGCTGTTGCTGTTTCTGATGCTGGTGTTGCTGTTTCTGATGTTGGTGTTGCTGTTGCTGTTGCTTTTGCTGGTGTTGCTGTTGCTGTTGCTTTTGCTGGTGTTGCTGTTGCTGTTGCTGGTGTTGCTGTTGCTGCTGCTGTTGCTGGTGTTGCTGTTGCTGTTGCTGTTGCTGTTGCTGTTGCTGTTGCTGGTGTTGCTGTTGCTGGTGTTGCTGTTGCTGGTGCTGCTGTTGCTGGTGTTGCTATTGCTGTTGGTGCTGGTGTTGCTGTTGCTGTTGGTGCTGGTGTTGCTGTTGCTGCTGTTGCTGTTGCTGTTGCTGGTGTTGCTGTTGCTGCTGCTGTTGCTGGTGTTGCTGTTGCTGTTGCTGTTGCTGTTGCTGTTGCTGTTGCTGGTGTTGCTGTTGCTGTTGCTGGTGTTGCTGTTGCTGCTGCTGTTGCTGGTGTTGCTGTTGCTGTTGCTGTTGCTGTTGCTGTTGCTGTTGCTGGTGTTGCTGTTGCTGTTGCTGGTGTTGCTGTTGCTGTTGCTGTTGCTGTTGCTGGTGTTGCTGTTGCTGTTGCTGTTGCTGTTGCTGGTGTTGCTGTTGCTGTTGCTGTTGCTGGTGTTGCTGTTGCTGTTGCTGGTGTTGCTGTTGCTGTTGCTGTTGCTGGTGTGGCTGTTGCTGTTGCTGTTGCTGTTGCTGGTGTTGCTGTTGCTGTTGCTGGTGTTGCTGTTGCTGTGGCTGTTGCTGTTGCTGGTGTTGCTGTTGCTGTTGCTGTTTCTGATGCTGGTGTTGCTGTTTCTGATGTTGGTGTTGCTGTTGCTGTTGCTGGTGTTGCTGTTGCTGTTGCTGTTGCTGTTGCTGTTGCTAGTGTTGCTGTTGCTAGTGTTGCTGCTGCTGTTGCTGTTGCTGGTGTTGCTGTTGCTGTTGCTGTTGCTTTTGCTGCTGTTGCTGTTGCTGTTGCTTTTGCTGGTGTTGCTGTTGCTGTTGCTTTTGCTGGTGTTGCTGTTGCTGTTGCTTTTGCTGGTGTTGCTGTTGCTGTTGCTTTTGCTGGTCTTGCTGTTGCTGTTGCTTTTGCTGGTGTTGCTGTTGCTGTTGCTGTTGCTTTTGCTGGTGTTGCTGTTGCTGTTGCTGTTGCTGTTGCTGGTGTTGCTGTTGCTGTTGCTGTTGCTGGTGTTGCTGTTGCTGTTGCTGTTGCTGGTGTTGCTGTTGCTGTTGCTGTTGCTGGTGTTGCTGTTGCTGTTGCTAGTGTTG
>OX122890.1:43724011-43726511 GCA_944738655.2 Andrena hattorfiana | reverse complement strand
CTGTTGCTGTTGCTGATGTTGCTGTTGCTGGTGTTGCTGTTGCTGGTGTCGCTGTTGCTGTTGCTGTTGCTGGTGTTGCTGTTGCTGTTGCTGGTGTTGCTGTTGCTGTGGCTGTTGCTGTTGCTGGTGCTGCTGCTGCTGCTGCTGCTGCTGCTGGTGCTGCTGCTGCTGGTGTTGCTGTTGCTGGTGTTGCTGTTGCTGGTGTTGCTGTTGCCGGTGTTGCTGTTGCTGGTGCTGTTGTTGCTGGTGTTGCTGTTGCTGTTGCTGTTGCTGGTGTTGCTGTTGCTGTTGCTGTGGCTGTTGCTGTTGCTGGTGTTGCTGTTGCTGTTGCTGTTTCTGATGCTGGTGTTGCTGTTTCTGATGTTGGTGTTGCTGTTGCTGTTGCTTTTGCTGGTGTTGCTGTTGCTGTTGCTTTTGCTGGTGTTGCTGTTGCTGTTGCTGGTGTTGCTGTTGCTGCTGCTGTTGCTGGTGTTGCTGTTGCTGTTGCTGTTGCTGTTGCTGTTGCTGTTGCTGTTGCTGGTGTTGCTGTTGCTGTTGCTGGTGTTGCTGTTGCTGTTGCTGTTGCTGTTGCTGGTGTTGCTGTTGCTGTTGCTGTTGCTGTTGCTGGTGTTGCTGTTGCTGTTACTGTTGCTGGTGTTGCTGTTGCTGTTGCTGGTGTTGCTGTTGCTGTTGCTGTTGCTGGTGTGGCTGTTGCTGTTGCTGTTGCTGTTGCTGGTGTTGCTGTTGCTGTTGCTGGTGTTGCTGTTGCTGTGGCTGTTGCTGTTGCTGGTGTTGCTGTTGCTGTTGCTGTTTCTGATGCTGGTGTTGCTGTTTCTGATGTTGGTGTTGCTGTTGCTGTTGCTGGTGTTGCTGTTGCTGTTGCTGTTGCTGTTGCTGTTGCTAGTGTTGCTGTTGCTAGTGTTGCTGCTGCTGTTGCTGTTGCTGGTGTTGCTGTTGCTGTTGCTGTTGCTGTTGCTGTTGCTGTTGCTGTTGCTGGTGTTGCTGTTGCTGTTGCTGTGGCTGTTGCTGTTGCTGGTGTTGCTGTTGCTGTTGCTGTTTCTGATGCTGGTGTTGCTGTTTCTGATGTTGGTGTTGCTGTTGCTGTTGCTTTTGCTGGTGTTGCTGTTGCTTTTGCTGGTGTTGCTGTTGCTGTTGCTGGTGTTGCTGTTGCTGCTGCTGTTGCTGGTGTTGCTGTTGCTGTTGCTGTTGCTGTTGCTGTTGCTGTTGCTGGTGTTGCTGTTGCTGGTGTTGCTGTTGCTGTTGCTGTTGCTGGTGTTGCTGTTGCTGTTGCTGGTGTTGCTGTTGCTGTTGCTGTTGCTGTTGCTGTTGCTGGTGTTGCTATTGCTGGTGTTGCTGTTGCTGGTGTTGCTGTTGCTGGTGTTGCTGTTGCTGTTGCTTTTGCTGGTGTTGCTGTTGCTGTTGCTTTTGCTGGTGTTGCTGTTGCTGTTGCTGGTGTTGCTGTTGCTGGTGTTGCTGTTGCTGTTGCTGTTGCTGGTGTTGCTGTTGCTGTTGCTGTTGCTGGTGTTGCTGTTGCTGTTGCTGTGGCTGTTGCTGTTGCTGGTGTTGCTGTTGCTGTTGCTGGTGTTGCTGTTGCTGTTGCTGTTGCTGTTGCTGTTGCTGGTGTTGCTGTTGCTGTTGCTGGTGTTGCTGTTGCTGTTGCTGTTGCTGGTGTTGCTGTTGCTGTTGCTGGTGCTGTTGCTGTTGCAGTTGCTGGTGCTGCTGCTGCTGTTGCTGTTGCTGGTGTTGCTGTTGCTGTTGCTGTTGCTGGTGTTGCTGTTGCTGGTGTTGCTGTTGCTGTTGCTGTTGCTGGTGTTGCTGTTGCTGTTGCTGTTGCTGTTGCTGGTGTTGCTGTTGCTGTTGCTGTGGCTGTTGCTGTTGCTGGTGTTGCTGTTGCTGTTGCTGGTGTTGCTGTTGCTGTTGCTGTTGCTGTTGCTGTTGCTGGTGTTGCTGTTGCTGTTGCTGGTGTTGCTGTTGCTGTTGCTGTTGCTGGTGTTGCTGTTGCTGTTGCTGTTGCTGTTGCTGTTGCTGGTGTTGCTGTTGCTGTTGCTGTTGCTGTTGCTGGTGTTGCTGTTGCTGTTGCTGTTGCTGGTGTTGCTGTTGCTGTTGCTGGTGTTGCTGTTGCTGTTGCTGTTGCTGGTGTGGCTGTTGCTGTTGCTGTTGCTGTTGCTGGTGTTGCTGTTGCTGCTGCTGTTGCTGTTGCTGTTGCTGGTGTTGCTGTTGCTGCTGCTGTTGCTGGTGTTGCTGTTGCTGTTGCTGTTGCTGTTGCTGTTGCTGTTGCTGGTGTTGCTGTTGCTGGTGTTGCTGTTGCTGTTGCTGTTGCTGGTGTTGCTGTTGCTGTTGCTGGTGTTGCTGTTGCTGTTGCTGTTGCTGTTGCTGTTGCTGGTGTTGCTATTGCTGGTGTTGCTGTTGCTGGTGTTGCTGTTGCTGGTGTTGCTGTTGCTGTTGCTTTTGCTGGTGTTGCTGTTGCTGTTGCTTTTGCTGGTGTTGCTGTTGCTGTTGCTGGTGTTGCTGTTGCTGGTGT
>OX122890.1:43711511-43714011 GCA_944738655.2 Andrena hattorfiana | reverse complement strand
GCTGTTGCTGGTGTTGCTGTTGCTGTTGCTGTTGCTGTTGCTGGTGTTGCTGTTGCTGTTGCTGTTGCTGTTGCTGTTGCTGTTGCTGTTGCTGTTGCTGTTGCTAGTGTTGCTGTTGCTAGTGTTGCTGTTGCTGTTGCTGTTGCTGTTGCTGGTGTTGCTGTTGCTGTTGCTGTTGCTGATGTTGCTGTTGCTGTTGCTGGTGTTGCTGTTGCTGGTGTTGCTGTTGCTGTTGCTGGTGTTGCTGTTGCTGTTGCTGGTGTTGCTGTTGCTGTTGCTGTTTCTGATGCTGGTGTTGCTGTTTCTGATGCTGGTGTTGCTGTTGCTGTTGCTTTTGCTGGTGTTGCTGTTGCTGTTGCTTTTGCTGGTGTTGCTGTTGCTGTTGCTGGTGTTGCTGTTGCTGTTGCTGTTGCTGTTGCTGCTGTTGCTGTTGCTGTTGCTGGTGTTGCTGTTGCTGTTGCTGTTGCTGTTGCTGTTGCTGTTGCTTTTGCTGGTGTTGTTGTTGCTGTTGCTGTTGCTGTTGTTGCTGTTGCTGTTGCTGTTGCTGTTGCTGGTGTTGCTGTTGCTGTTGCTGTTGCTGATGTTGCTGTTGCTGGTGTTGCTGTTGCTGGTGTCGCTGTTGCTGTTGCTGTTGCTGGTGTTGCTGTTGCTGTTGCTGGTGTTGCTGTTGCTGTGGCTGTTGCTGTTGCTGGTGCTGCTGCTGCTGCTGCTGCTGCTGCTGGTGCTGCTGCTGCTGGTGTTGCTGTTGCTGGTGTTGCTGTTGCTGGTGTTGCTGTTGCCGGTGTTGCTGTTGCTGGTGCTGTTGTTGCTGGTGTTGCTGTTGCTGTTGCTGTTGCTGTTGTTGCTGTTGCTGTTGCTGTGGCTGTTGCTGTTGCTGGTGTTGCTGTTGCTGTTGCTGTTTCTGATGCTGGTGTTGCTGTTTCTGATGTTGGTGTTGCTGTTGCTGTTGCTTTTGCTGGTGTTGCTGTTGCTGTTGCTTTTGCTGGTGTTGCTGTTGCTGTTGCTGGTGTTGCTGTTGCTGCTGCTGTTGCTGGTGTTGCTGTTGCTGTTGCTGTTGCTGTTGCTGTTGCTGTTGCTGGTGTTGCTGTTGCTGTTGCTGGTGTTGCTGTTGCTGTTGCTGTTGCTGTTGCTGGTGTTGCTGTTGCTGTTGCTGTTGCTGTTGCTGGTGTTGCTGTTGCTGTTGCTGTTGCTGGTGTTGCTGTTGCTGTTGCTGGTGTTGCTGTTGCTGTTGCTGTTGCTGGTGTGGCTGTTGCTGTTGCTGTTGCTGTTGCTGGTGTTGCTGTTGCTGTTGCTGGTGTTGCTGTTGCTGTGGCTGTTGCTGTTGCTGGTGTTGCTGTTGCTGTTGCTGTTTCTGATGCTGGTGTTGCTGTTTCTGATGTTGGTGTTGCTGTTGCTGTTGCTGGTGTTGCTGTTGCTGTTGCTGTTGCTGTTGCTGTTGCTAGTGTTGCTGTTGCTAGTGTTGCTGCTGCTGTTGCTGTTGCTGGTGTTGCTGTTGCTGTTGCTGTTGCTTTTGCTGCTGTTGCTGTTGCTGTTGCTTTTGCTGGTGTTGCTGTTGCTGTTGCTTTTGCTGGTGTTGCTGTTGCTGTTGCTTTTGCTGGTGTTGCTGTTGCTGTTGCTTTTGCTGGTGTTGCTGTTGCTGTTGCTTTTGCTGGTGTTGCTGTTGCTGTTGCTGTTGCTTTTGCTGGTGTTGCTGTTGCTGTTGCTGTTGCTGTTGCTGGTGTTGCTGTTGCTGTTGCTGTTGCTGGTGTTGCTGTTGCTGTTGCTGTTGCTGGTGTTGCTGTTGCTGTTGCTGTTGCTGGTGTTGCTGTTGCTGTTGCTGGTGTTGCTGTTGCTGTTGCTGGTGTTGCTGTTGCTGGTGTTGCTGTTGCTGTTGCTGTTGCTGGTGTTGCTGTTGCTGTTGCTGTTGCTGTTGCTGGTGTTGCTGTTGCTGTTGCTGTGGCTGTTGCTGTTGCTGGTGTTGCTGTTGCTGTTGCTGGTGTTGCTGTTGCTGTTGCTGTTGCTGTTGCTGTTGCTGTTGCTGGTGTTGCTGTTGCTGTTGCTGGTGTTGCTGTTGCTGTTGCTGTTGCTGTTGCTGGTGTTGCTGTTGCTGTTGCTGGTGCTGTTGCTGTTGCTGTTGCTGGTGCTGCTGCTGCTGTTGCTGTTGATGTTGCTGGTGTTGCTGTTGCTGTTGCTGTTGCTGGTGTTGCTGTTGCTGGTGTTGCTTTTGCTGGTGTTGCTGTTGCTGGTGCTGCTGTTGCTGGTGTTGCTGTTGCTGTTGGTGCTGGTGTTGCTGTTGCTGTTGCTGTTGCTGGTGTTGCTGTTGCTGTTGCTGTTGCTGTTGCTGGTGTTGCTGTTGCTGTTGCTGTTGCTGGTGTTGCTGTTGCTGTTGCTGGTGTTGCTGTTGCTGTTGCTGTTGCTGGTGTTGCTGTTGCTGTTGCTGTTGCTGGTGTTGCTGTTGCTGTTGCTGTTGCTGTTGCTGTTGCTGTTGCTGGTGTTGCTGTTGCTGTTGCTGTGGCTGTTG
>OX122890.1:43669011-43671511 GCA_944738655.2 Andrena hattorfiana | reverse complement strand
GCTGTGGCTGTTGCTGTTGCTGGTGTTGCTGTTGCTGTTGCTGTTTCTGATGCTGGTGTTGCTGTTTCTGATGTTGGTGTTGCTGTTGCTGTTGCTTTTGCTGGTGTTGCTGTTGCTGTTGCTTTTGCTGGTGTTGCTGTTGCTGTTGCTGGTGTTGCTGTTGCTGCTGCTGTTGCTGGTGTTGCTGTTGCTGTTGCTGTTGCTGTTGCTGTTGCTGTTGCTGGTGTTGCTGTTGCTGGTGTTGCTGTTGCTGGTGCTGCTGTTGCTGGTGTTGCTGTTGCTGTTGCTGTTGCTGTGGCTGGTGTTGCTGTTGCTGTTGCTGTTGCTGTTGCTGGTGTTGCTGTTGCTGTTGCTGTTGCTGGTGTTGCTGTTGCTGTTGCTGGTGTTGCTGTTGCTGTTGCTGTTGCTGTTGCTGGTGTGGCTGTTGCTGTTGCTGTTGCTGGTGTTGCTGTTGCTGTTGCTGTTGCTGGTGTTGCTGTTGCTGTTGCTGTTGCTGGTGTTGCTGTTGCTGTTGCTGTTGCTGGTGTTGCTGTTGCTGTTGCTGTTGCTGGTGTTGCTGTTGCTGTTGCTGTTGCTGGTGTTGCTGTTGCTGTTGCTGGTGTTGCTGTTGCTGTTGCTGTTGCTGGTGTTGCTGTTGCTGTTGCTGTTGCTGGTGTTGCTGTTGCTGTTGCTGTTGCTGGTGTTGCTGTTGCTGTTGCTGTTGCTGTTGCTGGTGTTGCTGTTGCTGTTGCTGTTGCTGTTGCTGATGTTGCTGTTGCTGGTGTTGCTGTTGCTGGTGTTGCTGTTGCTGTTGCTGTTGTTGTTGTTGCTGTTGCTGCTGTTGCTTTTGCTGTTGCTGTTGCTGTTGCTGTTGCTGTTGCTGTTGCTGTTGCTGGTGTTGCTGTTGCTGTTGCTGTGGCTGTTGCTGTTGCTGGTGTTGCTGTTGCTGTTGCTGTTTCTGATGCTGGTGTTGCTGTTTCTGATGTTGGTGTTGCTGTTGCTGTTGCTTTTGCTGGTGTTGCTGTTGCTGTTGCTTTTGCTGGTGTTGCTGTTGCTGTTGCTGGTGTTGCTGTTGCTGCTGCTGTTGCTGGTGTTGCTGTTGCTGTTGCTGTTGCTGTTGCTGTTGCTGTTGCTGGTGTTGCTGTTGCTGGTGCTGCTGTTGCTGGTGTTGCTATTGCTGTTGGTGCTGGTGTTGCTGTTGCTGTTGGTGCTGGTGTTGCTGTTGCTGCTGTTGCTGTTGCTGTTGCTGGTGTTGTTGTTGCTGTTGCTGTTGCTGTTGCTGTTGCTGGTGTTGCTCTTGCTGTTGCTGTTGCTGGTGTTGCTGTTGCTGTTGCTGGTGTTGCTGTTGCTGTTGCTGTTCCTGATGCTGGTGTTGCTGTTTCTGATGCTGGTGTTGCTGTTGCTGTTGCTTTTGCTGGTGTTGCTGTTGCTGTTGCTTTTGCTGGTGTTGCTGTTGCTGTTGCTGTTGCTGTTGCTGTTGCTGTTGCTGTTGCTGTTGCTGTTGCTGGTGTTGCTGTTGCTGTTGCTGTGGCTGTTGCTGTTGCTGGTGTTGCTGTTGCTGTTGCTGTTTCTGATGCTGGTGTTGCTGTTTCTGATGTTGGTGTTGCTGTTGCTGTTGCTTTTGCTGGTGTTGCTGTTGCTGTTGCTTTTGCTGGTGTTGCTGTTGCTGTTGCTGGTGTTGCTGTTGCTGCTGCTGTTGCTGGTGTTGCTGTTGCTGTTTCTGTTGCTGTTGCTGTTGCTGTTGCTGGTGTTGCTGTTGCTGGTGTTGCTGTTGCTGGTGCTGCTGTTGCTGGTGTTGCTATTGCTGTTGCTGGTGTTGTTGTTGCTGTTGCTGTTGCTGTTGCTGT
Source organism: Andrena hattorfiana (assembly GCA_944738655.2). NCBI lineage: Eukaryota > Metazoa > Arthropoda > Insecta > Hymenoptera > Andrenidae > Andrena > Andrena hattorfiana. The sequence goes on along the minus strand of OX122890.1, from coordinate 43,669,685 downwards.
TGCTGGTGTTGCTCTTGCTGTTGCTGTTGCTGGTGTTGCTGTTGCTGTTGCTGGTGTTGCTGTTGCTGTTGCTGTTCCTGATGCTGGTGTTGCTGTTTCTGATGCTGGTGTTGCTGTTGCTGTTGCTTTTGCTGGTGTTGCTGTTGCTGTTGCTTTTGCTGGTGTTGCTGTTGCTGTTGCTTTTGCTGGTGTTGCTGTTGCTGTTGCTGGTGTTGCTGTTGCTGTTGCTGTTGCTGTTGCTGTTGCTGTTGCTGTTGCTAGTGTTGCTGTTGCTAGTGTTGCTGTTGCTGTTGCTGTTGCTGGTGTTGCTGTTGCTGTTGCTGTTGCTGATGTTGCTGTTGCTGTTGCTGGTGTTGCTGTTGCTGGTGTTGCTGTTGCTGTTGCTGTTGCTGTTGCTAGTGTTGCTGTTGCTAGTGTTGCTGTTGCTGTTGCTGTTGCTGGTGTTGCTGTTGCTGTTGCTGTTGCTGATGTTGCTGTTGCTGTTGCTGGTGTTGCTGTTGCTGGTGTTGCTGTTGCTGTTGCTGGTGTTGCTGTTGCTGTTGCTGGTGTTGCTGTTGCTGTTGCTGTTTCTGATGCTGGTGTTGCTGTTGCTGTTGCTTTTGCTGGTGTTGCTGTTGCTGTTGCTTTTGCTGGTGTTGCTGTTGCTGTTGCTGGTGTTGTTGTTGCTGGTGCTG
>OX122890.1:43661511-43666511 GCA_944738655.2 Andrena hattorfiana | reverse complement strand
GTTGCTTTTGCTGGTGTTGCTGTTGCTGTTGCTTTTGCTGGTGTTGCTGTTGCTGTTGCTGGTGTTGCTGTTGCTGTTGCTGTTGCTGTTGCTGGTGTTGCTGTTGCTGTTGCTGTTGCTGTTGCTGTTGCTGTTGCTGTTGCTTTTGCTGGTGTTGTTGTTGCTGTTGCTGTTGCTGTTGTTGCTGTTGCTGTTGCTGTTGCTGTTGCTGTTGCTGGTGTTGCTGTTGCTGTTGCTGTTGCTGATGTTGCTGTTGCTGGTGTTGCTGTTGCTGGTGTCGCTGTTGCTGTTGCTGTTGCTGGTGTTGCTGTTGCTGTTGCTGTTGCTGGTGTTGTTGTTGCTGTTGCTGTTGCTGGTGTTGCTGTTGCTGTTGCTGTTGCTGTTGCTGTTGCTGTTGCTGGTGTTGCTGTTGCTGTTGCTGTTGCTGATGTTGCTGTTGCTGGTGTTGCTGTTGCTGGTGTTGCTGTTGCTGTTGCTGTTGTTGTTGTTGCTGTTGCTGCTGTTGCTGTTGCTGTTGCTGTTGCTGTTGCTGTTGCTGTTGCTGTTGCTGTTGCTGGTGTTGCTGTTGCTGTTGCTGTGGCTGTTGCTGTTGCTGGTGTTGCTGTTGCTGTTGCTGTTTCTGATGCTGGTGTTGCTGTTTCTGATGTTGGTGTTGCTGTTGCTGTTGCTTTTGCTGGTGTTGCTGTTGCTGTTGCTTTTGCTGGTGTTGCTGTTGCTGTTGCTGGTGTTGCTGTTGCTGCTGCTGTTGCTGGTGTTGCTGTTGCTGTTGCTGTTGCTGTTGCTGTTGCTGTTGCTGGTGTTGCTGTTGCTGGTGTTGCTGTTGCTGGTGCTGCTGTTGCTGGTGTTGCTGTTGCTGTTGCTGTTGCTGTGGCTGGTGTTGCTGTTGCTGTTGCTGTTGCTGTTGCTGGTGTTGCTGTTGCTGTTGCTGTTGCTGGTGTTGCTGTTGCTGTTGCTGGTGTTGCTGTTGCTGTTGCTGTTGCTGTTGCTGGTGTGGCTGTTGCTGTTGCTGTTGCTGGTGTTGCTGTTGCTGTTGCTGTTGCTGGTGTTGCTGTTGCTGTTGCTGTTGCTGGTGTTGCTGTTGCTGTTGCTGTTGCTGGTGTTGCTGTTGCTGTTGCTGTTGCTGGTGTTGCTGTTGCTGTTGCTGTTGCTGGTGTTGCTGTTGCTGTTGCTGGTGTTGCTGTTGCTGTTGCTGTTGCTGGTGTTGCTGTTGCTGTTGCTGTTGCTGGTGTTGCTGTTGCTGTTGCTGTTGCTGGTGTTGCTGTTGCTGTTGCTGTTGCTGTTGCTGTTGCTGGTGTTGCTGTTGCTGTTGCTGTTGCTGTTGCTGATGTTGCTGTTGCTGGTGTTGCTGTTGCTGGTGTTGCTGTTGCTGTTGCTGTTGTTGTTGTTGCTGTTGCTGCTGTTGCTGTTGCTGTTGCTGTTGCTGTTGCTGTTGCTGTTGCTGTTGCTGTTGCTGGTGTTGCTGTTGCTGTTGCTGTGGCTGTTGCTGTTGCTGGTGTTGCTGTTGCTGTTGCTGTTTCTGATGCTGGTGTTGCTGTTTCTGATGTTGGTGTTGCTGTTGCTGTTGCTTTTGCTGGTGTTGCTGTTGCTGTTGCTTTTGCTGGTGTTGCTGTTGCTGTTGCTGGTGTTGCTGTTGCTGCTGCTGTTGCTGGTGTTGCTGTTGCTGTTGCTGTTGCTGTTGCTGTTGCTGTTGCTGGTGTTGCTGTTGCTGGTGCTGCTGTTGCTGGTGTTGCTATTGCTGTTGGTGCTGGTGTTGCTGTTGCTGTTGGTGCTGGTGTTGCTGTTGCTGCTGTTGCTGTTGCTGTTGCTGGTGTTGTTGTTGCTGTTGCTGTTGCTGTTGCTGTTGCTGGTGTTGCTCTTGCTGTTGCTGTTGCTGGTGTTGCTGTTGCTGTTGCTGGTGTTGCTGTTGCTGTTGCTGTTCCTGATGCTGGTGTTGCTGTTTCTGATGCTGGTGTTGCTGTTGCTGTTGCTTTTGCTGGTGTTGCTGTTGCTGTTGCTTTTGCTGGTGTTGCTGTTGCTGTTGCTGTTGCTGTTGCTGTTGCTGTTGCTGTTGCTGTTGCTGTTGCTGGTGTTGCTGTTGCTGTTGCTGTGGCTGTTGCTGTTGCTGGTGTTGCTGTTGCTGTTGCTGTTTCTGATGCTGGTGTTGCTGTTTCTGATGTTGGTGTTGCTGTTGCTGTTGCTTTTGCTGGTGTTGCTGTTGCTGTTGCTTTTGCTGGTGTTGCTGTTGCTGTTGCTGGTGTTGCTGTTGCTGCTGCTGTTGCTGGTGTTGCTGTTGCTGTTTCTGTTGCTGTTGCTGTTGCTGTTGCTGGTGTTGCTGTTGCTGGTGTTGCTGTTGCTGGTGCTGCTGTTGCTGGTGTTGCTATTGCTGTTGCTGGTGTTGCTGTTGCTGTTGGTGCTGGTGTTGCTGTTGCTGCTGTTGCTGTTGCTGTTGCTGGTGTTGTTGTTGCTGTTGCTGTTGCTGTTGCTGTTGCTGGTGTTGCTCTTGCTGTTGCTGTTGCTGGTGTTGCTGTTGCTGTTGCTGGTGTTGCTGTTGCTGTTGCTGTTCCTGATGCTGGTGTTGCTGTTTCTGATGCTGGTGTTGCTGTTGCTGTTGCTTTTGCTGGTGTTGCTGTTGCTGTTGCTTTTGCTGGTGTTGCTGTTGCTGTTGCTTTTGCTGGTGTTGCTGTTGCTGTTGCTGGTGTTGCTGTTGCTGTTGCTGTTGCTGTTGCTGGTGTTGCTGTTGCTGTTGCTGTTGCTGTTGCTGTTGCTGTTGCTGTTGCTGTTGCTAGTGTTGCTGTTGCTAGTGTTGCTGTTGCTGTTGCTGTTGCTGGTGTTGCTGTTGCTGTTGCTGTTGCTGATGTTGCTGTTGCTGTTGCTGGTGTTGCTGTTGCTGGTGTTGCTGTTGCTGTTGCTGTTGCTGTTGCTAGTGTTGCTGTTGCTAGTGTTGCTGTTGCTGTTGCTGTTGCTGGTGTTGCTGTTGCTGTTGCTGTTGCTGATGTTGCTGTTGCTGTTGCTGGTGTTGCTGTTGCTGGTGTTGCTGTTGCTGTTGCTGGTGTTGCTGTTGCTGTTGCTGGTGTTGCTGTTGCTGTTGCTGTTTCTGATGCTGGTGTTGCTGTTGCTGTTGCTTTTGCTGGTGTTGCTGTTGCTGTTGCTTTTGCTGGTGTTGCTGTTGCTGTTGCTGGTGTTGTTGTTGCTGGTGCTGCTGTTGCTGGTGTTGCTATTGCTGTTGCTGGTGTTGCTGTTGCTGTTGGTGCTGGTGTTGCTGTTGCTGTTGGTGCTGGTGTTGCTGTTGCTGCTGTTGCTGTTGCTGTTGCTGGTGTTGTTGTTGCTGTTGCTGTTGCTGTTGCTGTTGCTGGTGTTGCTCTTGCTGTTGCTGTTGCTGGTGTTGCTGTTGCTGTTGCTGTTCCTGATGCTGGTGTTGCTGTTTCTGATGCTGGTGTTGCTGTTGCTGTTGCTTTTGCTGGTGTTGCTGTTGCTGTTGCTTTTGCTGGTGTTGCTGTTGCTGTTGCTTTTGCTGGTGTTGCTGTTGCTGTTGCTGGTGTTGTTGTTGCTGTTGCTGTTGCTGGTGTTGCTGTTGCTGTTGCTGGTGTTGCTGTTGCTGTTGCTGTTCCTGATGCTGGTGTTGCTGTTTCTGATGCTGGTGTTGCTGTTGCTGTTGCTTTTGCTGGTGTTGCTGTTGCTGTTGCTTTTGCTGGTGTTGCTGTTGCTGTTGCTTTTGCTGGTGTTGCTGTTGCTGTTGCTGGTGTTGCTGTTGCTGTTGCTGTTGCTGTTGCTGGTGTTGCTGTTGCTGTTGCTGTTGCTGTTGCTGTTGCTGTTGCTTTTGCTGGTGTTGTTGTTGCTGTTGCTGTTGCTGTTGTTGCTGTTGCTGTTGCTGTTGCTGTTGCTGGTGTTGCTGTTGCTGTTGCTGTTGCTGATGTTGCTGTTGCTGGTGTTGCTGTTGCTGGTGTCGCTGTTGCTGTTGCTGTTGCTGGTGTTGCTGTTGCTGTTGCTGTTGCTGGTGTTGCTGTTGCTGTTGCTGTGGCTGTTGCTGGTGTTGCTGTTGCTGGTGTTGCTGTTACTGGTGTTGCTGTTGCTGGTGTTGCTGTTGCTGGTGTTGCTGTTGCTGGTGTTGCTGTTGCTGTTGCTGGTGTTGCTGTTGCTGTTGCTGTTGCTGGTGTTGCTGTTGCTGTTGCTGTGGCTGTTGCTGGTGTTGCTGCTGCTGGTGTTGCTGTTGCTGTTGGTGCTGGTGTTGCTGGTGCTGCTGCTGCTGGTGTTGCTGTTGCTGGTGTCGCTGTTGCTGGTGTTGCTGTTGCTGTTGGTGCTGGTGCTGCTGATGCTGTTGCTTTTGCTGGTGTTGTTGTTGCTGTTGCTGTTGCTGTTGTTGCTGTTGCTGTTGCTGTTGCTGTTGCTGGTGTTGCTGTTGCTGTTGCTGTTGCTGTTGCTGATGTTGCTGTTGCTGGTGTTGCTGTTGCTGGTGTCGCTGTTGCTGTTGCTGTTGCTGTTGCTGTTGCTGTTGCTTTTGCTGGTGTTGTTGTTGCTGTTGCTGTTGCTGTTGTTGCTGTTGCTGTTGCTGTTGCTGTTGCTGGTGTTGCTGTTGCTGTGGCTGCTGCTGGTGGTGCTGCTGCTGGTGTTGCTGTTGCTGGTGTTGCTGTTGCTGGTGTTGCTGTTGCTGGTGTTGCTGTTGCTGGTGCTGTTGTTGCTGGTGTTGCTGTTGCTGTTGCTGTTGCTGGTGTTGCTGTTGCTGTTGGTGCTGGTGTTGCTGGTGCTGCTGCTGCTGGTGTTGCTGTTGCTGGTGTCGCTGTTGCTGGTGTTGCTGTTGCTGTTGGTGCTGGTGCTGCTGATGCTGCTGCTGCTGCTGGTGCTGCTGCTGCTGGTGTTGCTGTTGCTGGTGTTGCTGTTGCTGGTGTCGCTGTTGCTGTTGCTGTTGCTGGTGTTGCTGTTGCTGTTGCTGTTGCTGGTGTTGCTGTTGCTGTTGCTGGTGCTGTTGCTGTTGCTGTTGCTGGTGCTGCTGCTGCTGCTGCTGCTGCTGCTGGTGCTGCTGCTGC
>OX122890.1:43651511-43659011 GCA_944738655.2 Andrena hattorfiana | reverse complement strand
GCTGGTGTTGCTGTTGCTGTTGCTGTTGCTGGTGTTGCTGTTGCTGTTGCTGGTGCTGCTGTTGCTGTTGCTGTTGCTGGTGTTGCTGTTGCTGTTGCTGTTGCTGTTGCTGTTGCTGGTGTTGCTGTTGCTGTTGCTGTTGCTGGTGTTGCTGTTGCTGTTGCTGTTGCTGTTGCTGTTGCTGGTGTTGCTGTTGCTGTTGCTGTTGCTGATGTTGCTGTTGCTGGTGTTGCTGTTGCTGGTGTTGCTGTTGCTGTTGCTGTTGTTGTTGTTGCTGTTGCTGATGTTGCTGTTGCTGTTGCTGTTGCTGTTGCTGTTGCTGTTGCTGTTGCTGTTGCTGTTGCTGTTGCTGTTGCTGGTGTTGCTGTTGCTGTTGCTGTGGCTGTTGCTGTTGCTGGTGTTGCTGTTGCTGTTGCTGTTTCTGATGCTGGTGTTGCTGTTTCTGATGTTGGTGTTGCTGTTGCTGTTGCTTTTGCTGGTGTTGCTGTTGCTGTTGCTTTTGCTGGTGTTGCTGTTGCTGTTGCTGGTGTTGCTGTTGCTGCTGCTGTTGCTGGTGTTGCTGTTGCTGTTGCTGTTGCTGTTGCTGTTGCTGTTGCTGTTGCTAGTGTTGCTGTTGCTAGTGTTGCTGTTGCTGTTGCTGTTGCTGGTGTTGCTGTTGCTGTTGCTGTTGCTGATGTTGCTGTTGCTGTTGCTGGTGTTGCTGTTGCTGGTGTTGCTGTTGCTGTTGCTGGTGTTGCTGTTGCTGTTGCTGGTGTTGCTGTTGCTGCTGCTGTTTCTGATGCTGGTGTTGCTGTTTCTGATGCTGGTGTTGCTGTTGCTGTTGCTTTTGCTGGTGTTGCTGTTGCTGTTGCTTTTGCTGGTGTTGCTGTTGCTGTTGCTGGTGTTGCTGTTGCTGTTGCTGTTGCTGCTGTTGCTGTTGCTGTTGCTGGTGTTGCTGTTGCTGTTGCTGTTGCTGTTGCTGTTGCTTTTGCTGGTGTTGTTGTTGCTGTTGCTGTTGCTGTTGTTGCTGTTGCTGTTGCTGTTGCTGTTGCTGGTGTTGCTGTTGCTGTTGCTGTTGCTGATGTTGCTGTTGCTGGTGTTGCTGTTGCTGGTGTTGCTATTGCTGTTGGTGCTGGTGTTGCTGTTGCTGTTGGTGCTGGTGTTGCTGTTGCTGCTGTTGCTGTTGCTGTTGCTGGTGTTGTTGTTGCTGTTGCTGTTGCTGTTGCTGTTGCTGGTGTTGCTCTTGCTGTTGCTGTTGCTGGTGTTGCTGTTGCTGTTGCTGTTCCTGATGCTGGTGTTGCTGTTTCTGATGCTGGTGTTGCTGTTGCTGTTGCTTTTGCTGGTGTTACTGTTGCTGTTGCTTTTGCTGGTGTTGCTGTTGCTGTTGCTTTTGCTGGTGTTGCTGTTGCTGTTGCTGGTGTTGCTGTTGCTGTTGCTGTTGCTGTTGCTGGTGTTGCTGTTGCTGTTGCTGTTGCTGTTGCTGTTGCTGTTGCTGTTGCTAGTGTTGCTGTTGCTAGTGTTGCTGTTGCTGTTGCTGTTGCTGGTGTTGCTGTTGCTGTTGCTGTTGCTGATGTTGCTGTTGCTGTTGCTGGTGTTGCTGTTGCTGGTGTTGCTGTTGCTGGTGCTGCTGTTGCTGGTGTTGCTGTTGCTGTTGGTGCTGGTGCTGGTGTTGCTGTTGGTGCTGGTGTTGCTGTTGCTGTTGCTGTTGCTGTTGCTGTTGCTGTTGCTGGTGTTGCTGTTGCTGTTGCTGTTGCTGTTGCTGTTGCTGGTGTTGCTGTTGCTGTTGCTGTTGCTGTTGCTGGTGTTGCTGTTGCTGTTGCTGGTGCTGTTGCTGCTGTTGCTGTTGTTGCTGTTGCTGTTGCTGGTGTTGCTGTTGCTGTTGCTGTTGCTGTTGCTGGTGTTGCTGTTGCTGGTGTTGCTGTTGCTGGTGTTGCGGTTGCTGGTGTTGCTGTTGCTGGTGCTGCTGTTGCTGGTGTTGCTGTTGCTGGTGTTGCTGTTGCTGGTGCTGCTGTTGCTGGTGTTGCTGTTGCTGTTGGTGCTGGTGTTGCTGTTGCTGTTGCTGTTGCTGTTGCTGTTGCTGGTGTTGCTGTTGCTGTTGCTGTTGCTGTTGCTGGTGTTGCTGTTGCTGTTGCTGTTGCTGTTGCTGGTGTTGCTGTTGCTGTTGCTGGTGCTGTTGCTGCTGTTGCTGTTGCTGTTGTTGCTGTTGCTGTTGCTGGTGTTGCTGTTGCTGTTGCTGTTGCTGTTGCTGGTGTTGCTGTTGCTGGTGTTGCTGTTGCTGGTGTTGCTGTTGCTGTTGCTGTTGCTGTTGCTGTTGCTGTTGCTGGTGTTGCTGTTGCTGTTGCTGTTGCTGTTGCTGCTGTTGCTGTTGCTGTTGCTGGTGTTGCTGTTGCTGTTGCTGTTGCTGTTGCTGTTGCTGTTGCTGTTGCTGTTGCTGTTGCTGTTGCTGGTGTTGCTGTTGCTGGTGTTGCTGTTGCTGGTGTTGCTGTTGCTGGTGTTGCTGTTGCTGGTGCTGCTGTTGCTGGTGTTGCTGATGCTGTTGGTGCTGGTGTTGCTGTTGCTGTTGGTGCTGGTGTTGCTGTTGCTGTTGCTGTTGCTGTTGCTGTTGCTGGTGTTGCTGTTGTTGTTGCTGTTGCTGTTGCTGCTGTTGCTGTTGCTGTTGCTGGTGTTGCTGTTGCTGTTGCTGTTGCTGTTGCTGTTGCTGTTGCTGTTGCTGTTGCTGGTGTTGTTGTTGCTGTTGCTGTTGCTGTTGCTGGTGTTGCTGTTGCTGCTGCTGTTGCTGGTGTTGCTGTTGCTGTTGCTGTTGCTGTTGCTGTTGCTGGTGTTGCTGTTGCTGTTGCTGTTGCTGGTGTTGCTGTTGCTGTTGCTGGTGCTGCTGTTGCTGTTGCTGTTGCTGGTGTTGCTGTTGCTGTTGCTGTTGCTGTTGCTGTTGCTGGTGTTGCTGTTGCTGTTGCTGTTGCTGGTGTTGCTGTTGCTGTTGCTGTTGCTGTTGCTGTTGCTGGTGTTGCTGTTGCTGTTGCTGTTGCTGATGTTGCTGTTGCTGGTGTTGCTGTTGCTGGTGTTGCTGTTGCTGTTGCTGTTGTTGTTGTTGCTGTTGCTGATGTTGCTGTTGCTGTTGCTGTTGCTGTTGCTGTTGCTGTTGCTGTTGCTGTTGCTGTTGCTGTTGCTGTTGCTGGTGTTGCTGTTGCTGTTGCTGTGGCTGTTGCTGTTGCTGGTGTTGCTGTTGCTGTTGCTGTTTCTGATGCTGGTGTTGCTGTTTCTGATGTTGGTGTTGCTGTTGCTGTTGCTTTTGCTGGTGTTGCTGTTGCTGTTGCTTTTGCTGGTGTTGCTGTTGCTGTTGCTGGTGTTGCTGTTGCTGCTGCTGTTGCTGGTGTTGCTGTTGCTGTTGCTGTTGCTGTTGCTGTTGCTGTTGCTGTTGCTAGTGTTGCTGTTGCTAGTGTTGCTGTTGCTGTTGCTGTTGCTGGTGTTGCTGTTGCTGTTGCTGTTGCTGATGTTGCTGTTGCTGTTGCTGGTGTTGCTGTTGCTGTTGCTGGTGTTGCTGTTGCTGTTGCTGGTGTTGCTGTTGCTGTTGCTGTTTCTGATGCTGGTGTTGCTGTTTCTGATGCTGGTGTTGCTGTTGCTGTTGCTTTTGCTGGTGTTGCTGTTGCTGTTGCTTTTGCTGGTGTTGCTGTTGCTGTTGCTGGTGTTGGTGTTGCTGTTGCTGTTGCTGCTGTTGCTGTTGCTGTTGCTGGTGTTGCTGTTGCTGTTGCTGTTGCTGTTGCTGTTGCTTTTGCTGGTGTTGTTGTTGCTGTTGCTGTTGCTGTTGTTGCTGTTGCTGTTGCTGTTGCTGTTGCTGGTGTTGCTGTTGCTGTTGCTGTTGCTGATGTTGCTGTTGCTGGTGTTGCTGTTGCTGGTGTCGCTGTTGCTGTTGCTGTTGCTGGTGTTGCTGTTGCTGTTGCTGGTGTTGCTGTTGCTGTGGCTGTTGCTGTTGCTGGTGCTGCTGCTGCTGCTGCTGCTGCTGCTGGTGCTGCTGCTGCTGGTGTTGCTGTTGCTGGTGTTGCTGTTGCTGGTGTTGCTGTTGCCGGTGTTGCTGTTGCTGGTGCTGTTGTTGCTGGTGTTGCTGTTGCTGTTGCTGTTGCTGGTGTTGCTGTTGCTGTTGCTGTGGCTGTTGCTGTTGCTGGTGTTGCTGTTGCTGTTGCTGTTTCTGATGCTGGTGTTGCTGTTTCTGATGTTGGTGTTGCTGTTGCTGTTGCTTTTGCTGGTGTTGCTGTTGCTGTTGCTTTTGCTGGTGTTGCTGTTGCTGTTGCTGGTGTTGCTGCTGCTGTTGCTGGTGTTGCTGTTGCTGTTGCTGTTGCTGTTGCTGTTGCTGTTGCTGGTGTTGCTGTTGCTGTTGCTGGTGTTGCTGTTGCTGTTGCTGTTGCTGTTGCTGGTGTTGCTGTTGCTGTTGCTGTGGCTGTTGCTGTTGCTGGTGTTGCTGTTGCTGTTGCTGTTTCTGATGCTGGTGTTGCTGTTTCTGATGTTGGTGTTGCTGTTGCTGTTGCTTTTGCTGGTGTTGCTGTTGCTGTTGCTTTTGCTGGTGTTGCTGTTGCTGTTGCTGGTGTTGCTGTTGCTGCTGCTGTTGCTGGTGTTGCTGTTGCTGTTGCTGTTGCTGTTGCTGTTGCTGTTGCTGGTGTTGCTGTTGCTGTTGCTGGTGTTGCTGTTGCTGTTGCTGTTGCTGTTGCTGGTGTTGCTGTTGCTGTTGCTGTTGCTGTTGCTGGTGTTGCTGTTGCTGTTGCTGTTGCTGGTGTTGCTGTTGCTGTTGCTGGTGTTGCTGTTGCTGTTGCTGTTGCTGGTGTGGCTGTTGCTGTTGCTGTTGCTGTTGCTGGTGTTGCTGTTGCTGTTGCTGGTGTTGCTGTTGCTGTGGCTGTTGCTGTTGCTGGTGTTGCTGTTGCTGTTGCTGTTTCTGATGCTGGTGTTGCTGTTTCTGATGTTGGTGTTGCTGTTGCTGTTGCTGGTGTTGCTGTTGCTGTTGCTGTTGCTGTTGCTGTTGCTGTTGCTGGTGTTGCTGTTGCTGTTGCTGGTGTTGCTGTTGCTGTTGCTGGTGTTGCTGTTGCTGTTGCTGTTGCTGTTGCTGGTGTTGCTGTTGCTGTTGCTGTTGCTGGTGTTGCTGTTGCTGTTGCTGGTGTTGCTGTTGCTGTTGCTGTTGCTGGTGTGGCTGTTGCTGTTGCTGTTGCTGTTGCTGGTGTTGCTGTTGCTGTTGCTGGTGTTGCTGTTGCTGTGGCTGTTGCTGTTGCTGGTGTTGCTGTTGCTGTTGCTGTTTCTGATGCCGGTGTTGCTGTTTCTGATGTTGGTGTTGCTGTTGCTGTTGCTGGTGTTGCTGTTGCTGTTGCTGTTGCTGTTGCTGTTGCTAGTGTTGCTGTTGCTAGTGTTGCTGCTGCTGTTGCTGTTGCTGGTGTTGCTGTTGCTGTTGCTGTTGCTTTTGCTGCTGTTGCTGTTGCTGTTGCTTTTGCTGGTGTTGCTGTTGCTGTTGCTTTTGCTGGTGTTGCTGTTGCTGTTGCTTTTGCTGGTGTTGCTGTTGCTGTTGCTTTTGCTGGTGTTGCTGTTGCTGTTGCTTTTGCTGGTGTTGCTGTTGCTGTTGCTGTTGCTTTTGCTGGTGTTGCTGTTGCTGTTGCTGTTGCTGTTGCTGGTGTTGCTGTTGCTGTTGCTGTTGCTGGTGTTGCTGTTGCTGTTGCTGTTGCTGGTGTTGCTGTTGCTGTTGCTGTTGCTGGTGTTGCTGTTGCTGTTGCTGGTGTTGCTGTTGCTGTTGCTGGTGTTGCTGTTGCTGGTGTTGCTGTTGCTGTTGCTGTTGCTGGTGTTGCTGTTGCTGTTGCTGTTGCTGTTGCTGGTGTTGCTGTTGCTGTTGCTGTGGCTGTTGCTGTTGCTGGTGTTGCTGCTGCTGTTGCTGGTGTTGCTGTTGCTGTTGCTGTTGCTGTTGCTGTTGCTGGTGTTGCTGTTGCTGTTGCTGGTGTTGCTGTTGCTGTTGCTGTTGCTGGTGTTGCTGTTGCTGTTGCTGTTGCTTTTGCTCCTGTTGCTGTTGCTGTTGCTTTTGCTGGTGTTGCTGTTGCTGTTGCTTTTGCTGGTGTGGCTGTTGCTGTTGCTGTTGCTGTTGCTGGTGTTGCTGTTGCTGTTGCTGTTGCTGGTGTTGCTGTTGCTGTTGCTGTTGCTGGTGTTGCTGTTGCTGTTGCTGTTGCTGGTGTTGCTGTTGCTGTTGCTGTTGCTGCTGTTGCTGTTGCTGGTGCTGCTGTTGCTGTTGCTGTTGCTGGTGTTGCTGTTGCTAGTGTTGCTGTTGCTGTTGCTGTTGCTGGTGTTGCTGTTGCTGTTGCTGTTGCTGGTGTTGCTGTTGCTGTTGCTGTTGCTGGTGTTGCTATTGCTGGTGTTGCTGTTGCTGGTGTTGCTGTTGCTGGTGTTGCTGTTGCTGTTGCTGTTGCTGGTGTTGCTGTTGCTGTTGCTGTTGTTGCTGTTGCTGTTGCTGTTGCTGTTGCTGGTGTTGCTGTTGCTGTTGCTGTTGCTGATGTTGCTGTTGCTGGTGTTGCTGTTGCTGGTGTCGCTGTTGCTGTTGCTGTTGCTGGTGTTGCTGTTGCTGTTGCTGGTGTTGCTGTTGCTGTGGCTGTTGCTGTTGCTGGTGCTGCTGCTGCTGCTGCTGCTGCTGCTGGTGCTGCTGCTGCTGGTGTTGCTGTTGCTGGTGTTGCTGTTGCTGGTGTTGCTGTTGCCGGTGTTGCTGTTGCTGGTGCTGTTGTTGCTGGTGTTGCTGTTGCTGTTGCTGTTGCTGGTGTTGCTGTTGCTGTTGCTGTGGCTGTTGCTGTTGCTGGTGTTGCTGTTGCTGTTGCTGTTTCTGATGCTGGTGTTGCTGTTTCTGATGTTGGTGTTGCTGTTGCTGTTGCTTTTGCTGGTGTTGCTGTTGCTGTTGCTTTTGCTGGTGTTGCTGTTGCTGTTGCTGGTGTTGCTGTTGCTGTTGCTGTTGCTGTTGCTGGTGTTGCTGTTGCTGTTGCTGTTGCTGTTGCTGATGTTGCTGTGGCTGGTGTTGCTGTTGCTGGTGTTGCTGTTGCTGTTGCTGTTGTTGTTGTTGCTGTTGCTGCTGTTGCTGTTGCTGTTGCTGTTGCTGTTGCTGTTGCTGTTGCTGGTGTTGCTGTTGCTGTTGCTGGTGTTGCTGTTGCTGTTGCTGGTGTTGCTGTTGCTGGTGTTGCTGTTGCTGTTGCTGTTGCTGGTGTTGCTGTTGCTGTTGCTGTTGCTGTTGCTGGTGTTGCTGTTGCTGTTGCTGTGGCTGTTGCTGTTGCTGGTGTTGCTGCTGCTGTTGCTGGTGTTGCTGTTGCTGTTGGTGCTGGTGTTGCTGTTGCTGCTGTTGCTGTTGCTGTTGCTGGTGTTGTTGTTGCTGTTGCTGTTGCTGTTGCTGTTGCTGGTGTTGCTCTTGCTGTTGCTGTTGCTGGTGTTGCTGTTGCTGTTGCTGGTGTTGCTGTTGCTGTTGCTGTTCCTGATGCTGGTGTTGCTGTTTCTGATGCTGGTGTTGCTGTTGCTGTTGCTTTTGCTGGT
>OX122890.1:43639011-43646511 GCA_944738655.2 Andrena hattorfiana | reverse complement strand
GTTGCTGGTGTTGCTGTTGCTGTTGCTGTTGCTGTTGCTGGTGTTGCTGTTGCTGTTGCTTTTGCTGGTGTTGCTGTTGCTGTTGCTGTTGCTGGTGTTGCTGTTGCTGTTGCTGTTGCTGTTGCTGGTGTTGCTGTTGCTGTTGTTGTGGTTGTTGCTGTTGCTGGTGTTGCTGTTGCTGTTGCTGGTGTTGCTGTTGCTGTTGCTGGTGTTGCTGTTGCTGGTGTTGCTGTTGCTGGTGTTGCTGTTGCTGTTGCTTTTGCTGGTGTTGCTGTTGCTGGTGTTGCTGTTGCTGTTGCTGTTGCTGGTGTTGCTGTTGCTGTTGCTGTTGCTGTTGCTGGTGTTGCTATTGCTGGTGTTGCTGTTGCTGGTGTTGCTGTTGCTGGTGTTGCTGTTGCTGTTGCTTTTGCTGGTGTTGCTGTTGCTGTTGCTTTTGCTGGTGTTGCTGTTGCTGTTGCTGTTGCTGGTGTTGCTGTTGCTGTTGCTGTTGCTGGTGTTGCTGTTGCCGTTGCTGTTGCTGTTGCTGTTGCTGTTGCTAGTGTTGCTGTTGCTAGTGTTGCTGTTGCTGTTGCTGTTGCTGTTGCTGGTGTTGCTGTTGCTGTTGCTGTTGCTTTTGCTGCTGTTGCTGTTGTTTTGCTGGTGGTGCTGTTGCTGTTGCTTTTGCTGGTGTTGCTGTTGCTGTTGCTTTTGCTGGTGTTGCTGTTGCTGTTGCTTTTGCTGGTGTGGCTGTTGCTGTTGCTGTTGTTGTTGCTGGTGTTGCTGTTGCCGTTGCTGTTGCTGGTGTTGCTGTTGCTGTTGCTGGTGTTGCTGTTGCTGTTGCTGTTGCTGTTGCTGTTGCTGGTGTTGCTGTTGCTGTTGCTGTTGCTGTTGCTGTTGCTGATGTTGCTGTGGCTGGTGTTGCTGTTGCTGGTGTTGCTGTTGCTGTTGCTGTTGTTGTTGTTGCTGTTGCTGCTGTTGCTGTTGCTGTTGCTGTTGCTGTTGCTGTTGCTGTTGCTGTTGCTGTTGCTGGTGTTGCTGTTGCTGTTGCTGTGGCTGTTGCTGTTGCTGGTGTTGCTGTTGCTGTTGCTGTTGCTGGTGTTGCTGTTGCTGTTGCTGTTGCTGTTGCTGGTGTTGCTGTTGCTGTTGCTGTTGCTGTTGCTGATGTTGCTGTTGCTGGTGTTGCTGTTGCTGGTGTTGCTGTTGCTGTTGCTGTTGTTGCTGTTGCTGTTGTTGTTGTTGCTGTTGCTGCTGTTGCTGTTGCTGTTGCTGTTGCTGTTGCTGTTGCTGTTGCTGTTGCTGTTGCTGTTGCTGGTGTTGCTGTTGGTGTTGCTGTGGCTGTTGCTGTTGCTGGTGTTGCTGTTGCTGTTGCTGTTTCTGATGCTGGTGTTGCTGTTTCTGATGTTGGTGTTGCTCTTGCTGTTGCTTTTGCTGGTGTTGCTGTTGCTGTTGCTTTTGCTGGTGTTGCTGTTGCTGTTGCTGGTGTTGCTGTTGCTGCTGCTGTTGCTGGTGTTGCTGTTGCTGTTGCTGTTGCTGTTGCTGTTGCTGTTGCTGGTGTTGCTGTTGCTGGTGTTGCTGTTGCTGGTGCTGCTGTTGCTGGTGTTGCTATTGCTGTTGGTGCTGTTGTTGCTGTTGCTGTTGGTGCTGGTGTTGCTGTTGCTGCTGTTGCTGTTGCTGTTGCTGGTGTTGTTGTTGCTGTTGCTGTTGCTGTTGCTGTTGCTGGTGTTGCTCTTGCTGTTGCTGTTGCTGGTGTTGCTGTTGCTGGTGTTGCTGTTGCTGTTGCTGTTGTTGTTGTTGCTGTTGCTGCTGTTGCTGTTGCTGTTGCTGTTGCTGTTGCTGTTGCTGTTGCTTTTGCTGGTGTTGCTGTTGCTGTTGCTTTTGCTGGTGTTGCTGTTGCTGTTGCTGTTGCTGTTGCTGTTGCTGTTGCTGTTGCTGTTGCTGTTGCTGGTGTTGCTGTTGCTGTTGCTGTGGCTGTTGCTGTTGCTGGTGTTGCTGTTGCTGTTGCTGTTTCTGATGCTGGTGTTGCTGTTTCTGATGTTGGTGTTGCTGTTGCTGTTGCTTTTGCTGGTGTTGCTGTTGCTGTTGCTTTTGCTGGTGTTGCTGTTGCTGTTGCTGGTGTTGCTGTTGCTGCTGTTGTTGCTGGTGTTGCTGTTGCTGTTTCTGTTGCTGTTGCTGTTGCTGTTGCTGGTGTTGCTGTTGCTGGTGTTGCTGTTGCTGGTGCTGCTGTTGCTGGTGTTGCTATTGCTGTTGCTGGTGTTGCTGTTGCTGTTGGTGCTGGTGTTGCTGTTGCTGCTGTTGCTGTTGCTGTTGCTGGTGTTGTTGTTGCTGTTGCTGTTGCTGTTGCTGTTGCTGGTGTTGCTCTTGCTGTTGCTGTTGCTGGTGTTGCTGTTGCTGTTGCTGGTGTTGCTGTTGCTGTTGCTGTTCCTGATGCTGGTGTTGCTGTTTCTGATGCTGGTGTTGCTGTTGCTGTTGCTTTTGCTGGTGTTGCTGTTGCTGTTGCTTTTGCTGGTGTTGCTGTTGCTGTTGCTTTTGCTGGTGTTGCTGTTGCTGTTGCTGGTGTTGCTGTTGCTGTTGCTGTTGCTGTTGCTGGTGTTGCTGTTGCTGTTGCTGTTGCTGTTGCTGTTGCTGTTGCTGTTGCTAGTGTTGCTGTTGCTAGTGTTGCTGTTGCTGTTGCTGTTGCTGGTGTTGCTGTTGCTGTTGCTGTTGCTGATGTTGCTGTTGCTGTTGCTGGTGTTGCTGTTGCTGGTGTTGCTGTTGCTGGTGTTGCTGTTGCTGTTGCTGGTGTTGCTGTTGCTGTTGCTGGTGTTGCTGTTGCTGTTGCTGTTTCTGATGCTGGTGTTGCTGTTGCTGTTGCTTTTGCTGGTGTTGCTGTTGCTGTTGCTTTTGCTGGTGTTGCTGTTGCTGTTGCTTTTGCTGGTGTTGCTGTTGCTGTTGCTGGTGTTGTTGTTGCTGGTGCTGCTGTTGCTGGTGTTGCTATTGCTGTTGCTGGTGTTGCTGTTGCTGTTGGTGCTGGTGTTGCTGTTGCTGCTGTTGCTGTTGCTGTTGCTGTTGCTGGTGTTGTTGTTGCTGTTGCTGTTGCTGTTGCTGTTGCTGTTGCTGTTGCTGGTGTTGCTCTTGCTGTTGCTGTTGCTGGTGTTGCTGTTGCTGTTGCTGGTGTTGCTGTTGCTGTTGCTGTTCCTGATGCTGGTGTTGCTGTTTCTGATGCTAGTGTTGCTGTTGCTGTTACTGTTGCTGGTGTTGCTGTTGCTGTTGGTGCTGGTGTTGCTGTTGCTGCTGTTGCTGTTGCTGTTGCTGGTGTTGTTGTTGCTGTTGCTGTTGCTGTTGCTGTTGCTGGTGTTGCTCTTGCTGTTGCTGTTGCTGGTGTTGCTGTTGCTGTTGCTGGTGTTGCTGTTGCTGTTGCTGTTCCTGATGCTGGTGTTGCTGTTTCTGATGCTGGTGTTGCTGTTGCTGTTGCTTTTGCTGGTGTTGCTGTTGCTGTTGCTTTTGCTGGTGTTGCTGTTTCTGTTGCTGTTGCTGTTGCTGTTGCTGGTGTTGCTGTTGCTGGTGTTGCTGTTGCTGGTGCTGCTGTTGCTGGTGTTGCTATTGCTGTTGCTGGTGTTGCTGTTGCTGTTGGTGCTGGTGTTGCTGTTGCTGCTGTTGCTGTTGCTGTTGCTGGTGTTGTTGTTGCTGTTGCTGTTGCTGTTGCTGTTGCTGGTGTTGCTCTTGCTGTTGCTGTTGCTGGTGTTGCTGTTGCTGTTGCTGGTGTTGCTGTTGCTGTTGCTGTTCCTGATGCTGGTGTTGCTGTTTCTGATGCTGGTGTTGCTGTTGCTGTTGCTTTTGCTGGTGTTGCTGTTGCTGTTGCTTTTGCTGGTGTTGCTGTTGCTGTTGCTTTTGCTGGTGTTGCTGTTGCTGTTGCTGGTGTTGTTGTTGCTGTTGCTGTTGCTGTTGCTGTTGCTGTTGCTGGTGTTGCTCTTGCTGTTGCTGTTGCTGGTGTTGCTGTTGCTGTTGCTGGTGTTGCTGTTGCTGTTGCTGTTCCTGATGCTGGTGTTGCTGTTTCTGATGCTGGTGTTGCTGTTGCTGTTGCTTTTGCTGGTGTTGCTGTTGCTGTTGCTTTTGCTGGTGTTGCTGTTGCTGTTGCTTTTGCTGGTGTTGCTGTTGCTGTTGCTGGTGTTGCTGTTGCTGTTGCTGTTGCTGTTGCTGGTGTTGCTGTTGCTGTTGCTGTTGCTGTTGCTGTTGCTGTTGCTTTTGCTGGTGTTGTTGTTGCTGTTGCTGTTGCTGTTGATGCTGTTGCTGTTCCTGTTGCTGTTGCTGGTGTTGCTGTTGCTGTTGCTGTTGCTGATGTTGCTGTTGCTGGTGTTGCTGTTGCTGGTGTCGCTGTTGCTGTTGCTGTTGCTGGTGTTGCTGTTGCTGTTGCTGTTGCTGGTGTTGCTGTTGCTGTTGCTGGTGCTGTTGCTGTTGCTGTTGCTGTTGCTGGTGCTGCTGCTGCTGCTGCTGCTGCTGCTGGTGCTGCTGCTGCTGGTGTTGCTGTTGCTGGTGTTGCTGTTGCTGGTGTTGCTGTTGCTGGTGTTGCTGTTGCTGTTGCTGGTGTTGCTGTTGCTGTTGCTGTTCCTGATGCTGGTGTTGCTGTTTCTGATGCTGGTGTTGCTGTTGCTGTTGCTTTTGCTGGTGTTGCTGTTGCTGTTGCTGTTGCTGTTGCTGGTGTTGCTGTTGCTGTTGCTGTTGCTGTTGCTGTTGCTGATGTTGCTGTTGCTGGTGTTGCTGTTGCTGGTGTTGCTGTTGCTGTTGCTGTTGTTGTTGTTGCTGTTGCTGCTGTTGCTGTTGCTGTTGCTGTTGCTGTTGCTGTTGCTGTTGCTGTTGCTGTTGCTGTTGCTGGTGTTGCTGTTGCTGTTGCTGTGGCTGTTGCTGTTGCTGGTGTTGCTGTTGCTGTTGCTGTTGCTGGTGTTGCTGTTGCTGTTGCTGTTGCTGTTGCTGGTGTTGCTGTTGCTGTTGCTGTTGCTGTTGCTGATGTTGCTGTTGCTGGTGTTGCTGTTGCTGGTGTTGCTGTTGCTGTTGCTGTTGTTGTTGTTGCTGTTGCTGCTGTTGCTGTTGCTGTTGCTGTTGCTGTTGCTGTTGCTGTTGCTGTTGCTGTTGCTGTTGCTGTGGCTGTTGCTGTTGCTGGTGTTGCTGTTGCTGTTGCTGTTTCTGATGCTGGTGTTGCTGTTTCTGATGTTGGTGTTGCTGTTGCTGTTGCTTTTGCTGGTGTTGCTGTTGCTGTTGCTTTTGCTGGTGTTGCTGTTGCTGTTGCTGGTGTTGCTGTTGCTGCTGCTGTTGCTGGTGTTGCTGTTGCTGTTGCTGTTGCTGTTGCTGTTGCTGTTGCTGGTGTTGCTGTTGCTGGTGTTGCTGTTGCTGGTGCTGCTGTTGCTGGTGTTGCTATTGCTGTTGGTGCTGGTGTTGCTGTTGCTGTTGGTGCTGGTGTTGCTGTTGCTGCTGTTGCTGTTGCTGTTGCTGGTGTTGTTGTTGCTGTTGCTGTTGCTGTTGCTGTTGCTGGTGTTGCTCTTGCTGTTGCTGTTGCTGGTGTTGCTGTTGCTGTTGCTGGTGTTGCTGTTGCTGTTGCTGTTCCTGATGCTGGTGTTGCTGTTTCTGATGCTGGTGTTGCTGTTGCTGTTGCTTTTGCTGGTGTTGCTGTTGCTGTTGCTTTTGCTGGTGTTGCTGTTGCTGTTGCTGTTGCTGTTGCTGTTGCTGTTGCTGTTGCTGTTGCTGTTGCTGGTGTTGCTGTTGCTGTTGCTGTGGCTGTTGCTGTTGCTGGTGTTGCTGTTGCTGTTGCTGTTTCTGATGCTGGTGTTGCTGTTTCTGATGTTGGTGTTGCTGTTGCTGTTGCTTTTGCTGGTGTTGCTGTTGCTGTTGCTTTTGCTGGTGTTGCTGTTGCTGTTGCTGGTGTTGCTGTTGCTGCTGCTGTTGCTGGTGTTGCTGTTGCTGTTTCTGTTGCTGTTGCTGTTGCTGTTGCTGGTGTTGCTGTTGCTGGTGTTGCTGTTGCTGGTGCTGCTGTTGCTGGTGTTGCTATTGCTGTTGCTGGTGTTGCTGTTGCTGTTGGTGCTGGTGTTGCTGTTGCTGCTGTTGCTGTTGCTGTTGCTGGTGTTGTTGTTGCTGTTGCTGTTGCTGTTGCTGTTGCTGGTGTTGCTCTTGCTGTTGCTGTTGCTGGTGTTGCTGTTGCTGTTGCTGGTGTTGCTGTTGCTGTTGCTGTTCCTGATGCTGGTGTTGCTGTTTCTGATGCTGGTGTTGCTGTTGCTGTTGCTTTTGCTGGTGTTGCTGTTGCTGTTGCTTTTGCTGGTGTTGCTGTTGCTGTTGCTTTTGCTGGTGTTGCTGTTGCTGTTGCTGGTGTTGCTGTTGCTGTTGCTGTTGCTGTTGCTGGTGTTGCTGTTGCTGTTGCTGTTGCTGTTGCTGTTGCTGTTGCTGTTGCTAGTGTTGCTGTTGCTAGTGTTGCTGTTGCTGTTGCTGTTGCTGTTGCTGGTGTTGCTGTTGCTGTTGCTGTTGCTGATGTTGCTGTTGCTGTTGCTGGTGTTGCTGTTGCTGGTGTTGCTGTTGCTGTTGCTGGTGTTGCTGTTGCTGTTGCTGGTGTTGCTGTTGCTGTTGCTGTTTCTGATGCTGGTGTTGCTGTTGCTGTTGCTTTTGCTGGTGTTGCTGTTGCTGTTGCTGTTGCTGTTGCTGTTTCTGATGCTGGTGTTGCTGTTGCTGTTGCTTTTGCTGGTGTTGCTGTTGCTGTTGCTTTTGCTGGTGTTGCTGTTGCTGTTGCTTTTGCTGGTGTTGCTGTTGCTGTTGCTGGTGTTGTTGTTGCTGGTGCTGCTGTTGCTGGTGTTGCTATTGCTGTTGCTGGTGTTGCTGTTGCTGTTGGTGCTGGTGTTGCTGTTGCTGCTGTTGCTGTTGCTGTTGCTGTTGCTGGTGTTGTTGTTGCTGTTGCTGTTGCTGTTGCTGTTGCTGTTGCTGGTGTTGCTATTGCTGTTGCTGGTGTTGCTGTTGCTGTTGGTGCTGGTGTTGCTGTTGCTGCTGTTGCTGTTGCTGTTGCTGGTGTTGTTGTTGCTGTTGCTGTTGCTGTTGCTGTTGCTGGTGTTGCTCTTGCTGTTGCTGTTGCTGGTGTTGCTGTTGCTGTTGCTGGTGTTGCTGTTGCTGTTGCTGTTCCTGATGCTGGTGTTGCTGTTTCTGATGCTGGTGTTGCTGTTGCTGTTGCTTTTGCTGGTGTTGCTGTTGCTGTTGCTTTTGCTGGTGTTGCTGTTGCTGTTGCTTTTGCTGGTGTTGCTGTTGCTGTTGCTGGTGTTGTTGTTGCTGTTGCTGTTGCTGTTGCTGTTGCTGGTGTTGCTCTTGCTGTTGCTGTTGCTGGTGTTGCTGTTGCTGGTGTTGCTGTTGCTGTTGCTGGTGTTGCTGTTGCTGTTGCTGTTCCTGATGCTGGTGTTGCTGTTTCTGATGCTGGTGTTGCTGTTGCTGTTGCTTTTGCTGGTGTTGCTGTTGCTGTTGCTTTTGCTGGTGTTGCTGTTGCTTTTGCTGGTGTTGCTGTTGCTGTTGCTGGTGTTGCTG
>OX122890.1:43624011-43626511 GCA_944738655.2 Andrena hattorfiana | reverse complement strand
GTTGCTCTTGCTGTTGCTGTTGCTGGTGTTGCTGTTGCTGTTGCTGGTGTTGCTGTTGCTGTTGCTGTTCCTGATGCTGGTGTTGCTGTTTCTGATGCTGGTGTTGCTGTTGCTGTTGCTTTTGCTGGTGTTGCTGTTGCTGTTGCTTTTGCTGGTGTTGCTGTTGCTGTTGCTGTTGCTGTTGCTGTTGCTGTTGCTGTTGCTGTTGCTGTTGCTGGTGTTGCTGTTCCTGTTGCTGTGGCTGTTGCTGTTGCTGGTGTTGCTGTTGCTGTTGCTGTTTCTGATGCTGGTGTTGCTGTTTCTGATGTTGGTGTTGCTGTTGCTGTTGCTTTTGCTGGTGTTGCTGTTGCTGTTGCTTTTGCTGGTGTTGCTGTTGCTGTTGCTGGTGTTGCTGTTGCTGCTGCTGTTGCTGGTGTTGCTGTTGCTGTTTCTGTTGCTGTTGCTGTTGCTGTTGCTGGTGTTGCTGTTGCTGGTGTTGCTGTTGCTGGTGCTGCTGTTGCTGGTGTTGCTATTGCTGTTGCTGGTGTTGCTGTTGCTGTTGGTGCTGGTGTTGCTGTTGCTGCTGTTGCTGTTGCTGTTGCTGGTGTTGTTGTTGCTGTTGCTGTTGCTGTTGCTGTTGCTGGTGTTGCTCTTGCTGTTGCTGTTGCTGGTGTTGCTGTTGCTGTTGCTGGTGTTGCTGTTGCTGTTGCTGTTCCTGATGCTGGTGTTGCTGTTTCTGATGCTGGTGTTGCTGTTGCTGTTGCTTTTGCTGGTGTTGCTGTTGCTGTTGCTTTTGCTGGTGTTGCTGTTGCTGTTGCTTTTGCTGGTGTTGCTGTTGCTGTTGCTGGTGTTGCTGTTGCTGTTGCTGTTGCTGTTGCTGGTGTTGCTGTTGCTGTTGCTGTTGCTGTTGCTGTTGCTGTTGCTGTTGCTAGTGTTGCTGTTGCTAGTGTTGCTGTTGCTGTTGCTGTTGCTGTTGCTGGTGTTGCTGTTGCTGTTGCTGTTGCTGATGTTGCTGTTGCTGTTGCTGGTGTTGCTGTTGCTGGTGTTGCTGTTGCTGTTGCTGGTGTTGCTGTTGCTGTTGCTGGTGTTGCTGTTGCTGTTGCTGTTTCTGATGCTGGTGTTGCTGTTGCTGTTGCTTTTGCTGGTGTTGCTGTTGCTGTTGCTGTTGCTGTTGCTGTTTCTGATGCTGGTGTTGCTGTTGCTGTTGCTTTTGCTGGTGTTGCTGTTGCTGTTGCTTTTGCTGGTGTTGCTGTTGCTGTTGCTTTTGCTGGTGTTGCTGTTGCTGTTGCTGGTGTTGTTGTTGCTGGTGCTGCTGTTGCTGGTGTTGCTATTGCTGTTGCTGGTGTTGCTGTTGCTGTTGGTGCTGGTGTTGCTGTTGCTGCTGTTGCTGTTGCTGTTGCTGTTGCTGGTGTTGTTGTTGCTGTTGCTGTTGCTGTTGCTGTTGCTGTTGCTGGTGTTGCTATTGCTGTTGCTGGTGTTGCTGTTGCTGTTGGTGCTGGTGTTGCTGTTGCTGCTGTTGCTGTTGCTGTTGCTGGTGTTGTTGTTGCTGTTGCTGTTGCTGTTGCTGTTGCTGGTGTTGCTCTTGCTGTTGCTGTTGCTGGTGTTGCTGTTGCTGTTGCTGGTGTTGCTGTTGCTGTTGCTGTTCCTGATGCTGGTGTTGCTGTTTCTGATGCTGGTGTTGCTGTTGCTGTTGCTTTTGCTGGTGTTGCTGTTGCTGTTGCTTTTGCTGGTGTTGCTGTTGCTGTTGCTTTTGCTGGTGTTGCTGTTGCTGTTGCTGGTGTTGTTGTTGCTGTTGCTGTTGCTGTTGCTGTTGCTGGTGTTGCTCTTGCTGTTGCTGTTGCTGGTGTTGCTGTTGCTGTTGCTGGTGTTGCTGTTGCTGTTGCTGTTCCTGATGCTGGTGTTGCTGTTTCTGATGCTGGTGTTGCTGTTGCTGTTGCTTTTGCTGGTGTTGCTGTTGCTGTTGCTTTTGCTGGTGTTGCTGTTGCTTTTGCTGGTGTTGCTGTTGCTGTTGCTGGTGTTGCTGTTGCTGTTGCTGTTGCTGTTGCTGGTGTTGCTGTTGCTGTTGCTGTTGCTGTTGCTGTTGCTTTTGCTGGTGTTGTTGTTGCTGTTGCTGTTGCTGTTGTTGCTGTTGCTGTTGCTGTTGCTGTTGCTGGTGTTGCTGTTGCTGTTGCTGTTGCTGATGTTGCTGTTGCTGGTGTTGCTGTTGCTGGTGTCGCTGTTGCTGTTGCTGTTGCTGGTGTTGCTGTTGCTGTTGCTGTTGCTGGTGTTGCTGTTGCTGTTGCTGGTGCTGTTGCTGTTGCTGTTGCTGGTGCTGCTGCTGCTGCTGCTGCTGCTGCTGCTGCTGCTGGTGCTGCTGCTGCTGGTGTTGCTGTTGCTGGTGTTGCTGTTGCTGGTGTTGCTGTTGCTGGTGTTGCTGTTGCTGGTGCTGTTGTTGCTGGTGTTGCTGTTGCTGTTGCTGTTGCTGGTGTTGCTGTTGCTGTTGGTGCTGGTGTTGCTGGTGCTGCTGCTGCTGGTGTTGCTG
>OX122890.1:43601511-43604011 GCA_944738655.2 Andrena hattorfiana | reverse complement strand
GTTGCTGTTGCTGGTGTTGCTGTTGCTGTTGCTGTTCCTGATGCTGGTGTTGCTGTTTCTGATGCTGGTGTTGCTGTTGCTGTTGCTTTTGCTGGTGTTGCTGTTGCTGTTGCTTTTGCTGGTGTTGCTGTTGCTGTTGCTTTTGCTGGTGTTGCTGATGCTGTTGCTGGTGTTGCTGTTGCTGTTGCTGTTGCTGTTGCTGGTGTTGCTGTTGCTGTTGCTGTTGCTGTTGCTGTTGCTGTTGCTTTTGCTGGTGTTGTTGTTGCTGTTGCTGTTGCTGTTGTTGCTGTTGCTGTTGCTGTTGCTGTTGCTGGTGTTGCTGTTGCTGTTGCTGTTGCTGATGTTGCTGTTGCTGGTGTTGCTGTTGCTGGTGTCGCTGTTGCTGTTGCTGTTGCTGGTGTTGCTGTTGCTGTTGCTGTTGCTGGTGGTGTTGTTGCTGTTGCTGTTGCTGGTGTTGCTGTTGCTGTTGCTGTTGCTGTTGCTGTTGCTGGTGTTGCTGTTGCTGTTGCTGTTGCTGATGTTGCTGTTGCTGGTGTTGCTGTTGCTGGTGTTGCTGTTGCTGTTGCTGTTGTTGTTGTTGCTGTTGCTGCTGTTGCTGTTGCTGTTGCTGTTGCTGTTGCTGTTGCTGTTGCTGTTGCTGGTGTTGCTGTTGCTGTTGCTGTGGCTGTTGCTGTTGTTGGTGTTGCTGTTGCTGTTGCTGTTTCTGATGCTGGTGTTGCTGTTTCTGATGTTGGTGTTGCTGCTGCTGTTGCTTTTGCTGGTGTTGCTGTTGCTGTTGCTTTTGCTGGTGTTGCTGTTGCTGTTGCTGGTGTTGCTGTTGCTGCTGCTGTTGCTGGTGTTGCTGTTGCTGTTGCTGTTGCTGTTGCTGGTGTTGCTGTTGCTGGTGTTGCTGTTGCTGGTGCTGCTGTTGCTGGTGTTGCTGTTGCTGTTGCTGTTGCTGTGGCTGGTGTTGCTGTTGCTGTTGCTGTTGCTGTTGCTGGTGTTGCTGTTGCTGTTGCTGTTGCTGGTGTTGCTGTTGCTGTTGCTGGTGTTGCTGTTGCTGTTGCTGTTGCTGTTGCTGGTGTGGCTGTTGCTGTTGTTGTTGCTGGTGTTGCTGTTGCTGTTGCTGTTGCTGGTGTTGCTGTTGCTGTTGCTGTTGCTGGTGTTGCTGTTGCTGTTGCTGTTGCTGGTGTTGCTGTTGCTGTTGCTGTTGCTGGTGTTGCTGTTGCTGTTGCTGTTGCTGGTGTTGCTGTTGCTGTTGCTGGTGTTGCTGTTGCTGTTGCTGTTGCTGGTGTTGCTGTTGCTGTTGCTGTTGCTGGTGTTGCTGTTGCTGTTGCTGGTGTTGCTGTTGCTGTTGCTGTTGCTGTTGCTGTTGCTGTTGCTGGTGTTGCTGTTGCTGTTGCTGTTGCTGTTGCTGATGTTGCTGTTGCTGGTGTTGCTGTTGCTGGTGTTGCTGTTGCTGTTGCTGTTGTTGTTGTTGCTGTTGCTGCTGTTGCTGTTGCTGTTGCTGTTGCTGTTGCTGTTGCTGTTGCTGTTGCTGGTGTTGCTGTTGCTGTTGCTGTGGCTGTTGCTGTTGCTGGTGTTGCTGTTGCTGTTGCTGTTTCTGATGCTGGTGTTGCTGTTTCTGATGTTGGTGTTGCTGTTGCTGTTGCTGGTGTTGCTGTTGCTGTTGCTGTTGCTGTTGCTGTTGCTGTTGCTAGTGTTGCTGTTGCTAGTGTTGCTGCCGCTGTTGCTGTTGCTGGTGTTGCTGTTGCTGTTGCTGTTGCTTTTGCTGCTGTTGCTGTTGCTGTTGCTTTTGCTGGTGTTGCTGTTGCTGTTGCTTTTGCTGGTGTTGCTGTTGCTGTTGGTGCTGGTGTTGCTGTTGCTGCTGTTGCTGTTGCTGTTGCTGGTGTTGTTGTTGCTGTTGCTGTTGCTGTTGCTGTTGCTGTTGCTGGTGTTGCTGTTGCTGTTGCTGTTCCTGATGCTGGTGTTGCTGTTTCTGATGCTGGTGTTGCTGTTGCTGTTGCTTTTGCTGGTGTTGCTGTTGCTGTTGCTTTTGCTGGTGTTGCTGTTGCTGTTGCTTTTGCTGGTGTTGCTGTTGCTGTTGCTGGTGTTGTTGTTGCTGTTGCTGTTGCTGTTGCTGTTGCTGTTGCTGTTGCTGTTGCTGTTGCTGTTGCTGGTGTTGCTGTTGCTGGTGTTGCTGTTGCTGGTGCTGCTGTTGCTGGTGTTGCTGTTGCTGTTGCTGTTGCTGTGGCTGGTGTTGCTGTTGCTGTTGCTGTTGCTGTTGCTGGTGTTGCTGTTGCTGTTGCTGTTGCTGGTGTTGCTGTTGCTGTTGCTGGTGTTGCTGTTGCTGTTGCTGTTGCTGTTGCTGGTGTGGCTGTTGCTGTTGCTGTTGCTGGTGTTGCTGTTGCTGTTGCTGTTGCTGGTGTTGCTGTTGCTGTTGCTGTTGCTGGTGTTGCTGTTGCTGTTGCTGTTGCTGGTGTTGCTGTTGCTGTTGCTGTTGCTGGTGTTGCTGTTGCTGTTGCTGTTGCTGGTGTTGCTG
>OX122890.1:43594011-43596511 GCA_944738655.2 Andrena hattorfiana | reverse complement strand
GTTGCTGTTGCTGTTGCTGGTGTTGCTGTTGCTGTTGCCGTTGCTGTTGCTGTTGCTGTTGCTGTTGCTAGTGTTGCTGTTGCTAGTGTTGCTGTTGCTGTTGCTAGTGTTGCTGTTGCTGTTGCTGTTGCTGGTGTTGCTGTTGCTGTTGCTGTTGCTGATGTTGCTGTTGCTGTTGCTGGTGTTGCTGTTGCTGGTGTTGCTGTTGCTGCTGCTGGTGTTGCTGTTGCTGTTGCTGGTGTTGCTGTTGCTGTTGCTGTTTCTGATGCTGGTGTTGCTGTTTCTGATGCTGGTGTTGCTGTTGCTGTTGCTTTTGCTGGTGTTGCTGTTGCTGTTGCTTTTGCTGGTGTTGCTGTTGCTGTTGATGGTGTTGCTGTTGCTGTTGCTGTTGCTGCTGTTGCTGTTGCTGTTGCTGGTGTTGCTGTTGCTGTTGCTGTTGCTGTTGCTTTTGCTGGTGTTGTTGTTGCTGTTGCTGTTGCTGTTGTTGCTGTTGCTGTTGCTGTTGCTGGTGTTGCTGTTGCTGTTGCTGTTGCTGATGTTGCTGTTGCTGGTGTTGCTGTTGCTGGTGTCGCTGTTGCTGTTGCTGTTGCTGGTGTTGCTGTTGCTGTTGCTGGTGTTGCTGTTGCTGTGGCTGTTGCTGTTGCTGGTGCTGCTGCTGCTGCTGCTGCTGCTGCTGGTGCTGCTGCTGCTGGTGTTGCTGTTGCTGGTGTTGCTGTTGCTGGTGTTGCTGTTGCCGGTGTTGCTGTTGCTGGTGCTGTTGTTGCTGGTGTTGCTGTTGCTGTTGCTGTTGCTGGTGTTGCTGTTGCTGTTGCTGTGGCTGTTGCTGTTGCTGGTGTTGCTGTTGCTGTTGCTGTTTCTGATGCTGGTGTTGCTGTTTCTGATGTTGGTGTTGCTGTTGCTGTTGCTTTTGCTGGTGTTGCTGTTGCTGTTGCTTTTGCTGGTGTTGCTGTTGCTGTTGCTGGTGTTGCTGTTGCTGCTGCTGTTGCTGGTGTTGCTGTTGCTGTTGCTGTTGCTGTTGCTGTTGCTGGTGTTGCTGTTGCTGTTGCTGGTGTTGCTGTTGCTGTTGCTGGTGTTGCTGTTGCTGTTGCTGTTGCTGTTGCTGGTGTTGCTGTTGCTGTTGCTGTTGCTGGTGTTGCTGTTGCTGTTGCTGGTGTTGCTGTTGCTGTTGCTGTTGCTGGTGTGGCTGTTGCTGTTGCTGTTGCTGTTGCTGTTGCTGGTGTTGCTGTTGCTGTTGCTGGTGTTGCTGTTGCTGTGGCTGTTGCTGTTGCTGGTGTTGCTGTTGCTGTTGCTGTTTCTGATGCTGGTGTTGCTGTTTCTGATGTTGGTGTTGCTGTTGCTGTTGCTGGTGTTGCTGTTGCTGTTGCTGTTGCTGTTGCTGTTGCTAGTGTTGCTGTTGCTAGTGTTGCTGCTGCTGTTGCTGTTGCTGGTGTTGCTGTTGCTGTTGCTGTTGCTTTTGCTGCTGTTGCTGTTGCTGTTGCTTTTGCTGGTGTTGCTGTTGCTGTTGCTTTTGCTGGTATTGCTGTTGCTGTTGCTTTTGCTGGTGTTGCTGTTGCTGTTGCTTTTGCTGGTGTTGCTGTTGCTGTTGCTGTTGCTTTTGCTGGTGTTGCTGTTGCTGTTGCTGTTGCTGTTGCTGGTGTTGCTGTTGCTGTTGCTGTTGCTGGTGTTGCTGTTGCTGTTGCTGTTGCTGGTGTTGCTGTTGCTGTTGCTGTTGCTGGTGTTGCTGTTGCTGTTGCTGGTGTTGCTGTTGCTGTTGCTGGTGTTGCTGTTGCTGGTGTTGCTGTTGCTGTTGCTGTTGCTGGTGTTGCTGTTGCTGTTGCTGTTGCTGTTGCTGGTGTTGCTGTTGCTGTTGCTGTGGCTGTTGCTGTTGCTGGTGTTGCTGCTGCTGTTGCTGGTGTTGCTGTTGCTGTTGATGTTGCTGTTGCTGTTGCTGGTGTTGCTGTTGCTGTTGCTGGTGTTGCTGTTGCTGTTGCTGTTGCTGGTGTTGCTGTTGCTGTTGCTGGTGCTGTTGCTGTTGCTGTTGCTGGTGCTGCTGCTGCTGTTGCTGTTGCTGTTGCTGGTGTTGCTGTTGCTGTTGCTGTTGCTGGTGTTGCTGTTGCTGGTGTTGCTTTTGCTGGTGTTGCTGTTGCTGGTGCTTTTGCTGGTGTTGCTGTTGCTGTTGCTTTTGCTGGTGTTGCTGTTGCTGTTGCTTTTGCTGGTGTTGCTGTTGCTGTTGCTGGTGTTGTTGTTGCTGGTGCTGCTGTTGCTGGTGTTGCTATTGCTGTTGCTGGTGTTGCTGTTGCTGTTGGTGCTGGTGTTGCTGTTGCTGCTGTTGCTGTTGCTGTTGCTGTTGCTGGTGTTGTTGTTGCTGTTGCTGTTGCTGTTGCTGTTGCTGTTGCTGGTGTTGCTCTTGCTGTTGCTGTTGCTGGTGTTGCTGTTGCTGTTGCTGGTGTTGCTGTTGCTGTTGCTGTTCCTGATGCTGGTGTTGCTGTTTCTGATGCTAGTGTTGCTGTTGCTGTTGCTG
>OX122890.1:43569011-43574011 GCA_944738655.2 Andrena hattorfiana | reverse complement strand
TGGTGTTGCTGTTGCTGTTGCTGTTTCTGATGCTGGTGTTGCTGTTTCTGATGTTGGTGTTGCTGTTGCTGTTGCTTTTGCTGGTGTTGCTGTTGCTGTTGCTGTTGCTGTTGCTGGTGTTGCTGTTGCTGTTGCTGTTGCTGGTGTTGCTGTTGCTGTTGCTGGTGTTGCTGTTGCTGTTGCTGTTGCTGTTGCTGGTGTTGCTGTTGCTGTTGCTGTTGCTGTTGCTGTTGCTAGTGTTGCTGTTGCTGTTGCTAGTGTTGCTGTTGCTAGTGTTGCTGCTGCTGTTGCTGTTGCTGGTGTTGCTGTTGCTGTTGCTGTTGCTTTTGCTGCTGTTGCTGTTGCTGTTGCTTTTGCTGGTGTTGCTGTTGCTGTTGCTTTTGCTGGTGTTGCTGTTGCTGTTGCTTTTGCTGGTGTTGCTGTTGCTGTTGCTTCTGCTGGTGTTGCTGTTGCTGTTGCTTTTGCTGGTGTTGCTGTTGCTGTTGCTGTTGCTGTTGCTGGTGTTGCTGTTGCTGTTGCTGTTGCTGTTGCTGTTGCTGTTGCTGGTGTTGCTGTTGCTGTTGCTGTTGCTGGTGTTGCTGTTGCTGTTGCTGGTGTTGCTGTTGCTGTTGCTGTTGCTGTTGCTGGTGTTGCTGTTGCTGTTGCTGTTGCTGTTGCTGTTGCTGGTGTTGCTGTTGCTGTTGCTGGTGTTGCTGTTGCTGTTGCTGTTGCTGTTGCTGGTGTTGCTGTTGCTATTGCTGTTGCTGTTGCTGGTGTTGCTGTTGCTGTTGCTGTTGCTGGTGTTGCTGTTGCTGTTGCTGGTGTTGCTGTTGCTGTTGCTGTTGCTGGTGTGGCTGTTGCTGTTGCTGTTGCTGTTGCTGGTGTTGCTGTTGCTGGTGTTGCTGTTGCTGTTGCTGGTGTTGCTGTTGCTGTGGCTGTTGCTGTTGCTGGTGTTGCTGTTGCTGTTGCTGTTTCTGATGCTGGTGTTGCTGTTTCTGATGTTGGTGTTGCTGTTGCTGTTGCTGGTGTTGCTGTTGCTGTTGCTGTTGCTGTTGCTGTTGCTAGTGTTGCTGTTGCTGTTGCTAGTGTTGCTGTTGCTAGTGTTGCTGCTGCTGTTGCTGTTGCTGGTGTTGCTGTTGCTGTTGCTGTTGCTTTTGCTGCTGTTGCTGTTGCTGTTGCTTTTGCTGGTGTTGCTGTTGCTGTTGCTTTTGCTGGTGTTGCTGTTGCTGTTGCTTTTGCTGGTGTTGCTGTTGCTGTTGCTTCTGCTGGTGTTGCTGTTGCTGTTGCTTTTGCTGGTGTTGCTGTTGCTGTTGCTTTTGCTGGTGTTGCTGTTGCTGTTGCTTCTGCTGGTGTTGCTGTTGCTGTTGCTTTTGCTGGTGTTGCTGTTGCTGTTGCTGTTGCTGTTGCTGGTGTTGCTGTTGCTGTTGCTGTTGCTGGTGTTGCTGTTGCTGTTGCTGTTGCTGGTGTTGCTGTTGCTGTTGCTGTTGCTGTTGCTGTTGCTGGTGTTGCTGTTGCTGTTGCTGTTGCTGGTGTTGCTGTTGCTGTTGCTGGTGTTGCTGTTGCTGTTGCTGTTGCTGTTGCTGGTGTTGCTGTTGCTGTTGCTGTTGCTGTTGCTGTTGCTAGTGTTGCTGTTGCTGTTGCTAGTGTTGCTGTTGCTAGTGTTGCTGCTGCTGTTGCTGTTGCTGGTGTTGCTGTTGCTGTTGCTGTTGCTTTTGCTGCTGTTGCTGTTGCTGTTGCTTTTGCTGGTGTTGCTGTTGCTGTTGCTTTTGCTGGTGTTGCTGTTGCTGTTGCTTTTGCTGGTGTTGCTGTTGCTGTTGCTTCTGCTGGTGTTGCTGTTGCTGTTGCTTTTGCTGGTGTTGCTGTTGCTGTTGCTGTTGCTGTTGCTGGTGTTGCTGTTGCTGTTGCTGTTGCTGGTGTTGCTGTTGCTGTTGCTGTTGCTGGTGTTGCTGTTGCTGTTGCTGTTGCTGGTGTTGCTGTTGCTGTTGCTGGTGTTGCTGTTGCTGTTGCTGTTGCTGTTGCTGGTGTTGCTGTTGCTGGTGCTGCTGTTGCTGGTGTTGCTGTTGCTGTTGGTGCTAGTGTTGCTGTTGCTGTTGCTGTTGCTGGTGTTGCTGTTGCTGTTGCTGGTGTTGCTGTTGCTGTTGCTGTTGCTGTTGCTGGTGTTGCTGTTGCTGTTGCTGGTGTTGCTGTTGCTGTTGCTGTTGCTGTTGCTGGTGTTGCTGTTGCTGTTGCTGTTGCTGGTGTTGCTATTGCTGTTGCTGTTGCTGGTGTTGCTGTTGCTGTTGCTGTTGCTGTTGCTGGTGTTGCTGTTGCTGTTGCTGTGGTTGTTGCTGTGGTTGTTGCTGTTGCTGGTGTTGCTGTTGCTGTTGCTGGTGTTGCTGTTGCTGTTGCTGTTGCTGGTGTTGCTGTTGCTGTTGCTGGTGTTGCTGTTGCTGGTGTTGCTGTTGCTGTTGCTGTTCCTGGTGTTGCTGTTGCTGCTGCTGGTGCTGTTGCTGTTGCTGTTGCTGGTGCTGCTGCTGCTGGTGCTGCTGCTGCTGGTGTTGCTGTTGCTGGTGTTGCTGTTGCTGGTGTTGCTGTTGCTGTTGGTGCTGGTGCTGCTGTTGCTGTTGGTGCTGGTGTTACTGTTGCTGTTGCTGTTGCTGTTGCTGGTGTTGCTGTTGCTGGTGTTGCTGTTGCTGGTGCTGCTGTTGCTGGTGTTGCTGTTGCTGTTGGTGCTGGTGTTGCTGTTGCTGTTGGTGCTGGTGTTGCTGTTGCTGTTGCTGTTGCTGTTGCTGGTGTTGCTGTTGCTGTTGCTGTTGCTGTTGCTGCTGTTGCTGTTGCTGTTGCTGGTGTTGCTGTTGCTGTTGCTGTTGCTGGTGTTGCTGTTGCTGTTGCTGTTGCTGTTGCTGGTGTTGCTGTTGCTGTTGCTGGAGTTGCTGTTGCTGTTGCTTTTGCTGGTGTTGCTGTTGCTGGTGCTGTTGCTGTTGCTGCTGTTGCTGTTGCTGTTGTTGCTGTTGCTGTTGCTGGTGTTGCTGTTGCTGTTGCTGTTGCTGTTGCTGGTGTTGCTATTGCTGGTGTTGCTATTGCTGGTGTTGCTGTTGCTGGTGTTGCTGTTGCTGGTGTTGCTGTTGCTGTTGCTTTTGCTGGTGTTGCTGTTGCTGTTGCTGTTGCTGGTGTTGCTGTTGCTGTTGCTGTTGCTGTTGCTGTTGCTAGTGTTGCTGTTGCTAGTGTTGCTGTTGCTGTTGCTGTTGCTGGTGTTGCTGTTGCTGTTGCTTTTGCTGCTGTTGCTGTTGCTTTTGCTGGTGTTGCTGTGGCTGTTGCTTTTGCTGGTGCTGCTGTTGCTGGTGTTGCTGTTGCTCTTGGTGCTGGTGTTGCTGTTGCTGTTGGTGCTGGTGTTGCTGTTGCTGTTGCTGTTGCTGTTGCTGGTGTTGCTGTTGCTGTTGCTGTTGCTGTTGCTGCTGTTGCTGTTGCTGTTGCTGGTGTTGCTGTTGCTGTTGCTGTTGCTGTTGCTGTTGCTGTTGCTGGTGTTGCTGTTGCTGTTGCTGGAGTTGCTGTTGCTGTTGCTTTTGCTGGTGTTGCTGTTGCTGGTGCTGTTGCTGTTGCTGCTGTTGCTGTTGCTTTTGCTGGTGTGGCTGTTGCTGGTGTTGCTGTTGCTGGTGTTGCTGTTGCTGTTGCTGTTGCTGGTGTTGCTGTTGCTGTTGCTGTTGCTGTTGCTGTTGCTGGTGTTGCTGTTGCTGTTGCTGTTTCTGATGCTGGTGTTGCTGTTGCTGTTGCTGGTGTTGCTGTTGCTGTTGCTGGTGTTGCTGTTGCTGTTGCTGTTTCTGATGCTGGTGTTGCTGTTGCTGTTGCTGTTTCTGATGCTGGTGCTGCTGTTGCTGTTGCTTTTGCTGGTGTTGCTGTTGCTGTTGCTGGTGTTGCTGTTGCTGTTGCTGTTGCTGTTGCTGCTGTTGCTGTTGCTGTTGCTGGTGTTGCTGTTGCTGTTGCTGTTGCTGTTGCTGTTGCTTTTGCTGGTGTTGTTGTTGCTGTTGCTGTTGCTGTTGTTGCTGTTGCTGTTGCTGTTGCTGTTGCTGGTGTTGCTGTTGCTGTTGCTGTTGCTGATGTTGCTGTTGCTGGTGTTGCTGTTGCTGGTGTCGCTGTTGCTGTTGCTGTTGCTGGTGTTGCTGTTGCTGTTGCTGGTGTTGCTGTTGCTGTTGCTGGTGCTGTTGCTGTTGCTGTTGCTGGTGCTGCTGCTGCTGCTGCTGCTGGTGTTGCTGTTGCTGGTGTTGCTGTTGCTGGTGTTGCTGTTGCCGGTGTTGCTGTTGCTGGTGCTGTTGTTGCTGGTGTTGCTGTTGCTGTTGCTGTTGCTGGTGTTGCTGTTGCTGTTGCTGTGGCTGTTGCTGTTGCTGGTGTTGCTGTTGCTGTTGCTGTTTCTGATGCTGGTGTTGCTGTTTCTGATGTTGGTGTTGCTGTTGCTGTTGCTTTTGCTGGTGTTGCTGTTGCTGTTGCTTTTGCTGGTGTTGCTGTTGCTGTTGCTGGTGTTGCTGTTGCTGCTGCTGTTGCTGGTGTTGCTGTTGCTGTTGCTGTTGCTGTTGCTGTTGCTGTTGCTGGTGTTGCTGTTGCTGTTGCTGGTGTTGCTGTTGCTGTTGCTGTTGCTGTTGCTGGTGTTGCTGTTGCTATTGCTGTTGCTGTTGCTGGTGTTGCTGTTGCTGTTGCTGTTGCTGGTGTTGCTGTTGCTGTTGCTGGTGTTGCTGTTGCTGTTGCTGTTGCTGGTGTGGCTGTTGCTGTTGCTGTTGCTGTTGCTGGTGTTGCTGTTGCTGTTGCTGGTGTTGCTGTTGCTGTGGCTGTTGCTGTTGCTGGTGTTGCTGTTGCTGTTGCTGTTTCTGATGCTGGTGTTGCTGTTTCTGATGTTGGTGTTGCTGTTGCTGTTGCTGGTGTTGCTGTTGCTGTTGCTGTTGCTGTTGCTGTTGCTAGTGTTGCTGTTGCTGTTGCTAGTGTTGCTGTTGCTAGTGTTGCTGCTGCTGTTGCTGTTGCTGGTGTTGCTGTTGCTGTTGCTGTTGCTTTTGCTG
>OX122890.1:43556511-43559011 GCA_944738655.2 Andrena hattorfiana | reverse complement strand
TGCTGGTGTTGCTGTTGCTGTTGCTGTTGCTGTTGCTGTTGCTGTTGCTGGTGTTGCTGTTGCTGCTGTTGCTGTTGCTGTTGCTGGTGTTGCTGTTGCTGTTGCTGGTGTTGCTGTTGCTGTTTCTGATGCTGGTGTTGCTGTTTCTGATGCTGGTGTTGCTGTTGCTGTTGCTTTTGCTGGTGTTGCTGTTGCTGTTGCTTTTGCTGGTGTTGCTGTTGCTGTTGCTGGTGTTGCTGTTGCTTTTGCTGTTGCTGTTGCTGCTGTTGCTGGTGTTGCTGTTGCTGTTGCTGGTGTTGCTGTTGCTGTTGCTGTTGCTGTTGCTGGTGTTGCTGTTGCTGGTGTTGCTGTTGCTGTTGCTGTTGTTGTTGCTGTTGCTGCTGTTGCTGTTGCTGTTGCTGTTGCTGTTGCTGTTGCTGTTGCTGTTGCTGTTGCTGTTGCTGGTGTTGCTGTTGCTGCTGTTGCTGTTGCTGTTGCTGGTGTTGTTGTTGCTGTTGCTGTTGCTGTTGCTTTTGCTGGTGTGGCTGTTGCTGTTGCTGTTGTTGTTGCTGGTGTTGCTGTTGCCGTTGCTGTTGCTGGTGTTGCTGTTGCTGTTGCTGGTGTTGCTATTGCTGTTGCTGTTGCTGGTGTTGCTGTTGCTGGTGTTGCTGTTGCTGTTGCTGGTGTTGCTGTTGCTGTTGCTGGTGTTGCTGTTGCTGTTGCTGTTTCTGATGCTGGTGTTGCTGTTTCTGATGCTGGTGTTGCTGTTGCTGTTGCTTTTGCTGGTGTTGCTGTTGCTGTTGCTTTTGCTGGTGTTGCTGTTGCTGTTGCTGGTGTTGCTGTTGCTTTTGCTGGTGTTGCTGTTGCTGTTGCTTTTGCTGGTGTTGCTGTTGCTGTTGCTGGTGTTGCTGTTGCTGTTGCTGTTGCTGGTGTTGCTGTTGCTGTTGCTGTTGCTGGTGTTGCTGTTGCTGTTGCTGTTGCTGGTGTTGCTGTTGCTGTTGCTGTTGCTGTTGCTGGTGTTGCTGTTGCTGTTGCTGTTGCTGATGTTGCTGTTGCTGGTGTTGCTGTTGCTGGTGTTGCTGTTGCTGTTGCTGTTGTTGTTGCTGTTGCTGCTGTTGCTGTTGCTGTTGCTGTTGCTGTTGCTGTTGCTGTTGCTGTTGCTGTTGCTGGTGTTGCTGTTGCTGTTGCTGTGGCTGTTGCTGTTGCTGGTGTTGCTGTTGCTGTTGGTGCTGGTGTTGCTGTTGCTGTTGGTGCTGGTGTTGCTGTTGCTGCTGTTGCTGTTGCTGTTGCTGGTGTTGTTGTTGCTGTTGCTGTTGCTGTTGCTTTTGCTGGTGTGGCTGTTGCTGTTGCTGTTGTTGTTGCTGGTGTTGCTGTTGCCGTTGCTGTTGCTGGTGTTGCTGTTGCTGTTGCTGGTGTTGCTGTTGCTGTTGCTGTTGCTGTTGCTGGTGTTGCTGTTGCTGTTGCTGTTGCTGGTGTTGCTGTTGCTGTTGCTGGTGTTGCTGTTGCTGTTGCTGTTGCTGGTGTTGCTGTTGCTGTTGCTTTTGCTGGTGTGGCTGTTGCTGTTGCTGTTGCTGTTGCTGGTGTTGCTGTTGCTGTTGCTGTGGCTGTTGCTGTTGCTGGTGTTGCTGTTGCTGTTGGTGCTGGTGTTGCTGTTGCTGTTGGTGCTGGTGTTGCTGTTGCTGCTGTTGCTGTTGCTGTTGCTGGTGTTGTTGTTGCTGTTGCTGTTGCTGTTTCTGATGCTGGTGTTGCTGTTGCTGTTGCTTTTGCTGGTGTTGCTGTTGCTGTTGCTGGTGTTGCTGTTGCTGTTGCTGTTTCTGATGCTGGTGTTGCTGTTTCTGATGCTGGTGTTGCTGTTGCTGTTGCTTTTGCTGGTGTTGCTGTTGCTGTTGCTTTTGCTGGTGTTGCTGTTGCTGTTGCTGGTGTTGCTGTTGCTTTTGCTGTTGCTGTTGCTGCTGTTGCTGGTGTTGCTGTTGCTGTTGCTGGTGTTGCTGTTGCTGTTGCTGTTGCTGTTGCTGGTGTTGCTGTTGCTGTTGCTGTTGCTGGTGTTGCTGTTGCTGTTGCTGTTGCTGGTGTTGCTGTTGCTGTTGCTGTTGCTGTTGCTGGTGTTGCTGTTGCTGTTGCTGTTGCTGTTGCTGATGTTGCTGTTGCTGGTGTTGCTGTTGCTGGTGTTGCTGTTGCTGTTGCTGTTGTTGTTGCTGTTGCTGCTGTTGCTGTTGCTGGTGTTGCTGTTGCTGCTGTTGCTGTTGCTGTTGCTGGTGTTGTTGTTGCTGTTGCTGTTGCTGTTGCTTTTGCTGGTGTGGCTGTTGCTGTTGCTGTTGTTGTTGCTGGTGTTGCTGTTGCCGTTGCTGTTGCTGATGTTGCTGTTGCTGGTGTTGCTGTTGCTGGTGTTGCTATTGCTGTTGCTGTTGCTGGTGTTGCTGTTGCTGTTGCTGTTGCTGTTGCTGGTGTTGCTGTTGCTGTTGCTGTGGTTGTTGCTGTTGCTGGTGTTGCTGTTGCTGTTGCTGGTGTTGCTGTTGCTGTT
>OX122890.1:43549011-43551511 GCA_944738655.2 Andrena hattorfiana | reverse complement strand
TGTTGCTGTTGCTGTTGTTGTTGCTGGTGTTGCTGTTGCCGTTGCTGTTGCTGGTGTTGCTGTTGCTGTTGCTGGTGTTGCTATTGCTGTTGCTGTTGCTGGTGTTGCTGTTGCTGGTGTTGCTGTTGCTGTTGCTGGTGTTGCTGTTGCTGTTGCTGGTGTTGCTGTTGCTGTTGCTGTTTCTGATGCTGGTGTTGCTGTTTCTGATGCTGGTGTTGCTGTTGCTGTTGCTTTTGCTGGTGTTGCTGTTGCTTTTGCTGGTGTTGCTGTTGCTGTTGCTGGTGTTGCTGTTGCTTTTGCTGGTGTTGCTGTTGCTGTTGCTGTTGCTGTTGCTGTTGCTGTTGCTGGTGTTGCTGTTGCTGCTGTTGCTGTTGCTGTTGCTGGTGTTGCTGTTGCTGTTGCTGGTGTTGCTGTTGCTGTTTCTGATGCTGGTGTTGCTGTTTCTGATGCTGGTGTTGCTGTTGCTGTTGCTTTTGCTGGTGTTGCTGTTGCTGTTGCTTTTGCTGGTGTTGCTGTTGCTGTTGCTGGTGTTGCTGTTGCTTTTGCTGTTGCTGTTGCTGCTGTTGCTGGTGTTGCTGTTGCTGTTGCTGGTGTTGCTGTTGCTGTTGCTGTTGCTGTTGCTGGTGTTGCTGTTGCTGGTGTTGCTGTTGCTGTTGCTGTTGTTGTTGCTGTTGCTGCTGTTGCTGTTGCTGTTGCTGTTGCTGTTGCTGTTGCTGTTGCTGTTGCTGTTGCTGTTGCTGGTGTTGCTGTTGCTGCTGTTGCTGTTGCTGTTGCTGGTGTTGTTGTTGCTGTTGCTGTTGCTGTTGCTTTTGCTGGTGTGGCTGTTGCTGTTGCTGTTGTTGTTGCTGGTGTTGCTGTTGCCGTTGCTGTTGCTGGTGTTGCTGTTGCTGTTGCTGGTGTTGCTATTGCTGTTGCTGTTGCTGGTGTTGCTGTTGCTGGTGTTGCTGTTGCTGTTGCTGGTGTTGCTGTTGCTGTTGCTGGTGTTGCTGTTGCTGTTGCTGTTTCTGATGCTGGTGTTGCTGTTTCTGATGCTGGTGTTGCTGTTGCTGTTGCTTTTGCTGGTGTTGCTGTTGCTGTTGCTTTTGCTGGTGTTGCTGTTGCTGTTGCTGGTGTTGCTGTTGCTTTTGCTGGTGTTGCTGTTGCTGTTGCTTTTGCTGGTGTTGCTGTTGCTGTTGCTGGTGTTGCTGTTGCTGTTGCTGTTGCTGGTGTTGCTGTTGCTGTTGCTGTTGCTGGTGTTGCTGTTGCTGTTGCTGTTGCTGGTGTTGCTGTTGCTGTTGCTGTTGCTGTTGCTGGTGTTGCTGTTGCTGTTGCTGTTGCTGATGTTGCTGTTGCTGGTGTTGCTGTTGCTGGTGTTGCTGTTGCTGTTGCTGTTGTTGTTGCTGTTGCTGCTGTTGCTGTTGCTGTTGCTGTTGCTGTTGCTGTTGCTGTTGCTGTTGCTGTTGCTGGTGTTGCTGTTGCTGTTGCTGTGGCTGTTGCTGTTGCTGGTGTTGCTGTTGCTGTTGGTGCTGGTGTTGCTGTTGCTGTTGGTGCTGGTGTTGCTGTTGCTGCTGTTGCTGTTGCTGTTGCTGGTGTTGTTGTTGCTGTTGCTGTTGCTGTTGCTTTTGCTGGTGTGGCTGTTGCTGTTGCTGTTGTTGTTGCTGGTGTTGCTGTTGCCGTTGCTGTTGCTGGTGTTGCTGTTGCTGTTGCTGGTGTTGCTGTTGCTGTTGCTGTTGCTGTTGCTGGTGTTGCTGTTGCTGTTGCTGTTGCTGGTGTTGCTGTTGCTGTTGCTGGTGTTGCTGTTGCTGTTGCTGTTGCTGGTGTTGCTGTTGCTGTTGCTTTTGCTGGTGTGGCTGTTGCTGTTGCTGTTGCTGTTGCTGGTGTTGCTGTTGCTGTTGCTGTTGCTGGTGTTGCTGTTGCTGTTGCTGTTGCTGTTGCTGGTGTTGCTGTTGCTGTTGCTGTTGCTGGTGTTGCTATTGCTGTTGCTGTTGCTGGTGTTGCTGTTGCTGTTGCTGTTGCTGTTGCTAGTGTTGCTGTTGCTAGTGTTGCTGTTGCTCTTGCTGTTGCTGGTGTTGCTGTTGCTGTTGCTGTTGCTTTTGCTGCTGTTGCTGTTGCTGTTGCTTTTGCTGGTGTTGCTGTGGCTGTTGCTTTTGCTGGTGTTGCTGTTGCTGTTGCTTTTGCTGGTGTTGCTGTTGCTGTTGCTTTTGCTGGTGTGGCTGTTGCTGTTGCTGTTGCTTTTGCTGCTGTGGCTGTTGCTGTTGCTGTTGCTGTTGCTGGTGTTGCTGTTGCTGTTGCTGCTGCTGGTGCTGCTGTTGCTGGTGTTGCTGTTGCTGTTGCTGTTGCTGGTGTTGCTGTTGCTGTTGCTGTTGCTGGTGTTGCTGTTGCTGTTGCTGTTGCTGTTGCTGGTGTTGCTGTTGCTGTTGCTGTTGCTGTTGCTTTTGCTGCTGTTGCTGTTGCTTTTGCTGCTGTTGCTGTTGCTGTTGCTTTTGCTGGTGTTGCTGTTGCTGTTGCTTTTGCTGGTGTT
>OX122890.1:43521511-43529011 GCA_944738655.2 Andrena hattorfiana | reverse complement strand
TGGTGTTGTTGTTGCTGTTGCTGTTGCTGTTGCTTTTGCTGGTGTGGCTGTTGCTGTTGCTGTTGTTGTTGCTGGTGTTGCTGTTGCCGTTGCTGTTGCTGGTGTTGCTGTTGCTGTTGCTGGTGTTGCTATTGCTGTTGCTGTTGCTGGTGTTGCTGTTGCTGGTGTTGCTGTTGCTGTTGCTGGTGTTGCTGTTGCTGTTGCTGGTGTTGCTGTTGCTGTTGCTGTTTCTGATGCTGGTGTTGCTGTTTCTGATGCTGGTGTTGCTGTTGCTGTTGCTTTTGCTGGTGTTGCTGTTGCTGTTGCTTTTGCTGGTGTTGCTGTTGCTGTTGCTGGTGTTGCTGTTGCTTTTGCTGGTGTTGCTGTTGCTGTTGCTTTTGCTGGTGTTGCTGTTGCTGTTGCTGGTGTTGCTGTTGCTGTTGCTGTTGCTGGTGTTGCTGTTGCTGTTGCTGTTGCTGGTGTTGCTGTTGCTGTTGCTGTTGCTGGTGTTGCTGTTGCTGTTGCTGTTGCTGTTGCTGGTGTTGCTGTTGCTGTTGCTGTTGCTGATGTTGCTGTTGCTGGTGTTGCTGTTGCTGGTGTTGCTGTTGCTGTTGCTGTTGTTGTTGCTGTTGCTGCTGTTGCTGTTGCTGTTGCTGTTGCTGTTGCTGTTGCTGTTGCTGTTGCTGTTGCTGGTGTTGCTGTTGCTGTTGCTGTGGCTGTTGCTGTTGCTGGTGTTGCTGTTGCTGTTGGTGCTGGTGTTGCTGTTGCTGTTGGTGCTGGTGTTGCTGTTGCTGCTGTTGCTGTTGCTGTTGCTGGTGTTGTTGTTGCTGTTGCTGTTGCTGTTGCTTTTGCTGGTGTGGCTGTTGCTGTTGCTGTTGTTGTTGCTGGTGTTGCTGTTGCCGTTGCTGTTGCTGGTGTTGCTGTTGCTGTTGCTGGTGTTGCTGTTGCTGTTGCTGTTGCTGTTGCTGGTGTTGCTGTTGCTGTTGCTGTTGCTGGTGTTGCTGTTGCTGTTGCTGGTGTTGCTGTTGCTGTTGCTGTTGCTGGTGTTGCTGTTGCTGTTGCTTTTGCTGGTGTGGCTGTTGCTGTTGCTGTTGCTGTTGCTGGTGTTGCTGTTGCTGTTGCTGTTGCTGGTGTTGCTGTTGCTGTTGCTGTTGCTGTTGCTGGTGTTGCTGTTGCTGTTGCTGTTGCTGGTGTTGCTATTGCTGTTGCTGTTGCTGGTGTTGCTGTTGCTGTTGCTGTTGCTGTTGCTAGTGTTGCTGTTGCTAGTGTTGCTGTTGCTCTTGCTGTTGCTGGTGTTGCTGTTGCTGTTGCTGTTGCTTTTGCTGCTGTTGCTGTTGCTGTTGCTTTTGCTGGTGTTGCTGTGGCTGTTGCTTTTGCTGGTGTTGCTGTTGCTGTTGCTTTTGCTGGTGTTGCTGTTGCTGTTGCTTTTGCTGGTGTGGCTGTTGCTGTTGCTGTTGCTTTTGCTGCTGTGGCTGTTGCTGTTGCTGTTGCTGTTGCTGGTGTTGCTGTTGCTGTTGCTGCTGCTGGTGCTGCTGTTGCTGGTGTTGCTGTTGCTGTTGCTGTTGCTGGTGTTGCTGTTGCTGTTGCTGTTGCTGGTGTTGCTGTTGCTGTTGCTGTTGCTGTTGCTGGTGTTGCTGTTGCTGTTGCTGTTGCTGTTGCTTTTGCTGCTGTTGCTGTTGCTTTTGCTGCTGTTGCTGTTGCTGTTGCTTTTGCTGGTGTTGCTGTTGCTGTTGCTTTTGCTGGTGTTGCTGTTGCTGTTGCTTTTGCTGGTGTGGCTGTTGCTGTTGCTGTTGTTGTTGCTGGTGTTGCTGTTGCCGTTGCTGTTGCTGGTGTTGCTGTTGCTGTTGCTGGTGTTGCTGTTGCTGTTGCTGTTGCTGTTGCTGGTGTTGCTGTTGCTGTTGCTGTTGCTGGTGTTGCTGTTGCTGTTGCTGTTGCTGGTGTTGCTGTTGCTGTTGCTGGTGTTGCTGTTGCTGTTGCTGTTGCTGGTGTTGCTGTTGCTGTTGCTGTTGCTGGTGTTGCTGTTGCTGTTGCTGTTGCTGGTGTTGCTGTTGCTGTTGCTGTTGCTGTTGCTGGTGTTGCTGTTGCTGTTGCTGTTGCTGTTGCTGATGTTGCTGTTGCTGGTGTTGCTGTTGCTGGTGTTGCTGTTGCTGTTGCTGTTGTTGTTGCTGTTGCTGCTGTTGCTGTTGCTGTTGCTGTTGCTGTTGCTGTTGCTGTTGCTGTTGCTGTTGCTGTTGCTGGTGTTGCTGTTGCTGTTGCTGTGGCTGTTGCTGTTGCTGGTGTTGCTGTTGCTGTTGGTGCTGGTGTTGCTGTTGCTGTTGGTGCTGGTGTTGCTGTTGCTGCTGTTGCTGTTGCTGTTGCTGGTGTTGTTGTTGCTGTTGCTGTTGCTGTTGCTGTTGCTGGTGTTGCTCTTGCTGTTGCTGTTGCTGGTGTTGCTGTTGCTGTTGCTGGTGTTGCTGTTGCTGTTGCTGTTCCTGATGCTGGTGTTGCTGTTTCTGATGCTGGTGTTGCTGTTGCTGTTGCTTTTGCTGGTGTTGCTGTTGCTGTTGCTTTTGCTGGTGTTGCTGTTGCTGTTGCTTTTGCTGGTGTTGCTGTTGCTGTTGCTGGTGTTGCTGTTGCTGTTGCTGGTGTTGCTGTTGCTGTTGCTGTTGCTGTTGCTGTTGCTGTTGCTAGTGGTTGCTGTTGCTAGTGTTGCTGTTGCTGTTGCTGTTGCTGGTGTTGCTGTTGCTGTTGCTGTTGCTGATGTTGCTGTTGCTGTTGCTGGTGTTGCTGTTGCTGGTGTTGCTGTTGCTGGTGTTGCTGTTGCTGTTGCTGGTGTTGCTGTTGCTGTTGCTGGTGTTGCTGTTGCTGTTGCTGTTTCTGATGCTGGTGTTGCTGTTTCTGATGCTGGTGTTGCTGTTGCTGTTGCTTTTGCTGGTGTTGCTGTTGCTGTTGCTTTTGCTGGTGTTGCTGTTGCTGTTGCTGGTGTTGCTGTTGCTTTTGCTGTTGCTGTTGCTGCTGTTGCTGGTGTTGCTGTTGCTGTTGCTGGTGTTGCTGTTGCTGTTGCTGTTGCTGTTGCTGTTGCTGTTGCTAGTGTTGCTGTTGCTAGTGTTGCTGTTGCTGTTGCTGTTGCTGGTGTTGCTGTTGCTGTTGCTGTTGCTGATGTTGCTGTTGCTGTTGCTGGTGTTGCTGTTGCTGTTGCTGTTGCTGTTGCTGTTGCTGTTGCTAGTGTTGCTGTTGCTAGTGTTGCTGTTGCTGTTGCTGTTGCTGTTGCTGTTGCTGTTGCTGGTGTTGCTGTTGCTGTTGCTGTGGCTGTTGCTGTTGCTGGTGTTGCTGTTGCTGTTGCTGTTTCTGATGCTGGTGTTGCTGTTTCTGATGTTGGTGTTGCTGTTGCTGTTGCTTTTGCTGGTGTTGCTGTTGCTGTTGCTGGTGTTGCTGTTGCTTTTGCTGTTGCTGTTGCTGCTGTTGCTGGTGTTGCTGTTGCTGTTGCTGTTGCTGTTGCTGTTGCTGTTGCTAGTGTTGCTGTTGCTAGTGTTGCTGTTGCTGTTGCTGGTGTTGCTGTTGCTGTTGCTGGCGTTGCTGTTGCTGTTGCTGGTGTTGCTGTTGCTGTTGCTGTTTCTGATGCTGGTGTTGCTGTTTCTGATGCTGGTGTTGCTGTTGCTGTTGCTTTTGCTGGTGTTGCTGTTGCTGTTGCTTTTGCTGGTGTTGCTGTTGCTGTTGCTGGTGTTGCTGTTGCTGTTGCTGTTGCTGTTGCTGCTGTTGCTGTTGCTGGTGTTGCTGTTGCTGTTGCTGTTGCTGTTGCTGTTGCTTTTGCTGGTGTTGTTGTTGCTGTTGCTGTTGTTGCTGTTGCTGTTGCTGTTGCTGTTGCTGGTGTTGCTGTTGCTGTTGCTGTTGCTGATGTTGCTGTTGCTGGTGTTGCTGTTGCTGGTGTCGTTGTTGCTGTTGCTGTTGCTGGTGTTGCTGTTGCTGTTGCTGTTGCTGGTGTTGCTGTTGCTGTTGCTGTTGCTGTTGCTGTTGCTGGTGCTGCTGCTGCTGCTGCTGCTGGTGCTGCTGCTGCTGGTGTTGCTGTTGCTGGTGTTGCTGTTGCTGGTGTTGCTGTTGCTGGTGCTGTTGTTGCTGGTGTTGCTGTTGCTGTTGGTGCTGGTGTTGCTGTTGCTGTTGGTGCTGGTGTTGCTGGTGCTGCTGCTGCTGGTGTTGCTGTTGCTGGTGTTGCTGTTGCTGGTGTTGCTGTTGCTGTTGGTGCTGGTGCTGCTGCTGCTGCTGCTGCTGCTGGTGCTGCTGCTGCTGGTGTTGCTGTTGCTGGTGTTGCTGTTGCTGGTGTCGCTGTTGCTGTTGCTGTTGCTGGTGTTGCTGTTGCTGTTGCTGTTGCTGGTGTTGCTGTTGCTGTTGCTGGTGCTGTTGCTGTTGCTGTTGCTGGTGCTGCTGCTGCTGCTGCTGCTGCTGCTGGTGCTGCTGCTGCTGGTGTTGCTGTTGCTGGTGTTGCTGTTGCTGGTGTTGCTGTTGCTGTTGCTGGTGTTGCTGTTGCTGTTGCTGTTGCTGGTGTTGCTGTTGCTGTTGCTGTTGCTGGTGTTGCTGTTGCTGGTGCTGTTGCTGCTGCTGTTGCTGGTGATGCTGCTGCTGGTGCTGCTGCTGCTGGTGTTGCTGGTGTTGCTGTTGCTGTTGCTGTTGCTGGTGTTGCTGTTGCTGGTGTTGCTGTTGCTGTTGCTGTTGCTGTTGCTGTTGCTGTTGCTGGTGTTGCTGTTGCTGTTGCTGTTGCTGGTGTTGCTATTGCTGTTGCTATGGCTGTTGCTATGGCTGTTGCTGGTGTTGCTGTTGCTGGTGTTGCTGTTACTGGTGTTGATGTTGTTGTTGCTGTTCTTGTTGTTGCTGTTGCTGTTGCTGTTGTTGCTGTTGCTGTTGCTGGTGTTGCTGTTGCTGTTGCTGTGGCTGTTGCTGTTGCTGGTGTTGCTGTTGCTGTTGCTGTTGCTGTTGCTGTTGCTGGTGTTGCTGTTGCTGTTGCTGTTGCTGTTGCTGTTGCTGGTGTGGCTGTTGCTGTTGCTGTTGCTGGTGTTGCTGTTGCTGTTGCTCTTGTTGGTGTTGCTGTTGCTGTTGCTGGTGCTGTTGCTGTTGCTGTTGCTGGTGCTGCTGCTGCTGGTGCTGCTGCTGGTGTTGCTGTTGCTGGTGTTGCTGTTGCTGGTGTTGCTGTTGCTGGTGTTGCTGTTGCTGTTGCTGTTGCTGTTGCTGGTGTTGCTGTTGCTGTTGCTGTTGCTGTTGCTGGTGTTGCTGTTGCGGTTGCTGTTGCTGTTGCTGGTGTTGCTGTTGCTGTTGCTGGTGCTGTTGCTGCTGGTGCTGTTGCTGCTGTTGCTGTTGCTGTTGCTGGTGTTGCTGTTGCTGTTGCTTTTGCTGGTGTTGCTGTGGCTGTTGCTTTTGCTGGTGTTGCTGTTGCTGTTGCTTTTGCTGGTGTTGCTGTTGCTGTTGCTTTTGCTGGTGTGGCTGTTGCTGTTGCTGTTGCTGTTGCTGGTGTTGCTGTTGCTGTTGCTGTTGCTGGTGTTGCTGTTGCTGTTGCTGTTGCTGGTGTTGCTGTTGCTGTTGCTGTTGCTGGTGTTGCTGTTGCTGTTGCTGTTGCTGGTGTTGCTGTTGCTGGTGTTGCTGTTGCTGTTGCTGTTGCTGTTGTTGCTGTTGCTAGTGTTGCTGTT
Organism: Andrena hattorfiana; assembly: GCA_944738655.2. Classification (NCBI taxonomy): domain Eukaryota; kingdom Metazoa; phylum Arthropoda; class Insecta; order Hymenoptera; family Andrenidae; genus Andrena; species Andrena hattorfiana. The sequence goes on along the minus strand of OX122890.1, from coordinate 43,523,381 downwards.
GCTGTTGCTGTTGCTGGTGTTGCTGTTGCTGTTGCTGTTGCTGGTGTTGCTGTTGCTGTTGCTGTTGCTGTTGCTGGTGTTGCTATTGCTGGTGTTGCTGTTGCTGGTGTTGCTGTTGCTGGTGTTGCTGTTGCTGTTGCTTTTGCTGGTGTTGCTGTTGCTGTTGATTTTGCTGGTGTGGCTGTTGCTGTTGCTGTTGTTGTTGCTGGTGTTGCTGTTGCCGTTGCTGTTGCTGGTGTTGCTGTTGCTGTTGCTGGTGTTGCTGTTGCTGTTGCTGTTGCTGTTGCTGTTGCTGTTGCTGTTGCTGTTGCTGGTGTTGCTGTTGCTGTTGCTGTGGCTGTTGCTGTAGCTGGTGTTGCTGTTGCTGTTGCTGTTTCTGATGCTGGTGTTGCTGTTTCTGATGCTGGTGTTGCTGTTTCTGATGTTGGTGTTGCTGTTGCTGTTGCTTTTGCTGGTGTTGCTGTTGCTGTTGCTTTTGCTGGTGTTGCTGTTGCTGTTGCTGGTGTTGCTGTTGCTGCTGCTGTTGCTGGTGTTGCTGTTGCTGTTGCTGTTGCTGTTGCTGTTGCTGTTGCTGGTGTTGCTGTTGCTGGTGTTGCTGTTGCTGGTGCTGCTGTTGCTGGTGTTGCTATTGCTGTTGGTGCTGGTGTTGCTGTTGCTGTTGGTGCTGGTGTTGCTGTTGCTGCTGTTGCTGTTGCTGTTGCTGGTGTTGTTGTTGCTGTTGCTGTTGCTGTTGCTGTTGCTGTTGCTGGTGTTGCTCTTGCTGTTGCTGTTGCTGGTGTTGCTGTTGCTGTTGCTGGTGTTGCTGTTGCTGTTGCTGTTCCTGATGCTGGTGTTGCTGTTTCTGATGCTGGTGTTGCTGTTGCTGTTGCTTTTGCTGGTGTTGCTGTTGCTGTTGCTTTTGCTGGTGTTGCTGTTGCTGTTGCTTTTGCTGGTGTTGCTGTTGCTGTTGCTGGTGTTGCTGTTGCTGTTGCTGTTGCTGGTGTTGCTGTTGCTGTTGCTGTTGCTGTTGCTGTTGCTGTTGCTAGTGTTGCTGTTGCTAGTGTTGCTGTTGCTGTTGCTGTTGCTGGTGTTGCTGTTGCTGTTGCTGTTGCTGATGTTGCTGTTGCTGTTGCTGGTGTTGCTGTTGCTGTTGCTGGTGTTGCTGTTGCTGTTGTTGCTGTTGCTGTTGCTGTTTCTGATGCTGGTGTTGCTGTTTCTGATGCTGGTGTTGCTGTTGCTGTTGCTTTTGCTGGTGTTGCTGTTGCTGTTGCTTTTGCTGGTGTTGCTGTTGCTGTTGCTGGTGTTGCTGTTGCTGTTGCTGTTGCTGTTGCTGCTGTTGCTGTTGCTGTTGCTGGTGTTGCTGTTGCTGTTGCTGTTGCTGTTGCTGTTGCTTTTGCTGGTGTTGTTGTTGCTGTTGCTGTTGCTGTTGTTGCTGTTGCTGTTGCTGTTGCTGTTGCTGGTGTTGCTGTTGCTGTTGCTGTTGCTGATGTTGCTGTTGGTGGTGTTGCTGTTGCTGGTGTCGCTGTTGCTGTTGCTGTTGCTGGTGTTGCTGTTGCTGTTGCTGTTGCTGGTGTTGCTGTTGCTGTTGCTGGTGCTGTTGCTGTTGCTGTTGCTGGTGCTGCTGCTGCTGCTGCTGCTGCTGGTGCTGCTGCTGCTGGTGTTGCTGTTGCTGGTGTTGCTGTTGCTGGTGCTGTTGTTGCTGGTGTTGCTGTTGCTGTTGCTGTTGCTGGTGTTGCTGTTGCTGTTGCTGTGGCTGTTGCTGTTGCTGGTGTTGCTGTTGCTGTTGCTGTTTCTGATGCTGGTGTTGCTGTTTCTGATGTTGGTGTTGCTGTTGCTGTTGCTTTTGCTGGTGTTGCTGTTGCTGTTGCTTTTGCTGGTGTTGCTGTTGCTG
>OX122890.1:43514011-43519011 GCA_944738655.2 Andrena hattorfiana | reverse complement strand
TGTTGCTGGTGTTGCTGTTGCTGTTGCTTTTGCTGGTGTTGCTGTTGCTGTTGCTGGTGTTGCTGTTGCTGTTGCTGGTGTTGCTGTTGCTGTTGCTGTTGCTGTTGCTGTTGCTAGTGTTGCTGTTGCTAGTGTTGCTGTTGCTGTTGCTGTTTCTGGTGTTGCTGTTGCTGGTGTTGCTGTTGCTGTTGCTGGTGTTGCTGTTGCTGTTGCTGGTGTTGCTGTTGCTGTTGCTGTTGCTGTTGCTGTTGCTAGTGTTGCTGTTGCTGGTGTTGCTGTTGCTGTTGCTGGTGTTGCTGTTGCTGCTGCTGTTGCTGGTGTTGCTGTTGCTGTTGCTGTTGCTGTTGCTGTTGCTGTTGCTGGTGTTGCTGTTGCTGTTGCTGGTGTTGCTGTTGCTGTTGCTGTTGCTGGTGTTGCTGTTGCTGTTGCTGTTTGTGGTGTTGCTGTTGCTGTTGCTGTTGCTGTTGCTGGTGTTGCTGTTGCTGTTGCTGTTGCTGGTGTGGCTGTTGCTGTTGCTGTTGCTGTTGCTGTTGCTGGTGTTGCTGTTGCTGTTGCTGTTGCTGGTGCTGCTGCTGCTGCTGCTGCTGGTGCTGCTGCTGCTGGTGTTGCTGTTGCTGGTGTTGCTGTTGCTGGTGTTGCTGTTGCTGGTGTTGCTGTTGCTGTTGCTGGTGTTGCTGTTGCTGTTGCTGTTGCTGGTGTTGCTGTTGCTGTTGCTGTTGCTGGTGTTGCTGTTGCTGGTGCTGTTGCTGCTGCTGTTGCTGGTGATGCTGCTATTGGTGCTGCTGCTGCTGGTGTTGCTGGTGTTGCTGTTGCTGTTGCTGTTGCTGGTGTTGCTGTTGCTGGTGTTGCTGTTGCTGTTGCTGTTGCTGTTGCTGTTGCTGTTGCTGGTGTTGCTGTTGCTGTTGCTGTTGCTGGTGTTGCTATTGCTGTTGCTATGGCTGTTGCTATGGCTGTTGCTGGTGTTGCTGTTGCTGGTGTTGCTGTTACTGGTGTTGATGTTGTTGTTGCTGTTCTTGTTGTTGCTGTTGCTGTTGCTGTTGTTGCTGTTGCTGTTGCTGGTGTTGCTGTTGCTGTTGCTGTGGCTGTTGCTGTTGCTGGTGTTGCTGTTGCTGTTGCTGTTGCTGTTGCTGGTGTTGCTGTTGCTGTTGCTGTTGCTGTTGCTGTTGCTGGTGTCGCTGTTGCTGTTGCTGTTGCTGGTGTTGCTGTTGCTGTTGCTCTTGTTGGTGTTGCTGTTGCTGTTGCTGGTGCTGTTGCTGTTGCTGTTGCTGGTGCTGCTGCTGCTGGTGCTGCTGCTGCTAGTGTTGCTGTTGCAGGTGTTGCTGTTGCTGGTGTTGCTGTTGCTGGTGTTGCTGTTGCTGTTGCTGTTGCTGTTGCTGTTGCTGGTGTTGCTGTTGCTGTTGCTGTTGCTGTTGCTGGTGTTGCTGTTGCTGTTGCTGTTGCTGTTGCTGGTGTTGCTGTTGCTGTTGCTGGTGCTGTTGCTGCTGTTGCTGTTGCTGTTGTTGCTGTTGCTGTTGCTGGTGTTGCTGTTGCTGTTGCTGTTGCTGTTGCTGTTGCTGGTGTTGCTGTTGCTGGTGTTGCTGTTGCTGGTGTTGCTGTTGCTGGTGCTGCTGTTGCTGGTGTTGCTGATGCTGTTGGTGCTGGTGTTGCTGTTGCTGTTGGTGCTGGTGTTGCTGTTGCTGTTGCTGTTGCTGTTGCTGTTGCTGGTGTTGCTGTTGCTGTTGCTGGTGTTGCTGTTGCTGTTGCTGTTGCTGTTGCTGTTGCTGTTGCTGGTGTTGTTGTTGCTGTTGCTGTTGCTGTTGCTGGTGTTGCTGTTGCTGTTGCTGTTGCTGGTGTTGCTGTTGCTGATGTTGCTGTTGCTGGTGTTGCTGTTGCTGGTGCTGCTGTTGCTGGTGTTGCTGTTGCTGTTGGTGCTGGTGTTGCTGTTGCTGTTGCTGTTGCTGTTGCTGGTGTTGCTGTTGCTGTTGCTTTTGCTGGTGTTGCTGTGGCTGTTGCTTTTGCTGGTGTTGCTGTTGCTGTTGCTTTTGCTGGTGTTGCTGTTGCTGTTGCTTTTGCTGGTGTGGCTGTTGCTGTTGCTGTTGCTGTTGCTGGTGTTGCTGTTGCTGTTGCTGTTGCTGGTGTCGCTGTTGCTGTTGCTGTTTCTGATGCTGGTGTTGCTGTTTCTGATGCTGGTGTTGCTGTTTCTGATGTTGGTGTTGCTGTTGCTGTTGCTGTTGCTGGTGTTGCTGTTGCTGTTGCTGTTGCTGATGTTGCTGTTGCTGTTGCTGGTGTTGCTGTTGCTGTTGCTGGTGTTGCTGTTGCTGTTGCTGGTGTTGCTGTTGCTGTTGCTGTTTCTGATGCTGGTGTTGCTGTTTCTGATGCTGGTGTTGCTGTTGCTGTTGCTTTTGCTGGTGTTGCTGTTGCTGTTGCTTTTGCTGGTGTTGCTGTTGCTGTTGCTGGTGTTGCTGTTGCTGTTGCTGTTGCTGTTGCTGCTGTTGCTGTTGCTGTTGCTGGTGTTGCTGTTGCTGTTGCTGTTGCTGTTGCTGTTGCTTTTGCTGGTGTTGTTGTTGCTGTTGCTGTTGCTGTTGTTGCTGTTGCTGTTGCTGTTGCTGTTGCTGTTGCTGGTGTTGCTGATGCTGTTGCTGTTGCTGATGTTGCTGTTGCTGGTGTTGCTGTTGCTGGTGTCGCTGTTGCTGTTGCTGTTGCTGGTGTTGCTGTTGCTGTTGCTGTTGCTGGTGTTGCTGTTGCTGTTGCTGGTGCTGTTGCTGTTGCTGTTGCTGTTGCTGGTGCTGCTGCTGCTGCTGCTGCTGCTGCTGGTGCTGCTGCTGCTGGTGTTGCTGTTGCTGGTGTTGCTGGTGCTGGTGCTGTTGTTGCTGGTGTTGCTGTTGCTGTTGCTGTTGCTGGTGTTGCTGTTGCTGTTGCTGTGGCTGTTGCTGTTGCTGGTGTTGCTGTTGCTGTTGCTGTTTCTGATGCTGGTGTTGCTGTTTCTGATGTTGGTGTTGCTGTTGCTGTTGCTTTTGCTGGTGTTGCTGTTGCTGTTGCTTTTGCTGGTGTTGCTGTTGCTGTTGCTGGTGTTGCTGTTGCTGCTGCTGTTGCTGGTGTTGCTGTTGCTGTTGCTGTTGCTGTTGCTGTTGCTGTTGCTGGTGTTGCTGTTGCTGTTGCTGGTGTTGCTGTTGCTGTTGCTGTTGCTGGTGTTGCTGTTGCTGTTGCTGTTGCTGGTGTTGCTGTTGCTGTTGCTGTTGCTGGTGTTGCTGTTGCTGTTGCTGGTGTTGCTGTTGCTGTTGCTGTTGCTGGTGTGGCTGTTGCTGTTGCTGTTGCTGTTGCTGTTGCTGGTGTTGCTGTTGCTGTTGCTGTTGCTGGTGTTGCTGTTGCTGTTGCTGTTGCTGTTGCTGGTGTTGCTGTTGCTGTTGCTGTTGCTGGTGTTGCTGTTGCTGTTGCTGGTGTTGCTGTTGCTGTTGCTGTTGCTGGTGTTGCTGTTGCTGTTGCTGTTGCTGTTGCTGTTGCTGGTGTTGCTGTTGCTGTTGCTGTTGCTGGTGTTGCTGTTGCTGTTGCTGGTGTTGCTGTTGCTGTTGCTGGTGTTGCTGTTGCTGTTGCTGTTGCTGTTGCTGGTGTTGCTGTTGCTGTTGCTGTTGCTGTTGCTGTTGCTGTTGCTGTTGCTAGTGTTGCTGTTGCTAGTGTTGCTGTTGCTGTTGCTGTTGCTGGTGTTGCTGTTGCTGTTGCTGTTGCTTTTGCTGCTGTTGCTGTTGCTGTTGCTTTTGCTGGTGTTGCTGTGGCTGTTGCTTTTGCTGGTGTTGCTGTTGCTGTTGCTTTTGCTGGTGTTGCTGTTGCTGTTGCTTTTGCTGGTGTTGCTGTTGCTGTTGCTGGTGTTGCTGTTGCTGTTGCTGGTGTTGCTGTTGCTGTTGCTGTTGCTGTTGCTGTTGCTGTTGCTGTTGCTAGTGTTGCTGTTGCTAGTGTTGCTGTTGCTGTTGCTGTTGCTGTTGCTGGTGTTGCTGTTGCTGGTGTTGCTGTTGCTGGTGTTGCTGTTGCTGTTGCTGGTGTTGCTGTTGCTGTTGCTGGTGTTGCTGTTGCTGTTGCTGTTTCTGATGCTGGTGTTGCTGTTTCTGATGCTGGTGTTGCTGTTGCTGTTGCTTTTGCTGGTGTTGCTGTTGCTGTTGCTTTTGCTGGTGTTGCTGTTGCTGTTGCTGGTGTTGCTGTTGCTGTTGCTGTTGCTGTTGCTGCTGTTGCTGTTGCTGTTGCTGGTGTTGCTGTTGCTGTTGCTGTTGCTGTTGCTGTTGCTTTTGCTGGTGTTGTTGTTGCTGTTGCTGTTGTTGCTGTTGCTGTTGCTGTTGCTGTTGCTGGTGTTGCTGTTGCTGTTGCTGTTGCTGATGTTGCTGTTGCTGGTGTTGCTGTTGCTGGTGTCGCTGTTGCTGGTGTCGCTGTTGCTGTTGCTGTTGCTGGTGTTGCTGTTGCTGTTGCTGTTGCTGTTGCTGGTGTTGCTGTTGCTGTTGCTGTTGCTGTTGCTGTTGCTGGTGCTGCTGCTGCTGCTGCTGCTGCTGCTGGTGCTGCTGCTGCTGGTGTTGCTGTTGCTGGTGTTGCTGCTGCTGGTGTTGCTGTTGCTGGTGTTGCTGTTGCTGGTGCTGTTGTTGCTGGTGTTGCTGTTGCTGTTGGTGCTGGTGTTGCTGTTGCTGTTGGTGCTGGTGTTGCTGGTGCTGCTGCTGCTGGTGTTGCTGTTGCTGGTGTTGCTGTTGCTGGTGTTGCTGTTGCTGTTGGTGCTGGTGCTGCTGCTGCTGCTGCTGCTGCTGGTGCTGCTGCTGCTGGTGTTGCTGTTGCTGGTGTTGCTGTTGCTGGTGTCGCTGTTGCTGTTGCTGTTGCTGGTGTTGCTGTTGCTGTTGCTGTTGCTGGTGTTGCTGTTGCTGTTGCTGGTGCTGTTGCTGTTGCTGTTGCTGGTGCTGCTGCTGCTGCTGCTGCTGCTGCTGGTGCTGCTGCTGCTGGTGTTGCTGTTGCTGGTGTTGCTGTTGCTGGTGTTGCTGTTGCTGGTGTTGCTG
>OX122890.1:43496511-43506511 GCA_944738655.2 Andrena hattorfiana | reverse complement strand
TTGCTGTTGCTGTTGCTGTTGCTGTTGCTGTTGCTAGTGTTGCTGTTGCTAGTGTTGCTGTTGCTGTTGCTGTTGCTGGTGTTGCTGTTGCTGTTGCTGGTGTTGCTGTTGCTGGTGTTGCTGTTGCTGGTGTTGCTGTTGCTGTTGCTGGTGTTGCTGTTGCTGTTGCTGGTGTTGCTGTTGCTGTTGCTGTTTCTGATGCTGGTGTTGCTGTTTCTGATGCTGGTGTTGCTGTTGCTGTTGCTTTTGCTGGTGTTGCTGTTGCTGTTGCTTTTGCTGGTGTTGCTGTTGCTGTTGCTGGTGTTGCTGTTGCTGTTGCTGTTGCTGTTGCTGCTGTTGCTGTTGCTGTTGCTGGTGTTGCTGTTGCTGTTGCTGTTGCTGTTGCTGTTGCTTTTGCTGGTGTTGTTGTTGCTGTTGCTGTTGTTGCTGTTGCTGTTGCTGTTGCTGTTGCTGGTGTTGCTGTTGCTGTTGCTGTTGCTGATGTTGCTGTTGCTGGTGTTGCTGTTGCTGGTGTCGCTGTTGCTGTTGCTGTTGCTGGTGTTGCTGTTGCTGTTGCTGTTGCTGTTGCTGGTGTTGCTGTTGCTGTTGCTGTTGCTGTTGCTGTTGCTGGTGCTGCTGCTGCTGCTGCTGCTGCTGCTGGTGCTGCTGCTGCTGGTGTTGCTGTTGCTGGTGTTGCTGCTGCTGGTGTTGCTGTTGCTGGTGTTGCTGTTGCTGGTGCTGTTGTTGCTGGTGTTGCTGTTGCTGTTGGTGCTGGTGTTGCTGTTGCTGTTGGTGCTGGTGTTGCTGGTGCTGCTGCTGCTGGTGTTGCTGTTGCTGGTGTTGCTGTTGCTGGTGTTGCTGTTGCTGTTGGTGCTGGTGCTGCTGCTGCTGCTGCTGCTGCTGGTGCTGCTGCTGCTGGTGTTGCTGTTGCTGGTGTTGCTGTTGCTGGTGTCGCTGTTGCTGTTGCTGTTGCTGGTGTTGCTGTTGCTGTTGCTGTTGCTGGTGTTGCTGTTGCTGTTGCTGGTGCTGTTGCTGTTGCTGTTGCTGGTGCTGCTGCTGCTGCTGCTGCTGCTGGTGCTGCTGCTGCTGGTGTTGCTGTTGCTGGTGTTGCTGTTGCTGGTGTTGCTGTTGCTGGTGTTGCTGTTGCTGTTGCTGGTGTTGCTGTTGCTGTTGCTGTTGCTGGTGTTGCTGTTGCTGTTGCTGTTGCTGGTGTTGCTGTTGCTGGTGCTGTTGCTGCTGCTGTTGCTGGTGATGCTGCTGCTGGTGCTGCTGCTGCTGGTGTTGCTGGTGTTGCTATTGCTGTTGCTATGGCTGTTGCTGGTGTTGCTGTTGCTGGTGTTGCTGTTACTGGTGTTGATGTTGTTGTTGCTGTTCTTGTTGTTGCTGTTGCTGTTGCTGTTGTTGCTGTTGCTGTTGCTGGTGTTGCTGTTGCTGTTGCTGTGGCTGTTGCTGTTGCTGGTGTTGCTGTTGCTGTTGCTGTTGCTGTTGCTGTTGCTGGTGTTGCTGTTGCTGTTGCTGTTGCTGTTGCTGTTGCTGGTGTCGCTGTTGCTGTTCCTGTTGCTGGTGTTGCTGTTGCTGTTGCTCTTGTTGGTGTTGCTGTTGCTTTTGCTGGTGCTGTTGCTGTTGCTGTTGCTGGTGCTGCTGCTGCAGGTGCTGCTGCTGCTGGTGTTGCTGTTGCTGGTGTTGCTGTTGCTGGTGTTGCTGTTGCTGGTGTTGCTGTTGCTGTTGCTGTTGCTGTTGCTGTTGCTGGTGTTGCTGTTGCTGTTGCTGTTGCTGTTGCTGTTGCTGGTGTTGCTGTTGCTGTTGCTGTTGCTGTTGCTGTTGCTGGTGTTGCTGTTGCTGTTGCTGGTGCTGTTGCTGCTGTTGCTGTTGCTGTTGTTGCTGTTGCTGTTGCTGGTGTTGCTGTTGCTGTTGCTGTTGCTGTTGCTGGTGTTGCTGTTGCTGGTGTTGCTGTTGCTGGTGTTGCTGTTGCTGGTGTTGCTGTTGCTGGTGTTGCTGTTGCTGGTGCTGCTGTTGCTGGTGTTGCTGTTGCTGTTGGTGCTGTTGCTGTTGCTGTTGCTGTTGCTGTTGCTGTTGCTGGTGTTGTTGTTGCTGTTGCTGTTGCTGTTGCTGGTGTTGCTGTTGCTGTTGCTGTTGCTGGTGTTGCTGTTGCTGGTGTTGCTGTTGCTGGTGTTGCTGTTGCTGGTGCTGCTGTTGCTGGTGTTGCTGTTGCTGTTGGTGCTGGTGTTGCTGTTGCTGTTGCTGTTGCTGGTGTTGCTGTTGCTGTTGCTTTTGCTGGTGTTGCTGTGGCTGTTGCTTTTGCTGGTGTTGCTGTTGCTGTTGCTTTTGCTGGTGTTGCTGTTGCTGTTGCTGTTGCTGTTGCTGTTGCTTTTGCTGGTGTTGTTGTTGCTGTTGCTGTTGTTGCTGTTGCTGTTGCTGTTGCTGTTGCTGGTGTTGCTGTTGCTGGTGTTGCTGTTGCTGTTGCTGTTGCTGGTGTTGCTGTTGCTGTTGCTGTTGCTGGTGTTGCTGTTGCTGGTGTTGCTGTTGCTGTTGCTGTTGCTGTTGTTGCTGTTGCTAGTGTTGCTGTTGCTGTTGCTGTTGCTGGTGTTGCTGTTGCTGTTGCTGTTGCTGGTGTTGCTGTTGCTGTTGCTGTTGCTGTTGCTGGTGTTGCTATTGCTGGTGTTGCTGTTGCTGGTGTTGCTGTTGCTGGTGTTGCTGTTGCTGTTGCTTTTGCTGGTGTTGCTGTTGCTGTTGCTTTTGCTGGTGTTGCTGTTGCTGTTGCTGGTGTTGCTGTTGCTGTTGCTGTTGCTGGTGTTGCTGTTGCCGTTGCTGTTGCTGTTGCTGTTGCTGTTGCTAGTGTTGCTGTTGCTAGTGTTGCTGTTGCTGTTGCTGTTGCTGGTGTTGCTGTTGCTGTTGCTGTTGCTTTTGCTGCTGTTGCTGTTGCTTTTGCTGGCGTTGCTGTTGCTGTTGCTTTTGCTGGTGTTGCTGTTGCTGTTGCTTTTGCTGGTGTTGCTGTTGCTGTTGATTTTGCTGGTGTGGCTGTTGCTGTTGCTGTTGTTGTTGCTGGTGTTGCTGTTGCCGTTGCTGTTGCTGGTGTTGCTGTTGCTGTTGCTGGTGTTGCTGTTGCTGTTGCTGTTGCTGTTGCTGTTGCTGTTGCTGTTGCTGTTGCTGTTGCTGGTGTTGCTGTTGCTGTTGCTGTGGCTGTTGCTGTTGCTGGTGTTGCTGTTGCTGTTGCTGTTTCTGATGCTGGTGTTGCTGTTTCTGATGTTGGTGTTGCTGTTGCTGTTGCTTTTGCTGGTGTTGCTGTTGCTGTTGCTTTTGCTGGTGTTGCTGTTGCTGTTGCTGGTGTTGCTGTTGCTGCTGCTGTTGCTGGTGTTGCTGTTGCTGTTGCTGTTGCTGTTGCTGTTGCTGGTGTTGCTGTTGCTGGTGTTGCTGTTGCTGGTGCTGCTGTTGCTGGTGTTGCTATTGCTGTTGGTGCTGGTGTTGCTGTTGCTGTTGGTGCTGGTGTTGCTGTTGCTGCTGTTGCTGTTGCTGTTGCTGGTGTTGTTGTTGCTGTTGCTGTTGCTGTTGCTGTTGCTGGTGTTGCTCTTGCTGTTGCTGTTGCTGGTGTTGCTGTTGCTGTTGCTGGTGTTGCTGTTGCTGGTGTTGCTGTTGCTGTTGCTGTTGCTGTTGCTGGTGTTGCTGTTGCTTTTGCTGGTGTTGCTGTTGCTGTTGCTTTTGCTGGTGTTGCTGTTGCTGTTGCTGGTGTTGCTGTTGCTGCTGCTGTTGCTGGTGTTGCTGTTGCTGTTGCTGTTGCTGTTGCTGTTGCTGGTGTTGCTGTTGCTGGTGTTGCTGTTGCTGGTGCTGCTGTTGCTGGTGTTGCTATTGCTGTTGGTGCTGGTGTTGCTGTTGCTGTTGGTGCTGGTGTTGCTGTTGCTGCTGTTGCTGTTGCTGTTGCTGGTGTTGTTGTTGCTGTTGCTGTTGCTGTTGCTGTTGCTGGTGTTGCTGTTGCTGTTGCTGTGGCTGTTGCTGTTGCTGGTGTTGCTGTTGCTGTTGCTGTTTCTGATGCTGGTGTTGCTGTTTCTGATGTTGGTGTTGCTGTTGCTGTTGCTTTTGCTGGTGTTGCTGTTGCTGTTGCTTTTGCTGGTGTTGCTGTTGCTGTTGCTGGTGTTGCTGTTGCTGCTGCTGTTGCTGGTGTTGCTGTTGCTGTTGCTGTTGCTGTTGCTGTTGCTGTTGCTGGTGTTGCTGTTGCTGTTGCTGGTGTTGCTGTTGCTGTTGCTGTTGCTGTTGCTGGTGTTGCTGTTGCTATTGCTGTTGCTGTTGCTGGTGTTGCTGTTGCTGTTGCTGTTGCTGGTGTTGCTGTTGCTGTTGCTGGTGTTGCTGTTGCTGTTGCTGTTGCTGGTGTGGCTGTTGCTGTTGCTGTTGCTGTTGCTGGTGTTGCTGTTGCTGTTGCTGGTGTTGCTGTTGCTGTGGCTGTTGCTGTTGCTGGTGTTGCTGTTGCTGTTGCTGTTTCTGATGCTGGTGTTGCTGTTTCTGATGTTGGTGTTGCTGTTGCTGTTGCTGGTGTTGCTGTTGCTGTTGCTGTTGCTGTTGCTGGTGTTGCTGTTGCTGTTGCTGTTGCTGTTGCTGTTGCTGGTGTTGCTGTTGCTGTTGCTGTTGCTGTTGCTGTTGCTGGTGTTGCTGTTGCTGTTGCTGGTGCTGTTGCTGCTGTTGCTGTTGCTGTTGTTGCTGTTGCTGTTGCTGGTGTTGCTGTTGCTGTTGCTGTTGCTGTTGCTGGTGTTGCTGTTGCTGGTGTTGCTGTTGCTGGTGTTGCTGTTGCTGGTGTTGCTGTTGCTGGTGTTGCTGTTGCTGGTGCTGCTGTTGCTGGTGTTGCTGTTGCTGTTGGTGCTGTTGCTGTTGCTGTTGCTGTTGCTGTTGCTGTTGCTGGTGTTGTTGTTGCTGTTGCTGTTGCTGTTGCTGGTGTTGCTGTTGCTGTTGCTGTTGCTGGTGTTGCTGTTGCTGGTGTTGCTGTTGCTGGTGTTGCTGTTGCTGGTGCTGCTGTTGCTGGTGTTGCTGTTGCTGTTGGTGCTGGTGTTGCTGTTGCTGTTGCTGTTGCTGGTGTTGCTGTTGCTGTTGCTTTTGCTGGTGTTGCTGTGGCTGTTGCTTTTGCTGGTGTTGCTGTTGCTGTTGCTTTTGCTGGTGTTGCTGTTGCTGTTGCTGTTGCTGTTGCTGTTGCTTTTGCTGGTGTTGTTGTTGCTGTTGCTGTTGTTGCTGTTGCTGTTGCTGTTGCTGTTGCTGGTGTTGCTGTTGCTGGTGTTGCTGTTGCTGTTGCTGTTGCTGGTGTTGCTGTTGCTGTTGCTGTTGCTGGTGTTGCTGTTGCTGGTGTTGCTGTTGCTGTTGCTGTTGCTGTTGTTGCTGTTGCTAGTGTTGCTGTTGCTGTTGCTGTTGCTGGTGTTGCTGTTGCTGTTGCTGTTGCTGGTGTTGCTGTTGCTGTTGCTGTTGCTGTTGCTGGTGTTGCTATTGCTGGTGTTGCTGTTGCTGGTGTTGCTGTTGCTGGTGTTGCTGTTGCTGTTGCTTTTGCTGGTGTTGCTGTTGCTGTTGCTTTTGCTGGTGTTGCTGTTGCTGTTGCTGGTGTTGCTGTTGCTGTTGCTGTTGCTGGTGTTGCTGTTGCCGTTGCTGTTGCTGTTGCTGTTGCTGTTGCTAGTGTTGCTGTTGCTAGTGTTGCTGTTGCTGTTGCTGTTGCTGGTGTTGCTGTTGCTGTTGCTGTTGCTTTTGCTGCTGTTGCTGTTGCTTTTGCTGGCGTTGCTGTTGCTGTTGCTTTTGCTGGTGTTGCTGTTGCTGTTGCTTTTGCTGGTGTTGCTGTTGCTGTTGATTTTGCTGGTGTGGCTGTTGCTGTTGCTGTTGTTGTTGCTGGTGTTGCTGTTGCCGTTGCTGTTGCTGGTGTTGCTGTTGCTGTTGCTGGTGTTGCTGTTGCTGTTGCTGTTGCTGTTGCTGTTGCTGTTGCTGTTGCTGTTGCTGTTGCTGGTGTTGCTGTTGCTGTTGCTGTGGCTGTTGCTGTTGCTGGTGTTGCTGTTGCTGTTGCTGTTTCTGATGCTGGTGTTGCTGTTTCTGATGTTGGTGTTGCTGTTGCTGTTGCTTTTGCTGGTGTTGCTGTTGCTGTTGCTTTTGCTGGTGTTGCTGTTGCTGTTGCTGGTGTTGCTGTTGCTGCTGCTGTTGCTGGTGTTGCTGTTGCTGTTGCTGTTGCTGTTGCTGTTGCTGGTGTTGCTGTTGCTGGTGTTGCTGTTGCTGGTGCTGCTGTTGCTGGTGTTGCTATTGCTGTTGGTGCTGGTGTTGCTGTTGCTGTTGGTGCTGGTGTTGCTGTTGCTGCTGTTGCTGTTGCTGTTGCTGGTGTTGTTGTTGCTGTTGCTGTTGCTGTTGCTGTTGCTGGTGTTGCTCTTGCTGTTGCTGTTGCTGGTGTTGCTGTTGCTGTTGCTGGTGTTGCTGTTGCTGGTGTTGCTGTTGCTGTTGCTGTTGCTGTTGCTGGTGTTGCTGTTGCTTTTGCTGGTGTTGCTGTTGCTGTTGCTTTTGCTGGTGTTGCTGTTGCTGTTGCTGGTGTTGCTGTTGCTGCTGCTGTTGCTGGTGTTGCTGTTGCTGTTGCTGTTGCTGTTGCTGTTGCTGGTGTTGCTGTTGCTGGTGTTGCTGTTGCTGGTGCTGCTGTTGCTGGTGTTGCTATTGCTGTTGGTGCTGGTGTTGCTGTTGCTGTTGGTGCTGGTGTTGCTGTTGCTGCTGTTGCTGTTGCTGTTGCTGGTGTTGTTGTTGCTGTTGCTGTTGCTGTTGCTGTTGCTGGTGTTGCTGTTGCTGTTGCTGTGGCTGTTGCTGTTGCTGGTGTTGCTGTTGCTGTTGCTGTTTCTGATGCTGGTGTTGCTGTTTCTGATGTTGGTGTTGCTGTTGCTGTTGCTTTTGCTGGTGTTGCTGTTGCTGTTGCTTTTGCTGGTGTTGCTGTTGCTGTTGCTGGTGTTGCTGTTGCTGCTGCTGTTGCTGGTGTTGCTGTTGCTGTTGCTGTTGCTGTTGCTGTTGCTGTTGCTGGTGTTGCTGTTGCTGTTGCTGGTGTTGCTGTTGCTGTTGCTGTTGCTGTTGCTGGTGTTGCTGTTGCTATTGCTGTTGCTGTTGCTGGTGTTGCTGTTGCTGTTGCTGTTGCTGGTGTTGCTGTTGCTGTTGCTGGTGTTGCTGTTGCTGTTGCTGTTGCTGGTGTGGCTGTTGCTGTTGCTGTTGCTGTTGCTGGTGTTGCTGTTGCTGTTGCTGGTGTTGCTGTTGCTGTGGCTGTTGCTGTTGCTGGTGTTGCTGTTGCTGTTGCTGTTTCTGATGCTGGTGTTGCTGTTTCTGATGTTGGTGTTGCTGTTGCTGTTGCTGGTGTTGCTGTTGCTGTTGCTGTTGCTGTTGCTGTTGCTAGTGTTGCTGTTGCTGTTGCTAGTGTTGCTGTTGCTAGTGTTGCTGCTGCTGTTGCTGTTGCTGGTGTTGCTGTTGCTGTTGCTGTTGCTTTTGCTGCTGTTGCTGTTGCTGTTGCTTTTGCTGGTGTTGCTGTTGCTGTTGCTTTTGCTGGTGTTGCTGTTGCTGTTGCTTTTGCTGGTGTTGCTGTTGCTGTTGCTTCTGCTGGTGTTGCTGTTGCTGTTGCTTTTGCTGGTGTTGCTGTTGCTGTTGCTGTTGCTGTTGCTGGTGTTGCTGTTGCTGTTGCTGTTGCTGGTGTTGCTGTTGCTGTTGCTGTTGCTGGTGTTGCTGTTGCTGTTGCTGTTGCTGGTGTTGCTGTTGCTGTTGCTGGTGTTGCTGTTGCTGTTGCTGTTGCTGGTGTTGCTGTTGCTGGTGTTGCTGTTGCTGTTGCTGTTGCTGGTGTTGCTGTTGCTGTTGCTTTTGCTGGTGTTGCTGTTGCTGTTGCTTTTGCTGGTGTTGCTGTTGCTGTTGCTTCTGCTGGTGTTGCTGTTGCTGTTGCTTTTGCTGGTGTTGCTGTTGCTGTTGCTGTTGCTGTTGCTGGTGTTGCTGTTGCTGTTGCTGTTGCTGGTGTTGCTGTTGCTGTTGCTGTTGCTGGTGTTGCTGTTGCTGTTGCTGTTGCTGGTGTTGCTGTTGCTGTTGCTGGTGTTGCTGTTGCTGTTGCTGTTGCTGGTGTTGCTGTTGCTGGTGTTGCTGTTGCTGTTGCTGTGGCTGTTGCTGTTGCTGGTGTTGCTGTTGCTGTTGCTGTTTCTGATGCTGGTGTTGCTGTTTCTGATGTTGGTGTTGCTGTTGCTGTTGCTTTTGCTGGTGTTGCTGTTGCTGTTGCTGGTGTTGCTATTGCTGGTGTTGCTGTTGCTGGTGTTGCTGTTGCTGGTGTTGCTGTTGCTGTTGCTTTTGCTGGTGTTGCTGTTGCTGTTGCTTTTGCTGGTGTTGCTGTTGCTGTTGCTGGTGTTGCTGTTGCTGTTGCTGTTGCTGGTGTTGCTGTTGCCGTTGCTGTTGCTGTTGCTGTTGCTGTTGCTAGTGTTGCTGTTGCTAGTGTTGCTGTTGCTGTTGCTGTTGCTGGTGTTGCTGTTGCTGTTGCTGTTGCTTTTGCTGCTGTTGCTGTTGCTTTTGCTGGCGTTGCTGTTGCTGTTGCTTTTGCTGGTGTTGCTGTTGCTGTTGCTTTTGCTGGTGTTGCTGTTGCTGTTGATTTTGCTGGTGTGGCTGTTGCTGTTGCTGTTGTTGTTGCTGGTGTTGCTGTTGCCGTTGCTGTTGCTGGTGTTGCTGTTGCTGTTGCTGGTGTTGCTGTTGCTGTTGCTGTTGCTGTTGCTGTTGCTGTTGCTGTTGCTGTTGCTGTTGCTGGTGTTGCTGTTGCTGTTGCTGTGGCTGTTGCTGTTGCTGGTGTTGCTGTTGCTGTTGCTGTTTCTGATGCTGGTGTTGCTGTTTCTGATGTTGGTGTTGCTGTTGCTGTTGCTTTTGCTGGTGTTGCTGTTGCTGTTGCTTTTGCTGGTGTTGCTGTTGCTGTTGCTGGTGTTGCTGTTGCTGCTGCTGTTGCTGGTGTTGCTGTTGCTGTTGCTGTTGCTGTTGCTGTTGCTGGTGTTGCTGTTGCTGGTGTTGCTGTTGCTGGTGCTGCTGTTGCTGGTGTTGCTATTGCTGTTGGTGCTGGTGTTGCTGTTGCTGTTGGTGCTGGTGTTGCTGTTGCTGCTGTTGCTGTTGCTGTTGCTGGTGTTGTTGTTGCTGTTGCTGTTGCTGTTGCTGTTGCTGGTGTTGCTGTTGCTGTTGCTGTGGCTGTTGCTGTTGCTGGTGTTGCTGTTGCTGTTGCTGTTTCTGATGCTGGTGTTGCTGTTTCTGATGTTGGTGTTGCTGTTGCTGTTGCTTTTGCTGGTGTTGCTGTTGCTGTTGCTTTTGCTGGTGTTGCTGTTGCTGTTGCTGGTGTTGCTGTTGCTGCTGCTGTTGCTGGTGTTGCTGTTGCTGTTGCTGTTGCTGTTGCTGTTGCTGTTGCTGGTGTTGCTGTTGCTGTTGCTGGTGTTGCTGTTGCTGTTGCTGTTGCTGTTGCTGGTGTTGCTGTTGCTATTGCTGTTGCTGTTGCTGGTGTTGCTGTTGCTGTTGCTGTTGCTGGTGTTGCTGTTGCTGTTGCTGGTGTTGCTGTTGCTGTTGCTGTTGCTGGTGTGGCTGTTGCTGTTGCTGTTGCTGTTGCTGGTGTTGCTGTTGCTGTTGCTGGTGTTGCTGTTGCTGTGGCTGTTGCTGTTGCTGGTGTTGCTGTTGCTGTTGCTGTTTCTGATGCTGGTGTTGCTGTTTCTGATGTTGGTGTTGCTGTTGCTGTTGCTGGTGTTGCTGTTGCTGTTGCTGTTGCTGTTGCTGTTGCTAGTGTTGCTGTTGCTGTTGCTAGTGTTGCTGTTGCTAGTGTTGCTGCTGCTGTTGCTGTTGCTGGTGTTGCTGTTGCTGTTGCTGTTGCTTTTGCTGCTGTTGCTGTTGCTGTTGCTTTTGCTGGTGTTGCTGTTGCTGTTGCTTTTGCTGGTGTTGCTGTTGCTGTTGCTTTTGCTGGTGTTGCTGTTGCTGTTGCTTCTGCTGGTGTTGCTGTTGCTGTTGCTTTTGCTGGTGTTGCTGTTGCTGTTGCTGTTGCTGTTGCTGGTGTTGCTGTTGC
>OX122890.1:43484011-43486511 GCA_944738655.2 Andrena hattorfiana | reverse complement strand
GCTGTTGCTGCTGTTGCTGTTGCTGTTGCTGTTGCTGTTGCTGTTGCTGTTGCTGTTGCTGTTGCTGTTGCTGGTGTTGCTGTTGCTGTTGCTGTGGCTGTTGCTGTTGCTGGTGTTGCTGTTGCTGTTGGTGCTGGTGTTGCTGTTGCTGTTGGTGCTGGTGTTGCTGTTGCTGCTGTTGCTGTTGCTGTTGCTGGTGTTGTTGTTGCTGTTGCTGTTGCTGTTGCTTTTGCAGGTGTGGCTGTTGCTGTTGCTGTTGTTGTTGCTGGTGTTGCTGTTGCCGTTGCTGTTGCTGGTGTTGCTGTTGCTGTTGCTGGTGTTGCTATTGCTGTTGCTGTTGCTGGTGTTGCTGTTGCTGGTGTTGCTGTTGCTGTTGCTGGTGTTGCTGTTGCTGTTGCTGGTGTTGCTGTTGCTGTTGCTGTTTCTGATGCTGGTGTTGCTGTTTCTGATGCTGGTGTTGCTGTTGCTGTTGCTTTTGCTGGTGTTGCTGTTGCTTTTGCTGGTGTTGCTGTTGCTGTTGCTGGTGTTGCTGTTGCTTTTGCTGGTGTTGCTGTTGCTGTTGCTGTTGCTGTTGCTGTTGCTGTTGCTGGTGTTGCTGTTGCTGCTGTTGCTGTTGCTGTTGCTGGTGTTGCTGTTGCTGTTGCTGGTGTTGCTGTTGCTGTTTCTGATGCTGGTGTTGCTGTTTCTGATGCTGGTGTTGCTGTTGCTGTTGCTTTTGCTGGTGTTGCTGTTGCTGTTGCTTTTGCTGGTGTTGCTGTTGCTGTTGCTGGTGTTGCTGTTGCTTTTGCTGTTGCTGTTGCTGCTGTTGCTGGTGTTGCTGTTGCTGTTGCTGGTGTTGCTGTTGCTGTTGCTGTTGCTGTTGCTGGTGTTGCTGTTGCTGTTGCTGTTGTTGTTGCTGTTGCTGCTGTTGCTGTTGCTGTTGCTGTTGCTGTTGCTGTTGCTGTTGCTGTTGCTGTTGCTGTTGCTGGTGTTGCTGTTGCTGCTGTTGCTGTTGCTGTTGCTGGTGTTGTTGTTGCTGTTGCTGTTGCTGTTGCTTTTGCTGGTGTGGCTGTTGCTGTTGCTGTTGTTGTTGCTGGTGTTGCTGTTGCCGTTGCTGTTGCTGGTGTTGCTGTTGCTGTTGCTGGTGTTGCTATTGCTGTTGCTGTTGCTGGTGTTGCTGTTGCTGGTGTTGCTGTTGCTGTTGCTGGTGTTGCTGTTGCTGTTGCTGGTGTTGCTGTTGCTGTTGCTGTTTCTGATGCTGGTGTTGCTGTTTCTGATGCTGGTGTTGCTGTTGCTGTTGCTTTTGCTGGTGTTGCTGTTGCTGTTGCTTTTGCTGGTGTTGCTGTTGCTGTTGCTGGTGTTGCTGTTGCTTTTGCTGGTGTTGCTGTTGCTGTTGCTTTTGCTGGTGTTGCTGTTGCTGTTGCTGGTGTTGCTGTTGCTGTTGCTGTTGCTGGTGTTGCTGTTGCTGTTGCTGTTGCTAGTGTTGCTGTTGCTGTTGCTGTTGCTGGTGTTGCTGTTGCTGTTGCTGTTGCTGTTGCTGGTGTTGCTGTTGCTGTTGCTGTTGCTGATGTTGCTGTTGCTGGTGTTGCTGTTGCTGGTGTTGCTGTTGCTGTTGCTGTTGTTGTTGCTGTTGCTGCTGTTGCTGTTGCTGTTGCTGTTGCTGTTGCTGTTGCTGTTGCTGTTGCTGTTGCTGGTGTTGCTGTTGCTGTTGCTGTGGCTGTTGCTGTTGCTGGTGTTGCTGTTGCTGTTGGTGCTGGTGTTGCTGTTGCTGTTGGTGCTGGTGTTGCTGTTGCTGCTGTTGCTGTTGCTGTTGCTGGTGTTGTTGTTGCTGTTGCTGTTGCTGTTGCTTTTGCTGGTGTGGCTGTTGCTGTTGCTGTTGTTGTTGCTGGTGTTGCTGTTGCCGTTGCTGTTGCTGGTGTTGCTGTTGCTGTTGCTTTTGCTGGTGTTGCTGTTGCTGTTGCTTTTGCTGGTGTGGCTGTTGCTGTTGCTGTTGCTGTTGCTGGTGTTGCTGTTGCTGTTGCTGTTGCTGGTGTTGCTGTTGCTGTTGCTGTTGCTGGTGTTGCTGTTGCTGTTGCTGTTGCTGGTGTTGCTGTTGCTGTTGCTGTTGCTGGTGTTGCTGTTGCTGGTGTTGCTGTTGCTGTTGCTGTTGCTGTTGTTGCTGTTGCTAGTGTTGCTGTTGCTGTTGCTGTTGCTGGTGTTGCTGTTGCTGTTGCTGTTGCTGGTGTTGCTGTTGCTGTTGCTGTTGCTGTTGCTGGTGTTGCTATTGCTGGTGTTGCTGTTGCTGGTGTTGCTGTTGCTGGTGTTGCTGTTGCTGTTGCTTTTGCTGGTGTTGCTGTTGCTGTTGATTTTGCTGGTGTGGCTGTTGCTGTTGCTGTTGTTGTTGCTGGTGTTGCTGTTGCCGTTGCTGTTGCTGGTGTTGCTGTTGCTGTTGCTGGTGTTGCTGTTGCTGTTGCTGTTGCTGTTGCTGTTGCTGTTGCTGTTGCTGTTGCTGGTGTTGCTGTTGCTGTTGCTGTGGCTGTTG
>OX122890.1:43476511-43479011 GCA_944738655.2 Andrena hattorfiana | reverse complement strand
GTTGCTGGTGTTGCTGTTGCTGGTGTTGCTGTTACTGGTGTTGATGTTGTTGTTGCTGTTCTTGTTGTTGCTGTTGCTGTTGCTGTTGTTGCTGTTGCTGTTGCTGGTGTTGCTGTTGCTGTTGCTGTGGCTGTTGCTGTTGCTGGTGTTGCTGTTACTGTTGCTGTTGCTGTTGCTGGTGTTGCTGTTGCTGTTGCTGTTGCTGTTGCTGTTGCTGGTGTCGCTGTTGCTGTTGCTGTTGCTGGTGTTGCTGTTGCTGTTGCTCTTGTTGGTGTTGCTGTTGCTGTTGCTGGTGCTGTTGCTGTTGCTGTTGCTGGTGCTGCTGCTGCTGGTGCTGCTGCTGCTAGTGTTGCTGTTGCAGGTGTTGCTGTTGCTGGTGTTGCTGTTGCTGGTGTTGCTGTTGCTGTTGCTGTTGCTGTTGCTGTTGCTGGTGTTGCTGTTGCTGTTGCTGTTGCTGTTGCTGGTGTTGCTGTTGCTGTTGCTGTTGCTGTTGCTGGTGTTGCTGTTGCTGTTGCTGGTGCTGTTGCTGCTGTTGCTGTTGCTGTTGTTGCTGTTGCTGTTGCTGGTGTTGCTGTTGCTGTTGCTGTTGCTGTTGCTGTTGCTGGTGTTGCTGTTGCTGGTGTTGCTGTTGCTGGTGTTGCTGTTGCTGGTGCTGCTGTTGCTGGTGTTGCTGATGCTGTTGGTGCTGGTGTTGCTGTTGCTGTTGGTGCTGGTGTTGCTGTTGCTGTTGCTGTTGCTGTTGCTGTTGCTGGTGTTGCTGTTGCTGTTGCTGGTGTTGCTGTTGCTGTTGCTGTTGCTGTTGCTGTTGCTGTTGCTGGTGTTGTTGTTGCTGTTGCTGTTGCTGTTGCTGGTGTTGCTGTTGCTGTTGCTGTTGCTGGTGTTGCTGTTGCTGATGTTGCTGTTGCTGGTGTTGCTGTTGCTGGTGCTGCTGTTGCTGGTGTTGCTGTTGCTGTTGGTGCTGGTGTTGCTGTTGCTGTTGCTGTTGCTGTTGCTGGTGTTGCTGTTGCTGTTGCTGGTGTTGCTGATGCTGTTGCTGTTGCTGATGTTGCTGTTGCTGGTGTTGCTGTTGCTGGTGTCGCTGTTGCTGTTGCTGTTGCTGGTGTTGCTGTTGCTGTTGCTGTTGCTGGTGTTGCTGTTGCTGTTGCTGTTGCTGGTGTTGCTGTTGCTGTTGCTTTTGCTGGTGTTGCTGTGGCTGTTGCTTTTGCTGGTGTTGCTGTTGCTGTTGCTTTTGCTGGTGTTGCTGTTGCTGTTGCTTTTGCTGGTGTGGCTGTTGCTGTTGCTGTTGCTGTTGCTGGTGTTGCTGTTGCTGTTGCTGTTGCTGGTGTCGCTGTTGCTGTTGCTGTTTCTGATGCTGGTGTTGCTGTTTCTGATGCTGGTGTTGCTGTTTCTGATGTTGGTGTTGCTGTTGCTGTTGCTGTTGCTGTTGCTGGTGTTGCTGTTGCTGTTGCTGTTGCTGATGTTGCTGTTGCTGTTGCTGGTGTTGCTGTTGCTGTTGCTGGTGTTGCTGTTGCTGTTGCTGGTGTTGCTGTTGCTGTTGCTGTTTCTGATGCTGGTGTTGCTGTTTCTGATGCTGGTGTTGCTGTTGCTGTTGCTTTTGCTGGTGTTGCTGTTGCTGTTGCTTTTGCTGGTGTTGCTGTTGCTGTTGCTGGTGTTGCTGTTGCTGTTGCTGTTGCTGTTGCTGCTGTTGCTGTTGCTGTTGCTGGTGTTGCTGTTGCTGTTGCTGTTGCTGTTGCTGTTGCTTTTGCTGGTGTTGTTGTTGCTGTTGCTGTTGCTGTTGTTGCTGTTGCTGTTGCTGTTGCTGTTGCTGTTGCTGGTGTTGCTGATGCTGTTGCTGTTGCTGATGTTGCTGTTGCTGGTGTTGCTGTTGCTGGTGTCGCTGTTGCTGTTGCTGTTGCTGGTGTTGCTGTTGCTGTTGCTGTTGCTGTTGCTGTTGCTGGTGCTGCTGCTGCTGCTGCTGCTGCTGCTGGTGCTGCTGCTGCTGGTGTTGCTGTTGCTGGTGTTGCTGCTGCTGGTGTTGCTGTTGCTGGTGTTGCTGTTGCTGGTGCTGTTGTTGCTGGTGTTGCTGTTGCTGTTGGTGCTGGTGTTGCTGTTGCTGTTGGTGCTGGTGTTGCTGGTGCTGCTGCTGCTGGTGTTGCTGTTGCTGGTGTTGCTGTTGCTGGTGTTGCTGTTGCTGTTGGTGCTGGTGCTGCTGCTGCTGCTGCTGCTGCTGGTGCTGCTGCTGCTGGTGTTGCTGTTGCTGGTGTTGCTGTTGCTGGTGTCGCTGTTGCTGTTGCTGTTGCTGGTGTTGCTGTTGCTGTTGCTGTTGCTGTTGCTGGTGTTGCTGTTGCTGTTGCTGTTGCTGGTGTTGCTGTTGCTGTTGCTGGTGCTGTTGCTGTTGCTGTTGCTGGTGCTGCTGCTGCTGCTGCTGCTGCTGCTGGTGCTGTTGCTGCTGGTGTTGCTGTTGCTGGTGTTGCTGTTGCTGGTGTTGCTGTTGCTGGTGTTGCTGTTGCTGTTGCTGGTG
>OX122890.1:43464011-43466511 GCA_944738655.2 Andrena hattorfiana | reverse complement strand
TGGTGTTGCTGTTGCTGTTGCTTTTGCTGGTGTTGCTGTTGCTGTTGCTTTTGCTGGTGTTGCTGTTGCTGTTGCTGGTGTTGCTGTTGCTGTTGCTGTTGCTGGTGTTGCCGTTGCCGTTGCTGTTGCTGTTGCTGTTGCTGTTGCTAGTGTTGCTGTTGCTAGTGTTGCTGTTGCTGTTGCTGTTGCTGTTGCTGTTGCTTTTGCTGGTGTTGTTGTTGCTGTTGCTGTTGTTGCTGTTGCTGTTGCTGTTGCTGTTGCTGGTGTTGCTGTTGCTGGTGTTGCTGTTGCTGTTGCTGTTGCTGGTGTTGCTGTTGCTGTTGCTGTTGCTGGTGTTGCTGTTGCTGGTGTTGCTGTTGCTGTTGCTGTTGCTGTTGTTGCTGTTGCTAGTGTTGCTGTTGCTGTTGCTGTTGCTGGTGTTGCTGTTGCTGTTGCTGTTGCTGGTGTTGCTGTTGCTGTTGCTGTTGCTGTTGCTGGTGTTGCTATTGCTGGTGTTGCTGTTGCTGGTGTTGCTGTTGCTGGTGTTGCTGTTGCTGTTGCTTTTGCTGGTGTTGCTGTTGCTGTTGCTTTTGCTGGTGTTGCTGTTGCTGTTGCTGGTGTTGCTGTTGCTGTTGCTGTTGCTGGTGTTGCCGTTGCCGTTGCTGTTGCTGTTGCTGTTGCTGTTGCTAGTGTTGCTGTTGCTAGTGTTGCTGTTGCTGTTGCTGTTGCTGGTGTTGCTGTTGCTGTTGCTGTTGCTTTTGCTGCTGTTGCTGTTGCTTTTGCTGGCGTTGCTGTTGCTGTTGCTTTTGCTGGTGTTGCTGTTGCTGTTGCTTTTGCTGGTGTTGCTGTTGCTGTTGATTTTGCTGGTGTGGCTGTTGCTGTTGCTGTTGTTGTTGCTGGTGTTGCTGTTGCCGTTGCTGTTGCTGGTGTTGCTGTTGCTGTTGCTGGTGTTGCTGTTGCTGTTGCTGTTGCTGTTGCTGTTGCTGTTGCTGTTGCTGTTGCTGTTGCTGGTGTTGCTGTTGCTGTTGCTGTGGCTGTTGCTGTTGCTGGTGTTGCTGTTGCTGTTGCTGTTTCTGATGCTGGTGTTGCTGTTTCTGATGTTGGTGTTGCTGTTGCTGTTGCTTTTGCTGGTGTTGCTGTTGCTGTTGCTTTTGCTGGTGTTGCTGTTGCTGTTGCTGGTGTTGCTGTTGCTGCTGCTGTTGCTGGTGTTGCTGTTGCTGTTGCTGTTGCTGTTGCTGTTGCTGGTGTTGCTGTTGCTGGTGTTGCTGTTGCTGGTGCTGCTGTTGCTGGTGTTGCTATTGCTGTTGGTGCTGGTGTTGCTGTTGCTGTTGGTGCTGGTGTTGCTGTTGCTGCTGTTGCTGTTGCTGTTGCTGGTGTTGTTGTTGCTGTTGCTGTTGCTGTTGCTGTTGCTGGTGTTGCTCTTGCTGTTGCTGTTGCTGGTGTTGCTGTTGCTGTTGCTGGTGTTGCTGTTGCTGTTGCTGTTCCTGATGCTGGTGTTGCTGTTTCTGATGCTGGTGTTGCTGTTGCTGTTGCTTTTGCTGGTGTTGCTGTTGCTGTTGCTTTTGCTGGTGTTGCTGTTGCTGTTGCTTTTGCTGGTGTTGCTGTTGCTGTTGCTGGTGTTGCTGTTGCTGTTGCTGTTGCTGTTGCTGGTGTTGCTGTTGCTGTTGCTGTTGCTGTTGCTGTTGCTGTTGCTAGTGTTGCTGTTGCTAGTGTTGCTGTTGCTGCTGCTGTTGCTGGTGTTGCTGTTGCTGTTGCTGTTGCTGTTGCTGATGTTGCTGTTGCTGTTGCTGGTGTTGCTGTTGCTGTTGCTGGTGTTGCTGTTGCTGTTGCTGGTGTTGCTGTTGCTGTTTCTGATGCTGGTGTTGCCGTTTCTGATGCTGGTGTTGCTGTTGCTGTTGCTTTTGCTGGTGTTGCTGTTGCTGTTGCTTTTGCTGGTGTTGCTGTTGCTGTTGCTGGTGTTGCTGTTGCTGTTGCTGTTGCTGGTGTTGCTGTTGCTGTTGCTGATGTTGCTGTTGCTGGTGTTGCTGTTGCTGGTGTCGCTGTTGCTGTTGCTGTTGCTGGTGTTGCTGTTGCTGTTGCTGTTGCTGGTGTTGCTGTTGCTGTTGCTGGTGCTGTTGCTGTTGCTGTTGCTGGTGCTGCTGCTGCTGCTGCTGCTGCTGGTGCTGCTGCTGCTGGTGTTGCTGTTGCTGGTGTTGCTGTTGCTGGTGTTGCTGTTGCTGGTGTTGCTGTTGCTGGTGCTGTTGTTGCTGGTGTTGCTGTTGCTGTTGCTGTTGCTGGTGTTGCTGTTGCTGTTGCTGTGGCTGTAGCTGTTGCTGGTGTTGCTGTTGCTGTTGCTGTTTCTGATGCTGGTGTTGCTGTTTCTGATGTTGGTGTTGCTGTTGCTGTTGCTTTTGCTGGTGTTGCTGTTGCTGTTGCTTTTGCTGGTGTTGCTGCTGCTGTTGCTGGTGTTGCTGTTGCTGCTGCTGTTGCTGGTGTTGCTGTTGCTGCTGCTGTTGCTGGTGTTGCTGTTGCTGTTGCTGTT
>OX122890.1:43441511-43444011 GCA_944738655.2 Andrena hattorfiana | reverse complement strand
TGCTGTTGCTGTTGCTAGTGTTGCTGTTGCTGTTGCTGTTGCTGTTGCTGGTGTTGCTGTTGCTGTTGCTGTTGCTTTTGCTGCTGTTGCTGTTGCTTTTGCTGGTGTTGCTGTTGCTGTTGCTTTTGCTGGTGTTGCTGTTGCTGTTGCTTTTGCTGGTGTTGCTGTTGCTGTTGCTTTTGCTGGTGTGGCTGTTGCTGTTGCTGTTGTTGTTGCTGGTGTTGCTGTTGCCGTTGCTGTTGCTGGTGTTGCTGTTGCTGTTGCTGGTGTGGCTGTTGCTGTTGCTGTTGCTGTTGCTGGTGTTGCTGTTGCTGTTGCTGTTGCTGTTGCTGGTGTTGCTGTTGCTGTTGCTGTTGCTGGTGTTGCTGTTGCTGTTGCTGGTGTTGCTGTTGCTGTTGCTGTTGCTGGTGTTGCTGTTGCTGTTGCTGTTGCTGGTGTTGCTGTTGCTGTTGCTGTTGCTGGTGTTGCTGTTGCTGTTGCTGTTGCTGGTGTTGCTGTTGCTGTTGCTGTTGCTGTTGCTGGTGTTGCTGTTGCTGTTGCTGTTGCTGTTGCTGATGTTGCTGTTGCTGGTGTTGCTGTTGCTGGTGTTGCTGTTGCTGTTGCTGTTGTTGTTGTTGCTGTTGCTGCTGTTGCTGTTGCTGTTGCTGTTGCTGTTGCTGTTGCTGTTGCTGTTGCTGGTGTTGCTGTTGCTGTTGCTGTTGTTGTTGTTGCTGTTGCTGCTGTTGCTGTTGCTGTTGCTGTTGCTGTTGCTGTTGCTGTTGCTGTTGCTGGTGTTGCTGTTGCTGTTGCTGTGGTTGTTGCTGTTGCTGTTGCTGTTGCTTTTGCTGCTGTTGCTGTTGCTTTTGCTGCTGTTGCTGTTGCTGTTGCTTTTGCTGGTGTTGCTGTTGCTGTTGCTTTTGCTGGTGTTGCTGTTGCTGTTGCTTTTGCTGGTGTTGCTGTTGCTGTTGCTTTTGCTGGTGTGGCTGTTGCTGTTGCTGTTGTTGTTGCTGGTGTTGCTGTTGACGTTGCTGTTGCTGGTGTTGCTGTTGCCGTTGCTGTTGCTGGTGTTGCTGTTGCTGTTGCTGGTGTTGCTGTTGCTGTTGCTGTTCCTGATGCTGGTGTTGCTGTTTCTGATGCTGGTGTTGCTGTTGCTGTTGCTTTTGCTGGTGTTGCTGTTGCTGTTGCTTTTGCTGGTGTTGCTGTTGCTGTTGCTTTTGCTGGTGTTGCTGTTGCTGTTGCTGGTGTTGCTGTTGCTGTTGCGGGTGTTGCTGTTGCTGTTGCTGTTGCTGTTGCTGTTGCTGTTGCTAGTGTTGCTGTTGCTAGTGTTGCTGTTGCTGTTGCTGTTGCTGGTGTTGCTGTTGCTGTTGCTGGTGTTGCTGTTGCTGCTGCTGTTGCTGGTGTTGCTGTTGCTGTTGCTGTTGCTGTTGCTGTTGCTGTTGCTGGTGTTGCTGTTGCTGGTGTTGCTGTTGCTGGTGCTGCTGTTGCTGGTGTTGCTATTGCTGTTGGTGCTGGTGTTGCTGTTGCTGTTGGTGCTGGTGTTGCTGTTGCTGCTGTTGCTGTTGCTGTTGCTGGTGTTGTTGCTGTTGCTGTTGCTGTTGCTGTTGCTGTTGTTGTTGTTGCTGTTGCTGTTGCTGTTGCTGGTGTTGCTGTTGCTGTTGCTGTTGCTGGTGTTGCTGTTGCTGTTGCTGTTGCTGTTGCTGGTGTTGCTGTTGCTGTTGCTGTGGTTGTTGCTGTTGCTGTTGCTGTTGCTTTTGCTGCTGTTGCTGTTGCTTTTGCTGCTGTTGCTGTTGCTGTTGCTTTTGCTGGTGTTGCTGTTGCTGTTGCTTTTGCTGGTGTTGCTGTTGCTGTTGCTTTTGCTGGTGTGGCTGTTGCTGTTGCTGTTGTTGTTGCTGGTGTTGCTGTTGCCGTTGCTGTTGCTGGTGTTGCTGTTGCTGTTGCTGGTGTTGCTGTTGCTGTTGCTGTTCCTGATGCTGGTGTTGCTGTTTCTGATGCTGGTGTTGCTGTTGCTGTTGCTTTTGCTGGTGTTGCTGTTGCTGTTGCTTTTGCTGGTGTTGCTGTTGCTGTTGCTTTTGCTGGTGTTGCTGTTGCTGTTGCTGGTGTTGCTGTTGCTGTTGCGGGTGTTGCTGTTGCTGTTGCTGTTGCTGTTGCTGTTGCTGTTGCTAGTGTTGCTGTTGCTAGTGTTGCTGTTGCTGTTGCTGTTGCTGGTGTTGCTGTTGCTGTTGCTGGTGTTGCTGTTGCTGCTGCTGTTGCTGGTGTTGCTGTTGCTGTTGCTGTTGCTGTTGCTGTTGCTGTTGCTGGTGTTGCTGTTGCTGGTGTTGCTGTTGCTGGTGCTGCTGTTGCTGGTGTTGCTATTGCTGTTGGTGCTGGTGTTGCTGTTGCTGTTGGTGCTGGTGTTGCTGTTGCTGCTGTTGCTGTTGCTGTTGCTGGTGTTGTTGCTGTTGCTGTTGCTGTTGCTGGTGTTGCTCTTGCTGTTGCTGTTGCTGGTGTTGCTGTTGCTGTTGCTGGTGTTGCTGTTTATGTT
>OX122890.1:43436511-43439011 GCA_944738655.2 Andrena hattorfiana | reverse complement strand
TTGCTGGTGTTGCTGTTGCTGGTGTTGCTGTTGCTGGTGCTGCTGTTGCTGGTGTTGCTGATGCTGTTGGTGCTGGTGTTGCTGTTGCTGTTGGTGCTGGTGTTGCTGTTGCTGTTGCTGTTGCTGTTGCTGTTGCTGGTGTTGCTGTTGCTGTTGCTGGTGTTGCTGTTGCTGTTGCTGTTGCTGTTGCTGTTGCTGGTGTTGCTGTTGCTGTTGCTGTTGCTGGTGTTGCTGTTGCTGTTGCTGGTGTTGCTGTTGCTGTTGCTGTTGCTGGTGTGGCTGTTGCTGTTGCTGTTGCTGTTGCTGTTGCTGGTGTTGCTGTTGCTGTTGCTGTTGCTGGTGTTGCTGTTGCTGTTGCTGTTGCTGTTGCTGGTGTTGCTGTTGCTGTTGCTGTTGCTGGTGTTGCTGTTGCTGTTGCTGGTGTTGCTGTTGCTGTTGCTGTTGCTGGTGTTGCTGTTGCTGTTGCTGTTGCTGGTGTTGCTGTTGCTGTTGCTGTTGTTGCTGTTGCTGTTGCTGGTGTTGCTGTTGCTGTTGCTGTTGCTGTTGCTGGTGTTGCTGTTGCTGTTGCTGTTGCTGGTGTTGCTGTTGCTGTTGCTGTTGTTGCTGTTGCTGTTGCTGGTGTTGCTGTTGCTTTTGCTGGTGTTGCTGTTGCTGTTGCTTTTGCTGGTGTTGCTGTTGCTGTTGCTGGTGTTGCTGTTGCTGCTGCTGTTGCTGGTGTTGCTGTTGCTGTTGCTGTTGCTTTTGCTGTTGCAGGTGTTGCTGTTGCTGTTGCTGTTGCTGGTGTTGCTGTTGCTGTTGCTGGTGTTGCTGTTGCTGTTGCTGTTGCTGGTGTTGCTGTTGCTGTTGCTGTTGCTGGTGTTGCTGTTGCTGTTGCTGTTGTTGCTGTTGCTGTTGCTGGTGTTGCTGTTGCTGTTGCTGTTGCTGTTGCTGGTGTTGCTGTTGCTGTTGCTGTTGCTGTTGCTGTTGCTGTTGCTGTTGCTAGTGTTGCTGTTGCTAGTGTTGCTGTTGCTGTTGCTGTTGCTGGTGTTGCTGTTGCTGTTGCTGTTGCTGTTGCTGTTGCTGGTGTTGCTGTTGCTGTTGCTGTTGCTGGTGTTGCTGTTGCTGTTGCTGTTGCTGTTGCTGGTGTTGCTGCTGCTGTTGCTGTTGCTGGTGTTGCTGTTGCTGTTGCTGTTGCTGGTGTTGCTGTTGCTGTTGCTGTTGCTGGTGTTGCTGTTGCTGTTGCTGGTGTTGCTGTTGCTGTTGCTGTTGCTGGTGTGGCTGTTGCTGTTGCTGTTGCTGTTGCTGGTGTTGCTGTTGCTGTTGCTTTTGCTGGTGTTGCTGTTGCTGTTGCTTTTGCTGGTGTGGCTGTTGCTGTTGCTGTTGTTGTTGCTGGTGTTGCTGTTGCCGTTGCTGTTGCTGGTGTTGCTGTTGCTGTTGCTGGTGTTGCTGTTGCTGTTGCTGTTCCTGATGCTGGTGTTGCTGTTTCTGATGCTGGTGTTGCTGTTGCTGTTGCTTTTGCTGGTGTTGCTGTTGCTGTTGCTTTTGCTGGTGTTGCTGTTGCTGTTGCTTTTGCTGGTGTTGCTGTTGCTGTTGCTGGTGTTGCTGTTGCTGTTGCTGGTGTTGCTGTTGCTGTTGCTGTTGCTGTTGCTGTTGCTGTTGCTAGTGTTGCTGTTGCTAGTGTTGCTGTTGCTGTTGCTGTTGCTGGTGTTGCTGTTGCTGTTGCTGGTGTTGCTGTTGCTGCTGCTGTTGCTGGTGTTGCTGTTGCTGTTGCTGTTGCTGTTGCTGTTGCTGTTGCTGGTGTTGCTGTTGCTGGTGTTGCTGTTGCTGGTGCTGCTGTTGCTGGTGTTGCTATTGCTGTTGGTGCTGGTGTTGCTGTTGCTGTTGGTGCTGGTGTTGCTGTTGCTGCTGTTGCTGTTGCTGTTGCTGGTGTTGTTGCTGTTGCTGTTGCTGTTGCTGGTGTTGCTCTTGCTGTTGCTGTTGCTGGTGTTGCTGTTGCTGTTGCTGGTGTTGCTGTTGCTGTTGCTGTTCCTGATGCTGGTGTTGCTGTTTCTGATGCTGGTGTTGCTGTTGCTGTTGCTTTTGCTGGTGTTGCTGTTGCTGTTGCTTTTGCTGGTGTTGCTGTTGCTGTTGCTTTTGCTGGTGTTGCTGTTGCTGTTGCTGGTGTTGCTGTTGCTGTTGCTGGTGTTGCTGTTGCTGTTGCTGTTGCTGTTGCTGTTGCTGTTGCTAGTGTTGCTGTTGCTAGTGTTGCTGTTGCTGTTGCTGTTGCTGGTGTTGCTGTTGCTGTTGCTGTTGCTGATGTTGCTGTTGCTGTTGCTGGTGTTGCTGTTGCTGGTGTTGCTGTTGCTGGTGTTGCTGTTGCTGTTGCTGGTGTTGCTGTTGCTGTTGCCGGTGTTGCTGTTGCTGTTGCTGTTTCTGATGCTGGTGTTGCTGTTTCTGATGCTGGTGTTGCTGTTGCTGTTGCTTTTGCTGGTGTTGCTGTTGCTGTTGCTTTTGCTGGTGTTGCTGTTGCTGTTGCTGGTGT
>OX122890.1:43431511-43434011 GCA_944738655.2 Andrena hattorfiana | reverse complement strand
GCTGTTGCTGGTGTTGCTGTTGCTGTTGCTGTTGCTGTTGCTGGTGTTGCTGTTGCTGTTGCTGTTGCTGGTGTTGCTGTTGCTGTTGCTGTTGTTGCTGTTGCTGTTGCTGGTGTTGCTGTTGCTTTTGCTGGTGTTGCTGTTGCTGTTGCTTTTGCTGGTGTTGCTGTTGCTGTTGCTGGTGTTGCTGTTGCTGCTGCTGTTGCTGGTGTTGCTGTTGCTGTTGCTGTTGCTGTTGCTGTTGCTGGTGTTGCTGTTGCTGTTGCTGTTGCTGGTGTTGCTGTTGCTGTTGCTGGTGTTGCTGTTGCTGTTGCTGTTGCTGGTGTTGCTGTTGCTGTTGCTGTTGCTGGTGTTGCTGTTGCTGTTGCTGTTGTTGCTGTTGCTGTTGCTGGTGTTGCTGTTGCTGTTGCTGTTGCTGTTGCTGGTGTTGCTGTTGCTGTTGCTGTTGCTGTTGCTGTTGCTGTTGCTGTTGCTAGTGTTGCTGTTGCTAGTGTTGCTGTTGCTGTTGCTGTTGCTGGTGTTGCTGTTGCTGTTGCTGTTGCTTTTGCTGCTGTTGCTGTTGCTGTTGCTTTTGCTGGTGTTGCTGTGGCTGTTGCTTTTGCTGGTGTTGCTGTTGCTGTTGCTGGTGTTGCTGTTGCTGTTGCTGTTGCTGGTGTTGCTGTTGCTGTTGCTGGTGTTGCTGTTGCTGTTGCTGTTGCTGGTGTGGCTGTTGCTGTTGCTGTTGCTGTTGCTGTTGCTGGTGTTGCTGTTGCTGTTGCTGTTGCTGGTGTTGCTGTTGCTGTTGCTGTTGCTGTTGCTGGTGTTGCTGTTGCTGTTGCTGTTGCTGGTGTTGCTGTTGCTGTTGCTGGTGTTGCTGTTGCTGTTGCTGTTGCTGGTGTTGCTGTTGCTGTTGCTGTTGCTGGTGTTGCTGTTGCTGTTGCTGTTGTTGCTGTTGCTGTTGCTGGTGTTGCTGTTGCTGTTGCTGTTGCTGTTGCTGGTGTTGCTGTTGCTGTTGCTGTTGCTGGTGTTGCTGTTGCTGTTGCTGTTGTTGCTGTTGCTGTTGCTGGTGTTGCTGTTGCTTTTGCTGGTGTTGCTGTTGCTGTTGCTTTTGCTGGTGTTGCTGTTGCTGTTGCTGGTGTTGCTGTTGCTGCTGCTGTTGCTGGTGTTGCTGTTGCTGTTGCTGTTGCTGTTGCTGTTGCTGGTGTTGCTGTTGCTGTTGCTGTTGCTGGTGTTGCTGTTGCTGTTGCTGGTGTTGCTGTTGCTGTTGCTGTTGCTGGTGTTGCTGTTGCTGTTGCTGTTGCTGGTGTTGCTGTTGCTGTTGCTGTTGTTGCTGTTGCTGTTGCTGGTGTTGCTGTTGCTGTTGCTGTTGCTGTTGCTGGTGTTGCTGTTGCTGTTGCTGTTGCTGTTGCTGTTGCTGGTGTTGCTGTTGCTGTTGCTGTTGCTGTTGCTGGTGTTGCTGTTGCTGTTGCTGTTGCTGGTGTTGCTGTTGCTGTTGCTGTTGCTGTTGCTGGTGTTGCTGTTGCTGTTGCTGTTGCTGGTGTTGCTGTTGCTGTTGCTGTTGCTGGTGTTGCTGTTGCTGTTGCTGTTGCTGGTGTTGCTGTTGCTGTTGCTGGTGTTGCTGTTGCTGTTGCTGTTGCTGGTGTGGCTGTTGCTGTTGCTGTTGCTGTTGCTGTTGCTGGTGTTGCTGTTGCTGTTGCTGTTGCTGGTGTTGCTGTTGCTGTTGCTGTTGCTGTTGCTGGTGTTGCTGTTGCTGTTGCTGTTGCTGGTGTTGCTGTTGCTGTTGCTGGTGTTGCTGTTGCTGTTGCTGTTGCTGGTGTTGCTGTTGCTGTTGCTGTTGCTGGTGTTGCTGTTGCTGTTGCTGTTGTTGCTGTTGCTGTTGCTGGTGTTGCTGTTGCTGTTGCTGTTGCTGTTGCTGGTGTTGCTGTTGCTGTTGCTGTTGCTGTTGCTGTTGCTGTTGCTGTTGCTAGTGTTGCTGTTGCTAGTGTTGCTGTTGCTGTTGCTGTTGCTGGTGTTGCTGTTGCTGTTGCTGTTGCTTTTGCTGCTGTTGCTGTTGCTGTTGCTTTTGCTGGTGTTGCTGTGGCTGTTGCTTTTGCTGGTGTTGCTGTTGCTGTTGCTTTTGCTGGTGTTGCTGTTGCTGTTGCTGTTGCTGTTGCTGTTGCTGTTGCTGTTGCTGTTGCTGGTGTTGCTGTTGCTGTTGCTGTGGCTGTTGCTGTTGCTGGTGTTGCTGTTGCTGTTGCTGTTTCTGATGCTGGTGTTGCTGTTTCTGATGTTGGTGTTGCTGTTGCTGTTGCTTTTGCTGGTGTTGCTGTTGCTGTTGCTTTTGCTGGTGTTGCTGTTGCTGTTGCTGGTGTTGCTGTTGCTGCTGCTGTTGCTGGTGTTGCTGTTGCTGTTGCTGTTGCTGTTGCTGTTGCTGTTGCTGGTGTTGCTGTTGCTGGTGTTGCTGTTGCTGGTGCTGCTGTTGCTGGTGTTGCTATTGCTGTTGGTGCTGGTGTTGCTGTTGCTGTTGGTGCTGGTGTTGCTG
>OX122890.1:43424011-43429011 GCA_944738655.2 Andrena hattorfiana | reverse complement strand
TGCTGTTGCTGCTGTTGCTGTTGCTGTTGCTGGTGTTGCTGTTGCTGTTGCTGTTGCTGGTGTTGCTGTTGCTGGTGTTGCTGTTGCTGGTGTTGCTGTTGCTGGTGCTGCTGTTGCTGGTGTTGCTGTTGCTGTTGGTGCTGGTGTTGCTGTTGCTGTTGCTGTTGCTGTTGCTGGTGTTGCTGTTGCTGTTGCTGTTGCTGTTGCTGGTGTTGCTGTTGCTGTTTCTGTTGCTGTTGCTGGTGTTGCTGTTGCTGTTGCTGGAGTTGCTGTTGCTGTTGCATTTGCTGGTGTTGCTGTTGCTGGTGCTGTTGCTGTTGCTGCTGTTGCTGTTGCTGTTGTTGCTGTTGCTGTTGCTGGTGTTGCTGTTGCTGTTGCTGTTGCTGTTGCTGGTGTTGCTATTGCTGGTGTTGCTGTTGCTGGTGTTGCTGTTGCTAGTGTTGCTGTTGCTGTTGCTTTTGCTGGTGTTGCTGTTGCTGATGCTTTTGCTGGTGTTGCTGTTGCTGTTGCTGGTGTTGCTGTTGCTGTTGCTGTTGCTGTTGCTGGTGTTGCTGTTGCTGTTGCTGTTGCTGTTGCTGTTGCTAGTGTTGCTGTTGCTAGTGTTGCTGTTGCTGTTGCTGTTGCTGTTGCTGGTGTTGCTGTTGCTGTTGCTGTTGCTTTTGCTGCTGTTGCTGTTGCTGTTGCTTTTGCTGGTGTTGCTGTGGCTGTTGCTTTTGCTGGTGTTGCTGTTGCTGTTGCTTTTGCTGGTGTTGCTGTTGCTGTTGCTTTTGCTGGTGTGGCTGTTGCTGTTGCTGTTGCTGGTGTTGCTGTTGCTGTTGCTGTTGCTGGTGTTGCTGTTGCTGTTGCTGTTGCTGGTGTTGCTGTTGCTGTTGCTGTTGCTGGTGTTGCTGTTGCTGTTGCTGTTGCTGGTGTTGCTGTTGCTGGTGTTGCTGTTGCTGTTGCTGTTGCTGGTGTTGCTGTTGCTGGTGTTGCTGTTGCTGTTGCTGTTGCTGGTGTTGCTGTTGCTGTTGCTGTTGCTGGTGTTGCTGTTGCTGTTGCTGTTGCTGTTGCTGGTGTTGCTGTTGCTGGTGTTGCTGTTGCTGTTGCTTTTGCTGGTGTTGCTGTTGCTGTTGCTTTTGCTGGTGTTGCTGTTGCTGTTGCTGGTGTTGCTGTTGCTGTTGCTGTTGCTGGTGTTGCTGTTGCCGTAGCTGTTGCTGTTGCTAGTGTTGCTGTTGCTGTTGCTGTTGCTGTTGCTGGTGTTGCTGTTGCTGTTGCTGTTGCTTTTGCTGCTGTTGCTGTTGCTTTTGCTGGTGTTGCTGTTGCTGTTGCTTTTGCTGGTGTTGCTGTTGCTGTTGCTTTTGCTGGTGTTGCTGTTGCTGTTGCTTTTGCTGGTGTGGCTGTTGCTGTTGCTGTTGTTGTTGCTGGTGTTGCTGTTGCCGTTGCTGTTGCTGGTGTTGCTGTTGCTGTTGCTGGTGTGGCTGTTGCTGTTGCTGTTGCTGTTGCTGGTGTTGCTGTTGCTGTTGCTGTTGCTGTTGCTGGTGTTGCTGTTGCTGTTGCTGTTGCTGGTGTTGCTGTTGCTGTTGCTGGTGTTGCTGTTGCTGTTGCTGTTGCTGGTGTTGCTGTTGCTGTTGCTGTTGCTGGTGTTGCTGTTGCTGTTGCTGTTGCTGGTGTTGCTGTTGCTGTTGCTGTTGCTGGTGTTGCTGTTGCTGTTGCTGTTGCTGTTGCTGGTGTTGCTGTTGCTGTTGCTGTTGCTGTTGCTGATGTTGCTGTTGCTGGTGTTGCTGTTGCTGGTGTTGCTGTTGCTGTTGCTGTTGTTGTTGTTGCTGTTGCTGCTGTTGCTGTTGCTGTTGCTGTTGCTGTTGCTGTTGCTGTTGCTGTTGCTGGTGTTGCTGTTGCTGTTGCTGTTGTTGTTGTTGCTGTTGCTGCTGTTGCTGTTGCTGTTGCTGTTGCTGTTGCTGTTGCTGTTGCTGTTGCTGTTGCTGTTGCTGGTGTTGCTGTTGCTGTTGCTGTGGTTGTTGCTGTTGCTGTTGCTGTTGCTTTTGCTGCTGTTGCTGTTGCTTTTGCTGCTGTTGCTGTTGCTGTTGCTTTTGCTGGTGTTGCTGTTGCTGTTGCTTTTGCTGGTGTTGCTGTTGCTGTTGCTTTTGCTGGTGTTGCTGTTGCTGTTGCTTTTGCTGGTGTGGCTGTTGCTGTTGCTGTTGTTGTTGCTGGTGTTGCTGTTGCCGTTGCTGTTGCTGGTGTTGCTGTTGCTGTTGCTGGTGTTGCTGTTGCTGTTGCTGTTGCTGGTGTTGCTGTTGCTGTTGCTGTTGCTGGTGTTGCTGTTGCTGTTGCTGTTGCTGTTGCTGGTGTTGCTGTTGCTGTTGCTGGTGTTGCTGTTGCTGTTGCTGTTGCTGGTGTTGCTGTTGCTGTTGCTGGTGTTGCTGTTGCTGTTGCTGTTGCTGGTGTTGCTGTTGCTGTTGCTGTTGCTGTTGCTGGTGTTGCGGTTGCTGTTGCTGTTGCTGTTGCTGATGTTGCTGTTGCTGGTGTTGCTGTTGCTGGTGTTGCTGTTGCTGTTGCTGTGGCTGTTGCTGTTGCTGGTGTTGCTGTTGCTGTTGCTGTTTCTGATGCTGGTGTTGCTGTTTCTGATGTTGGTGTTGCTGTTGCTGTTGCTTTTGCTGGTGTTGCTGTTGCTGTTGCTGGTGTTGCTGTTGCTGTTGCTGGTGTTGCTGTTGCTGTTGCTGTTGCTGTTGCTGGTGTTGCTGTTGCTGTTGCTGTTGCTGTTGCTGATGTTGCTGTTGCTGGTGTTGCTGTTGCTGGTGTTGCTGTTGCTGTTGCTGTTGTTGTTGTTGCTGTTGCTGCTGTTGCTGTTGCTGTTGCTGTTGCTGTTGCTGTTGCTGTTGCTGTTGCTGGTGTTGCTGTTGCTGGTGTTGCTGTTGCTGGTGCTGCTGTTGCTGGTGTTGCTATTGCTGTTGGTGCTGGTGTTGCTGTTGCTGTTGGTGCTGGTGTTGCTGTTGCTGCTGTTGCTGTTGCTGTTGCTGGTGTTGTTGCTGTTGCTGTTGCTGTTGCTGGTGTTGCTCTTGCTGTTGCTGTTGCTGGTGTTGCTGTTGCTGTTGCTGGTGTTGCTGTTGCTGTTGCTGTTCCTGATGCTGGTGTTGCTGTTTCTGATGCTGGTGTTGCTGTTGCTGTTGCTTTTGCTGGTGTTGCTGTTGCTGTTGCTTTTGCTGGTGTTGCTGTTGCTGTTGCTTTTGCTGGTGTTGCTGTTGCTGTTGCTGGTGTTGCTGTTGCTGTTGCTGGTGTTGCTGTTGCTGTTGCTGTTGCTGTTGCTGTTGCTGTTGCTAGTGTTGCTGTTGCTAGTGTTGCTGTTGCTGTTGCTGTTGCTGGTGTTGCTGTTGCTGTTGCTGTTGCTGATGTTGCTGTTGCTGTTGCTGGTGTTGCTGTTGCTGGTGTTGCTGTTGCTGGTGTTGCTGTTGCTGTTGCTGGTGTTGCTGTTGCTGTTGCCGGTGTTGCTGTTGCTGTTGCTGTTTCTGATGCTGGTGTTGCTGTTTCTGATGCTGGTGTTGCTGTTGCTGTTGCTTTTGCTGGTGTTGCTGTTGCTGTTGCTGTTGTTGTTGCTGGTGTTGCTCTTGCTGTTGCTGTTGCTGCTGTTGCTGTTGCTTTTGCTGCTGTTGCTGTTGCTGTTGCTTTTGCTGGTGTTGCTGTTGCTGTTGCTTTTGCTGGTGTTGCTGTTGCTGTTGCTTTTGCTGGTGTGGCTGTTGCTGTTGCTGTTGTTGTTGCTGGTGTTGCTGTTGCCGTTGCTGTTGCTGGTGTTGCTGTTGCTGTTGCTGGTGTTGCTGTTGCTGTTGCTGTTCCTGATGCTGGTGTTGCTGTTTCTGATGCTGGTGTTGCTGTTGCTGTTGCTTTTGCTGGTGTTGCTGTTGCTGTTGCTTTTGCTGGTGTTGCTGTTGCTGTTGCTTTTGCTGGTGTTGCTGTTGCTGTTGCTGGTGTTGCTGTTGCTGTTGCTGGTGTTGCTGTTGCTGTTGCTGTTGCTGTTGCTGTTGCTGTTGCTAGTGTTGCTGTTGCTAGTGTTGCTGTTGCTGTTGCTGTTGCTGGTGTTGCTGTTGCTGTTGCTGGTGTTGCTGTTGCTGCTGCTGTTGCTGGTGTTGCTGTTGCTGTTGCTGTTGCTGTTGCTGTTGCTGTTGCTGGTGTTGCTGTTGCTGGTGTTGCTGTTGCTGGTGCTGCTGTTGCTGGTGTTGCTATTGCTGTTGGTGCTGGTGTTGCTGTTGCTGTTGGTGCTGGTGTTGCTGTTGCTGCTGTTGCTGTTGCTGTTGCTGGTGTTGTTGCTGTTGCTGTTGCTGTTGCTGGTGTTGCTCTTGCTGTTGCTGTTGCTGGTGTTGCTGTTGCTGTTGCTGGTGTTGCTGTTGCTGTTGCTGTTCCTGATGCTGGTGTTGCTGTTTCTGATGCTGGTGTTGCTGTTGCTGTTGCTTTTGCTGGTGTTGCTGTTGCTGTTGCTTTTGCTGGTGTTGCTGTTGCTGTTGCTTTTGCTGGTGTTGCTGTTGCTGTTGCTGGTGTTGCTGTTGCTGTTGCTGGTGTTGCTGTTGCTGTTGCTGTTGCTGTTGCTGTTGCTGTTGCTAGTGTTGCTGTTGCTAGTGTTGCTGTTGCTGTTGCTGTTGCTGGTGTTGCTGTTGCTGTTGCTGTTGCTGATGTTGCTGTTGCTGTTGCTGGTGTTGCTGTTGCTGGTGTTGCTGTTGCTGGTGTTGCTGTTGCTGTTGCTGGTGTTGCTGTTGCTGTTGCCGGTGTTGCTGTTGCTGTTGCTGTTTCTGATGCTCGTGTTGCTGTTTCTGATGCTGGTGTTGCTGTTGCTGTTGCTTTTGCTGGTGTTGCTGTTGCTGTTGCTTTTGCTGGTGTTGCTGTTGCTGTTGCTGGTGTTGCTGTTGCTTTTGCTGTTGCTGTTGCTGGTGTTGCTGTTGCTGTTGCTGTTGCTGTTGCTGTTGCTGTTGCTAGTGTTGCTGTTGCTAGTGTTGCTGTTGCTGTTGCTGTTGCTGGTGTTGCTGTTGCTGTTGCTGTTG
>OX122890.1:43411511-43414011 GCA_944738655.2 Andrena hattorfiana | reverse complement strand
GTTGCTGTTGCTTTTGCTGGTGTTGCTGTTGCTGGTGCTGTTGCTGTTGCTGCTGTTGCTGTTGCTGTTGTTGCTGTTGCTGTTGCTGGTGTTGCTGTTGCTGTTGCTGTTGCTGTTGCTGGTGTTGCTATTGCTGGTGTTGCTGTTGCTGGTGTTGCTGTTGCTAGTGTTGCTGTTGCTGTTGCTTTTGCTGGTGTTGCTGTTGCTGTTGCTTTTGCTGGTGTTGCTGTTGCTGTTGCTGGTGTTGCTGTTGCTGTTGCTGTTGCTGTTGCTGGTGTTGCTGTTGCTGTTGCTGTTGCTGTTGCTGTTGCTGTTGCTGTTGCTAGTGTTGCTGTTGCTAGTGTTGCTGTTGCTGTTGCTGTTGCTGTTGCTGGTGTTGCTGTTGCTGTTGCTGTTGCTTTTGCTGCTGTTGCTGTTGCTGTTGCTTTTGCTGGTGTTGCTGTGGCTGTTGCTTTTGCTGGTGTTGCTGTTGCTGTTGCTTTTGCTGGTGTTGCTGTTGCTGTTGCTTTTGCTGGTGTGGCTGTTGCTGTTGCTGTTGCTGGTGTTGCTGTTGCTGTTGCTGTTGCTGGTGTTGCTGTTGCTGTTGCTGTTGCTGGTGTTGCTGTTGCTGTTGCTGTTGCTGGTGTTGCTGTTGCTGTTGCTGTTGCTGTTGCTGGTGTTGCTGTTGCTGTTGCTGGTGTTGCTGTTGCTGGTGTTGCTGTTGCTGTTGCTGTTGCTGGTGTTGCTGTTGCTGTTGCTGTTGCTGGTGTTGCTGTTGCTGTTGCTGTTGCTGTTGCTGGTGTTGCTGTTGCTGGTGTTGCTGTTGCTGTTGCTTTTGCTGGTGTTGCTGTTGCTGTTGCTTTTGCTGGTGTTGCTGTTGCTGTTGCTGGTGTTGCTGTTGCTGTTGCTGTTGCTGGTGTTGCTGTTGCCGTTGCTGTTGCTGTTGCTAGTGTTGCTGTTGCTGTTGCTGTTGCTGTTGCTGGTGTTGCTGTTGCTGTTGCTGTTGCTTTTGCTGCTGTTGCTGTTGCTTTTGCTGCTGTTGCTGTTGCTGTTGCTTTTGCTGGTGTTGCTGTTGCTGTTGCTTTTGCTGGTGTTGCTGTTGCTGTTGCTTTTGCTGGTGTGGCTGTTGCTGTTGCTGTTGTTGTTGCTGGTGTTGCTGTTGCCGTTGCTGTTGCTGGTGTTGCTGTTGCTGTTGCTGGTGTTGCTGTTGCTGTTGCTGTTGCTGTTGCTGGTGTTGCTGTTGCTGTTGCTGTTGCTGTTGCTGGTGTTGCTGTTGCTGTTGCTGTTGCTGGTGTTGCTGTTGCTGTTGCTGGTGTTGCTGTTGCTGTTGCTGTTGCTGGTGTTGCTGTTGCTGTTGCTGTTGCTGGTGTTGCTGTTGCTGTTGCTGTTGCTGGTGTTGCTGTTGCTGTTGCTGTTGCTGGTGTTGCTGTTGCTGTTGCTGTTGCTGTTGCTGGTGTTGCTGTTGCTGTTGCTGTTGCTGTTGCTGATGTTGCTGTTGCTGGTGTTGCTGTTGCTGGTGTTGCTGTTGCTGTTGCTGTTGTTGTTGTTGCTGTTGCTGCTGTTGCTGTTGCTGTTGCTGTTGCTGTTGCTGTTGCTGTTGCTGTTGCTGGTGCTGCTGTTGCTGTTGCTGTTGTTGTTGTTGCTGTTGCTGCTGTTGCTGTTGCTGTTGCTGTTGCTGTTGCTGTTGCTGTTGCTGTTGCTGGTGTTGCTGTTGCTGTTGCTGTGGTTGTTGCTGTTGCTGTTGCTGTTGCTTTTGCTGCTGTTGCTGTTGCTTTTGCTGCTGTTGCTGTTGCTGTTGCTTTTGCTGGTGTTGCTGTTGCTGTTGCTTTTGCTGGTGTTGCTGTTGCTGTTGCTTTTGCTGGTGTGGCTGTTGCTGTTGCTGTTGTTGTTGCTGGTGTTGCTGTTGCCGTTGCTGTTGCTGGTGTTGCTGTTGCTGTTGCTGGTGTTGCTGTTGCTGTTGCTCTTGCTGTTGCTGGTGTTGCTGTTGCTGTTGCTGTTGCTGGTGTTGCTGTTGCTGTTGCTGTTGCTGGTGTTGCTGTTGCTGTTGCTGGTGTTGCTGTTGCTGTTGCTGTTGCTGGTGTTGCTGTTGCTGTTGCTGGTGTTGCTGTTGCTGTTGCTGTTGCTGGTGTTGCTGTTGCTGTTGCTGGTGTTGCGGTTGCTGTTGCTGTTGCTGTTGCTGATGTTGCTGTTGCTGGTGTTGCTGTTGCTGGTGTTGCTGTTGCTGTTGCTGTGGCTGTTGCTGTTGCTGGTGTTGCTGTTGCTGTTGCTGTTTCTGATGCTGGTGTTGCTGTTTCTGATGTTGGTGTTGCTGTTGCTGTTGCTTTTGCTGGTGTTGCTGTTGCTGTTGCTGGTGTTGCTGTTGCTGTTGCTGGTGTTGCTGTTGCTGTTGCTGTTGCTGTTGCTGGTGTTGCTGTTGCTGTTGCTGTTGCTGTTGCTGATGTTGCTGTTGCTGGTGTTGCTGTTGCTGGTGTTGCTGTTGCTGTTGCTGTTGTTGTTGTTGCTGTTGCTGCTGTTGCTGTTG
>OX122890.1:43404011-43406511 GCA_944738655.2 Andrena hattorfiana | reverse complement strand
GTTGCTGGTGTTGCTGTTGCTAGTGTTGCTGTTGCTGTTGCTTTTGCTGGTGTTGCTGTTGCTGATGCTTTTGCTGGTGTTGCTGTTGCTGTTGCTGGTGTTGCTGTTGCTGTTGCTGTTGCTGTTGCTGGTGTTGCTGTTGCTGTTGCTGTTGCTGTTGCTGTTGCTAGTGTTGCTGTTGCTAGTGTTGCTGTTGCTGTTGCTGTTGCTGTTGCTGGTGTTGCTGTTGCTGTTGCTGTTGCTTTTGCTGCTGTTGCTGTTGCTGTTGCTTTTGCTGGTGTTGCTGTGGCTGTTGCTTTTGCTGGTGTTGCTGTTGCTGTTGCTTTTGCTGGTGTTGCTGTTGCTGTTGCTTTTGCTGGTGTGGCTGTTGCTGTTGCTGTTGCTGGTGTTGCTGTTGCTGTTGCTGTTGCTGGTGTTGCTGTTGCTGTTGCTGTTGCTGGTGTTGCTGTTGCTGTTGCTGTTGCTGGTGTTGCTGTTGCTGTTGCTGTTGCTGGTGTTGCTGTTGCTGGTGTTGCTGTTGCTGTTGCTGTTGCTGGTGTTGCTGTTGCTGGTGTTGCTGTTGCTGTTGCTGTTGCTGGTGTTGCTGTTGCTGTTGCTGTTGCTGGTGTTGCTGTTGCTGTTGCTGTTGCTGTTGCTGGTGTTGCTGTTGCTGGTGTTGCTGTTGCTGTTGCTTTTGCTGGTGTTGCTGTTGCTGTTGCTTTTGCTGGTGTTGCTGTTGCTGTTGCTGGTGTTGCTGTTGCTGTTGCTGTTGCTGGTGTTGCTGTTGCCGTAGCTGTTGCTGTTGCTAGTGTTGCTGTTGCTGTTGCTGTTGCTGTTGCTGGTGTTGCTGTTGCTGTTGCTGTTGCTTTTGCTGCTGTTGCTGTTGCTTTTGCTGGTGTTGCTGTTGCTGTTGCTTTTGCTGGTGTTGCTGTTGCTGTTGCTTTTGCTGGTGTTGCTGTTGCTGTTGCTTTTGCTGGTGTGGCTGTTGCTGTTGCTGTTGTTGTTGCTGGTGTTGCTGTTGCCGTTGCTGTTGCTGGTGTTGCTGTTGCTGTTGCTGGTGTGGCTGTTGCTGTTGCTGTTGCTGTTGCTGGTGTTGCTGTTGCTGTTGCTGTTGCTGTTGCTGGTGTTGCTGTTGCTGTTGCTGTTGCTGGTGTTGCTGTTGCTGTTGCTGGTGTTGCTGTTGCTGTTGCTGTTGCTGGTGTTGCTGTTGCTGTTGCTGTTGCTGGTGTTGCTGTTGCTGTTGCTGTTGCTGGTGTTGCTGTTGCTGTTGCTGTTGCTGGTGTTGCTGTTGCTGTTGCTGTTGCTGTTGCTGGTGTTGCTGTTGCTGTTGCTGTTGCTGTTGCTGATGTTGCTGTTGCTGGTGTTGCTGTTGCTGGTGTTGCTGTTGCTGTTGCTGTTGT
This sequence comes from Andrena hattorfiana, assembly GCA_944738655.2. NCBI lineage: Eukaryota > Metazoa > Arthropoda > Insecta > Hymenoptera > Andrenidae > Andrena > Andrena hattorfiana. Next base: position 43,405,132 of record OX122890.1, on the reverse strand, counting down.
TGTTGTTGCTGTTGCTGCTGTTGCTGTTGCTGTTGCTGTTGCTGTTGCTGTTGCTGTTGCTGTTGCTGGTGTTGCTGTTGCTGTTGCTGTTGTTGTTGTTGCTGTTGCTGCTGTTGCTGTTGCTGTTGCTGTTGCTGTTGCTGTTGCTGTTGCTGTTGCTGTTGCTGGTGTTGCTGTTGCTGTTGCTGTGGTTGTTGCTGTTGCTGTTGCTGTTGCTTTTGCTGCTGTTGCTGTTGCTTTTGCTGCTGTTGCTGTTGCTGTTGCTTTTGCTGGTGTTGCTGTTGCTGTTGCTTTTGCTGGTGTTGCTGTTGCTGTTGCTTTTGCTGGTGTTGCTGTTGCTGTTGCTTTTGCTGGTGTGGCTGTTGCTGTTGCTGTTGTTGTTGCTGGTGTTGCTGTTGCCGTTGCTGTTGCTGGTGTTGCTGTTGCTGTTGCTGGTGTTGCTGTTGCTGTTGCTGTTGCTGTTGCTGGTGTTGCTGTTGCTGTTGCTGTTGCTGGTGTTGCTGTTGCTGTTGCTGTTGCTGTTGCTGGTGTTGCTGTTGCTGTTGCTGGTGTTGCTGTTGCTGTTGCTGTTGCTGGTGTTGCTGTTGCTGTTGCTGGTGTTGCTGTTGCTGTTGCTGTTGCTGGTGTTGCTGTTGCTGTTGCTGTTGCTGTTGCTGGTGTTGCGGTTGCTGTTGCTGTTGCTGTTGCTGATGTTGCTGTTGCTGGTGTTGCTGTTGCTGGTGTTGCTGTTGCTGTTGCTGTGGCTGTTGCTGTTGCTGTTGTTGCTGTTGCTGTTGCTGTTTCTGATGCTGGTGTTGCTGTTTCTGATGTTGGTGTTGCTGTTGCTGTTGCTTTTGCTGGTGTTGCTGTTGCTGTTGCTGGTGTTGCTGTTGCTGTTGCTGGTGTTGCTGTTGCTGTTGCTGTTGCTGTTGCTGGTGTTGCTGTTGCTGTTGCTGTTGCTGTTGCTGATGTTGCTGTTGCTGGTGTTGCTGTTGCTGGTGTTGCTGTTGCTGTTGCTGTTGTTGTTGTTGCTGTTGCTGCTGTTGCTGTTGCTGTTGCTGTTGCTGTTGCTGTTGCTGTTGCTGTTGCTGGTGTTGCTGTTGCTGTTGCTGGTGTTGTTGTTGCTGTTGCTGTTGCTGTTG
>OX122890.1:43386511-43389011 GCA_944738655.2 Andrena hattorfiana | reverse complement strand
TGTTGCTATTGCTGTTGGTGCTGGTGTTGCTGTTGCTGTTGGTGCTGGTGTTGCTGTTGCTGCTGTTGCTGTTGCTGTTGCTGGTGTTGTTGTTGCTGTTGCTGTTGCTGTTGCTGGTGTTGCTCTTGCTGTTGCTGTTGCTGGTGTTGCTGTTGCTGTTGCTGGTGTTGCTGTTGCTGTTGCTGTTCCTGATGCTGGTGTTGCTGTTTCTGATGCTGGTGTTACTGTTGCTGTTGCTTTTGCTGGTGTTGCTGTTGCTGTTGCTTTTGCTGGTGTTGCTGTTGCTGTTGCTTTTGCTGGTGTTGCTGTTGCTGTTGCTGGTGTTGCTGTTGCTGTTGCTGGTGTTGCTGTTGCTGTTGCTGTTGCTGTTGCTCTTGCTGTTGCTAGTGTTGCTGTTGCTAGTGTTGCTGTTGCTGTTGCTGTTGCTGGTGTTGCTGTTGCTGTTGCTGTTGCTGATGTTGCTGTTGCTGTTGCTGGTGTTGCTGTTGCTGGTGTTGCTGTTGCTGGTGTTGCTGTTGCTGTTGCTGGTGTTGCTGTTGCTGTTGCCGGTGTTGCTGTTGCTGTTGCTGTTTCTGATGCTGGTGTTGCTGTTTCTGATGCTGGTGTTGCTGTTGCTGTTGCTTTTGCTGGTGTTGCTGTTGCTGTTGCTTTTGCTGGTGTTGCTGTTGCTGTTGCTGGTGTTGCTGTTGCTTTTGCTGTTGCTGTTGCTGCTGTTGCTGGTGTTGCTGTTGCTGTTGCTGGTGTTGCTGTTGCTGTTGCTGTTGCTGTTGCTGTTGCTGTTGCTGTTGCTGTTGCTAGTGTTGCTGTTGCTAGTGTTGCTGTTGCTGTTGCTGTTGCTGGTGTTGCTGTTGCTGTTGCTGTTGCTGATGTTGCTGTTGCTGTTGCTGGTGTTGCTGTTGCTGGTGTTGCTGTTGCTGGTGTTGCTGTTGCTGTTGCTGGTGTTGCTGTTGCTGTTGCTGGTGTTGCTGTTGCTGTTGCTGTTTCTGATGCTGGTGTTGCTGTTTCTGATGCTGGTGTTGCTGTTGCTGTTGCTTTTGCTGGTGTTGCTGTTGCTGTTGCTTTTGCTGGTGTTGCTGTTGCTGTTGCTGGTGTTGCTGTTGCTGTTGCTGTTGCTGTTGCTGCTGTTGCTGTTGCTGGTGTTGCTGTTGCTGTTGCTGTTGCTGTTGCTGTTGCTTTTGCTGGTGTTATTGTTGCTGTTGCTGTTGTTGCTGTTGCTGTTGCTGTTGCTGTTGCTGGTGTTGCTGTTGCTGTTGCTGTTGCTGTTGCTGGTGTTGCTGTTGCTGTTGCTGTTGCTGGTGTTGCTGTTGCTGTTGCTGGTGTTGCTGTTGCTGTTGCTGTTGCTGGTGTTGCTGTTGCTGTTGCTGTTGCTGGTGTTGCTGTTGCTGTTGCTGTTGCTGGTGTTGCTGTTGCTGTTGCTGTTGCTGTTGCTGGTGTTGCTGTTGCTGTTGCTGTTGCTGTTGCTGATGTTGCTGTTGCTGGTGTTGCTGTTGCTGGTGTTGCTGTTGCTGTTGCTGTTGTTGTTGCTGTTGCTGCTGTTGCTGTTGCTGTTGTTGTTGCTGTTGCTGCTGTTGCTGTTGCCGTTGCTGTTGCTGGTGTTGCTGTTGCTGTTGCTGTGGCTGTTGCTGTTGCTGGTGTTGCTGTTGCTGGTGTTGCTGTTGCTGTTGCTGTTGCTGGTGTTGCTGTTGCTGTTGCTGTTGCTGGTGTTGCTGTTGCTGTTGCTGTTGCTGTTGCTGTTGCTGGTGTTGCTGTTGCTGTTGCTGTTGCTGTTTCTGATGTTGGTGTTGCTGTTGCTGTTGCTTTTGCTGGTGTTGCTGTTGCTGTTGCTTTTGCTGGTGTTGCTGTTGCTGTTGCTGGTGTTGCTGTTGCTGCTGCTGTTGCTGGTGTTGCTGTTGCTGTTGCTGTTGCTGTTGCTGTTGCTGTTGCTGGTGTTGCTGTTGCTGGTGTTGCTGTTGCTGGTGCTGCTGTTGCTGGTGTTGCTATTGCTGTTGGTGCTGGTGTTGCTGTTGCTGTTGGTGCTGGTGTTGCTGTTGCTGCTGTTGCTGTTGCTGTTGCTGGTGTTGTTGTTGCTGTTGCTGTTGCTGTTGCTGGTGTTGCTCTTGCTGTTGCTGTTGCTGGTGTTGCTGTTGCTGTTGCTGGTGTTGCTGTTGCTGTTGCTGTTCCTGATGCTGGTGTTGCTGTTTCTGATGCTGGTGTTGCTGTTGCTTTTGCTTTTGCTGGTGTTGCTGTTGCTGTTGCTTTTGCTGGTGTTGCTGTTGCTGTTGCTTTTGCTGGTGTTGCTGTTGCTGTTGCTGGTGTTGCTGTTGCTGTTGCTGGTGTTGCTGTTGCTGTTGCTGTTGCTGTTGCTGTTGCTGTTGCTAGTGTTGCTGTTGCTAGTGTTGCTGTTGCTGTTGCTGTTGCTGGTGTTGCTGTTGCTGTTGCTGTTGCTGATGTTGCTGTTGCTGTTGCTGGTGTTGCTGTTGCTGGTGTTGCTGTTGCTGGTGTTGCTGTTGCTGTTGCTGGT
>OX122890.1:43371511-43384011 GCA_944738655.2 Andrena hattorfiana | reverse complement strand
CTGGTGTTGCTGTTGCTGTTGCTGTTGCTGTTGCTGTGGCTGGTGTTGCTGTTGCTGTTGCTGATGTTGCTGTTGCTGTTGCTGTTGCTGTTGCTGTTGCTGGTGTTGCTGTTGCTGTTGCTGTTGCTGGTGTTGCTGTTGCTGTTGCTGGTGTTGCTGTTGCTGTTGCTGTTGCTGGTGTGGCTGTTGCTGTTGCTGTTGCTGTTGCTGTTGCTGTTGCTGTTGCTGGTGTTGCTGTTGCTGTTGCTGTTGCTGGTGTTGCTGTTGCTGTTGCTGTTGCTGGTGTTGCTGTTGCTGTTGCTGTTGCTGTTGCTGGTGTTGCTGTTGCTGTTGCTGGTGTTGCTGTTGCTGTTGCTGTTGCTGGTGTTGCTGTTGCTGTTGCTGTTGCTGGTGTTGCTGTTGCTGTTGCTGTTGTTGCTGTTGCTGTTGCTGGTGTTGCTGTTGCTGTTGCTGTTGCTGTTGCTGGTGTTGCTGTTGCTGTTGCTGTTGCTGGTGTTGCTGTTGCTGTTGCTGTTGTTGCTGTTGCTGTTGCTGGTGTTGCTGTTGCTTTTGCTGGTGTTGCTGTTGCTGTTGCTTTTGCTGGTGTTGCTGTTGCTGTTGCTGGTGTTGCTGTTGCTGCTGCTGTTGCTGGTGTTGCTGTTGCTGTTGCTGTTGCTGTTGCTGTTGCTGTTGCTGGTGTTGCTGTTGCTGTTGCTGGTGTTGCTGTTGCTGTTGCTGTTGCTGGTGTTGCTGTTGCTGTTGCTGTTGCTGGTGTTGCTGTTGCTGTTGCTGTTGCTGGTGTTGCTGTTGCTGTTGCTGGTGTTGCTGTTGCTGTTGCTGTTGCTGGTGTGGCTGTTGCTGTTGCTGTTGCTGTTGCTGTTGCTGGTGTTGCTGTTGCTGTTGCTGTTGCTGGTGTTGCTGTTGCTGTTGCTGTTGCTGTTGCTGGTGTTGCTGTTGCTGTTGCTGTTGCTGGTGTTGCTGTTGCTGTTGCTGGTGTTGCTGTTGCTGTTGCTGGTGTTGCTGTTGCTGCTGCTGTTGCTGGTGTTGCTGTTGCTGTTGCTGTTGCTGTTGCTGTTGCTGGTGTTGCTGTTGCTGGTGTTGCTGTTGCTGGTGCTGCTGTTGCTGGTGTTGCTATTGCTGTTGGTGCTGGTGTTGCTGTTGCTGCTGTTGCTGTTGCTGTTGCTGGTGTTGTTGTTGCTGTTGCTGTTGCTGTTGCTGTTGCTGGTGTTGCTCTTGCTGTTGCTGTTGCTGGTGTTGCTGTTGCTGTTGCTGGTGTTGCTGTTGCTGTTGCTGTTCCTGATGCTGGTGTTGCTGTTTCTGATGCTGGTGTTGCTGTTGCTGTTGCTTTTGCTGGTGTTGCTGTTGCTGTTGCTTTTGCTGGTGTTGCTGTTGCTGTTGCTTTTGCTGGTGTTGCTGTTGCTGTTGCTGGTGTTGCTGTTGCTGTTGCTGTTGCTGTTGCTGGTGTTGCTGTTGCTGTTGCTGTTGCTGTTGCTGTTGCTGTTGCTAGTGTTGCTGTTGCTAGTGTTGCTGTTGCTGTTGCTGTTGCTGGTGTTGCTGTTGCTGTTGCTGTTGCTGATGTTGCTGTTGCTGTTGCTGGTGTTGCTGTTGCTGTTGCTGGTGTTGCTGTTGCTGTTGCTGGTGTTGCTGTTGCTGTTGCTGTTTCTGATGCTGGTGTTGCTGTTTCTGATGCTGGTGTTGCTGTTGCTGTTGCTTTTGCTGGTGTTGCTGTTGCTGTTGCTTTTGCTGGTGTTGCTGTTGCTGTTGCTGGTGTTGCTGTTGCTGTTGCTGTTGCTGTTGCTGCTGTTGCTGTTGCTGTTGCTGGTGTTGCTGTTGCTGTTGCTGTTGCTGTTGCTGTTGCTTTTGCTGGTGTTGTTGTTGCTGTTGCTGTTGCTGTTGTTGCTGTTGCTGTTGCTGTTGCTGTTGCTGGTGTTGCTGATGCTGTTGCTGTTGCTGATGTTGCTGTTGCTGGTGTTGCTGTTGCTGGTGTCGCTGTTGCTGTTGCTGTTGCTGGTGTTGCTGTTGCTGTTGCTGTTGCTGGTGTTGCTGTTGCTGTTGCTGGTGCTGTTGCTGTTGCTGTTGCTGGTGCTGCTGCTGCTGCTGCTGCTGCTGCTGGTGCTGCTGCTGCTGGTGTTGCTGTTGCTGGTGTTGCTGTTGCTGGTGCTGTTGTTGCTGGTGTTGCTGTTGCTGTTGCTGTTGCTGGTGTTGCTGTTGCTGTTGCTGTGGCTGTTGCTGTTGCTGGTGTTGCTGTTGCTGTTGCTGTTTCTGATGCTGGTGTTGCTGTTTCTGATGTTGGTGTTGCTGTTGCTGTTGCTTTTGCTGGTGTTGCTGTTGCTGTTGCTTTTGCTGGTGTTGCTGTTGCTGTTGCTGGTGTTGCTGTTGCTGCTGCTGTTGCTGTTGCTGTTGCTGCTGTTGCTGTTGCTGGTGTTGCTGTTGCTGTTGCTGTTGCTGTTGCTGTTGCTGTTGCTTTTGCTGGTGTTGTTGTTGCTGTTGCTGTTGTTGCTGTTGCTGTTGCTGTTGCTGTTGCTGGTGTTGCTGTTGCTGTTGCTGTTGCTGATGTTGCTGTTGCTGGTGTTGCTGTTGCTGGTGTCGCTGTTGCTGTTGCTGGTGTTGCTGTTGCTGTTGCTGTTGCTGGTGTTGCTGTTGCTGTTGCTGTTGCTGTTGCTGGTGCTGCTGCTGCTGCTGCTGCTGCTGGTGCTGCTGCTGCTGGTGTTGCTGTTGCTGGTGTTGCTGTTGCTGGTGTTGCTGTTGCTGGTGTTGCTGTTGCTGGTGCTGTTGTTGCTGGTGTTGCTGTTGCTGTTGGTGCTGGTGTTGCTGTTGCTGTTGGTGCTGGTGTTGCTGGTGCTGCTGCTGCTGGTGTTGCTGTTGCTGGTGTTGCTGTTGCTGTTGCTGTTTCTGATGCTGGTGTTGCTGTTTCTGATGCTGGTGTTGCTGTTGCTGTTGCTTTTGCTGGTGTTGCTGTTGCTGTTGCTGGTGTTGCTGTTGCTTTTGCTGTTGCTGTTGCTGCTGTTGCTGGTGTTGCTGTTGCTGTTGCTGGTGTTGCTGTTGCTGTTGCTGTTGCTGTTGCTGTTGCTGTTGCTGTTGCTGTTGCTAGTGTTGCTGTTGCTAGTGTTGCTGTTGCTGTTGCTGTTGCTGGTGTTGCTGTTGCTGTTGCTGTTGCTGATGTTGCTGTTGCTGTTGCTGGTGTTGCTGTTGCTGTTGCTGTTGCTGGTGTTGCTGTTGCTGTTGCTGGTGCTGTTGCTGTTGCTGTTGCTGGTGCTGCTGCTGCTGCTGCTGCTGCTGCTGCTGGTGCTGCTGCTGCTGGTGTTGCTGTTGCTGGTGTTGCTGTTGCTGGTGTTGCTGTTGCTGGTGTTGCTGTTGCTGTTGCTGGTGTTGCTGTTGCTGTTGCTGTTGCTGGTGTTGCTGTTGCTGTTGCTGGTGTTGCTGTTGCTGGTGCTGTTGCTGCTGCTGTTGCTGGTGATGCTGCTGCTGGTGCTGCTGCTGCTGGTGTTGCTGGTGTTGCTGTTGCTGTTGCTGTTGCTGGTGTTGCTGTTGCTGGTGTTGCTGTTGCTGTTGCTGTTGCTGTTGCTGTTGCTGTTGCTGGTGTTGCTGTTGCTGTTGCTGTTGCTGGTGTTGCTATTGCTGTTGCTATGGCTGTTGCTATGGCTGTTGCTGGTGTTGCTGTTGCTGGTGTTGCTGTTACTGGTGTTGATGTTGTTGTTGCTGTTCTTGTTGTTGCTGTTGCTGTTGCTGTTGTTGCTGTTGCTGTTGCTGGTGTTGCTGTTGCTGTTGCTGTGGCTGTTGCTGTTGCTGGTGTTGCTGTTGCTGTTGCTGTTGCTGTTGCTGTTGCTGTTGTTGCTGTTGCTGTTGCTGTTGCTGTTGCTGTTGCTGGTGTCGCTGTTGCTGTTGCTGTTGCTGGTGTTGCTGTTGCTGTTGCTCTTGTTGGTGTTGCTGTTGCTGTTGCTGTTGCTGTTGCTGGTGCTGCTGCTGCTGGTGCTGCTGCTGCTGGTGTTGCTGTTGCTGGTGTTGCTGTTGCTGGTATTGCTGTTGCTGGTGTTGCTGTTGCTGTTGCTGTTGCTGTTGCTGTTGCTGGTGTTGCTGTTGCTGTTGCTGTTGCTGTTGCTGGTGTTGCTGTTGCTGTTGCTGTTGCTGTTGCTGGTGTTGCTGTTGCTGTTGCTGGTGCTGTTGCTGCTGTTGCTGTTGCTGTTGTTGCTGTTGCTGTTGCTGGTGTTGCTGTTGCTGTTGCTGTTGCTGTTGCTGGTGTTGCTGTTGCTGGTGTTGCTGTTGCTGGTGTTGCTGTTGCTGGTGCTGCTGTTGCTGGTGTTGCTGATGCTGTTGGTGCTGGTGTTGCTGTTGCTGTTGGTGCTGGTGTTGCTGTTGCTGTTGCTGTTGCTGTTGCTGTGGCTGGTGTTGCTGTTGCTGTTGCTGATGTTGCTGTTGCTGTTGCTGTTGCTGTTGCTGTTGCTGGTGTTGCTGTTGCTGTTGCTGTTGCTGGTGTTGCTGTTGCTGTTGCTGGTGTTGCTGTTGCTGTTGCTGTTGCTGGTGTGGCTGTTGCTGTTGCTGTTGCTGTTGCTGTTGCTGTTGCTGTTGCTGGTGTTGCTGTTGCTGTTGCTGTTGCTGGTGTTGCTGTTGCTGTTGCTGTTGCTGGTGTTGCTGTTGCTGTTGCTGTTGCTGTTGCTGTTGCTGGTGTTGCTGTTGCTGTTGCTGGTGTTGCTGTTGCTGTTGCTGTTGCTGGTGTTGCTGTTGCTGTTGCTGTTGCTGGTGTTGCTGTTGCTGTTGCTGTTGTTGCTGTTGCTGTTGCTGGTGTTGCTGTTGCTGTTGCTGTTGCTGTTGCTGGTGTTGCTGTTGCTGTTGCTGTTGCTGGTGTTGCTGTTGCTGTTGCTGTTGTTGCTGTTGCTGTTGCTGGTGTTGCTGTTGCTTTTGCTGGTGTTGCTGTTGCTGTTGCTTTTGCTGGTGTTGCTGTTGCTGTTGCTGGTGTTGCTGTTGCTGCTGCTGTTGCTGGTGTTGCTGTTGCTGTTGCTGTTGCTGTTGCTGTTGCTGTTGCTGGTGTTGCTGTTGCTGTTGCTGGTGTTGCTGTTGCTGTTGCTGTTGCTGGTGTTGCTGTTGCTGTTGCTGTTGCTGGTGTTGCTGTTGCTGTTGCTGTTGCTGGTGTTGCTGTTGCTGTTGCTGGTGTTGCTGTTGCTGTTGCTGTTGCTGGTGTGGCTGTTGCTGTTGCTGTTGCTGTTGCTGTTGCTGGTGTTGCTGTTGCTGTTGCTGTTGCTGGTGTTGCTGTTGCTGTTGCTGTTGCTGTTGCTGGTGTTGCTGTTGCTGTTGCTGTTGCTGGTGTTGCTGTTGCTGTTGCTGGTGTTGCTGTTGCTGTTGCTGGTGTTGCTGTTGCTGCTGCTGTTGCTGGTGTTGCTGTTGCTGTTGCTGTTGCTGTTGCTGTTGCTGGTGTTGCTGTTGCTGGTGTTGCTGTTGCTGGTGCTGCTGTTGCTGGTGTTGCTATTGCTGTTGGTGCTGGTGTTGCTGTTGCTGCTGTTGCTGTTGCTGTTGCTGGTGTTGTTGTTGCTGTTGCTGTTGCTGTTGCTGTTGCTGGTGTTGCTCTTGCTGTTGCTGTTGCTGGTGTTGCTGTTGCTGTTGCTGGTGTTGCTGTTGCTGTTGCTGTTCCTGATGCTGGTGTTGCTGTTTCTGATGCTGGTGTTGCTGTTGCTGTTGCTTTTGCTGGTGTTGCTGTTGCTGTTGCTTTTGCTGGTGTTGCTGTTGCTGTTGCTTTTGCTGGTGTTGCTGTTGCTGTTGCTGGTGTTGCTGTTGCTGTTGCTGTTGCTGTTGCTGGTGTTGCTGTTGCTGTTGCTGTTGCTGTTGCTGTTGCTGTTGCTAGTGTTGCTGTTGCTAGTGTTGCTGTTGCTGTTGCTGTTGCTGGTGTTGCTGTTGCTGTTGCTGTTGCTGATGTTGCTGTTGCTGTTGCTGGTGTTGCTGTTGCTGTTGCTGGTGTTGCTGTTGCTGTTGCTGGTGTTGCTGTTGCTGTTGCTGTTTCTGATGCTGGTGTTGCTGTTTCTGATGCTGGTGTTGCTGTTGCTGTTGCTTTTGCTGGTGTTGCTGTTGCTGTTGCTTTTGCTGGTGTTGCTGTTGCTGTTGCTGGTGTTGCTGTTGCTGTTGCTGTTGCTGTTGCTGCTGTTGCTGTTGCTGTTGCTGGTGTTGCTGTTGCTGTTGCTGTTGCTGTTGCTGTTGCTTTTGCTGGTGTTGTTGTTGCTGTTGCTGTTGCTGTTGTTGCTGTTGCTGTTGCTGTTGCTGTTGCTGGTGTTGCTGATGCTGTTGCTGTTGCTGATGTTGCTGTTGCTGGTGTTGCTGTTGCTGGTGTCGCTGTTGCTGTTGCTGTTGCTGGTGTTGCTGTTGCTGTTGCTGTTGCTGGTGTTGCTGTTGCTGTTGCTGGTGCTGTTGCTGTTGCTGTTGCTGGTGCTGCTGCTGCTGCTGCTGCTGCTGCTGGTGCTGCTGCTGCTGGTGTTGCTGTTGCTGGTGTTGCTGTTGCTGGTGCTGTTGTTGCTGGTGTTGCTGTTGCTGTTGCTGTTGCTGGTGTTGCTGTTGCTGTTGCTGTGGCTGTTGCTGTTGCTGGTGTTGCTGTTGCTGTTGCTGTTTCTGATGCTGGTGTTGCTGTTTCTGATGTTGGTGTTGCTGTTGCTGTTGCTTTTGCTGGTGTTGCTGTTGCTGTTGCTTTTGCTGGTGTTGCTGTTGCTGTTGCTGGTGTTGCTGTTGCTGCTGCTGTTGCTGGTGTTGCTGTTGCTGTTGCTGTTGCTGTTGCTGTTGCTGTTGCTGGTGTTGCTGTTGCTGTTGCTGTTGCTGGGGTTGCTGTTGCTGTTGCTGTTGCTGGTGTTGCTGTTGCTGTTGCTGTTGCTGGTGTTGCTGTTGCTGTTGCTGGTGTTGCTGTTGCTGTTGCTGTTGCTGGTGTGGCTGTTGCTGTTGCTGTTGCTGTTGCTGTTGCTGGTGTTGCTGTTGCTGTTGCTGTTGCTGTTGCTGGTGTTGCTGTTGCTGTTGTTGTTGCTGTTGTTGCTGTTGCTGTTGCTGGTGTTGCTGTTGCTGTTGCTGTTGCTGGTGTTGCTGTTGCTGTTGCTGTTGCTGGTGTTGCTGTTGCTGTTGCTGTTGCTGGTGTTGCTGTTGCTGTTGCTGGTGTTGCTGTTGCTGTTGCTGTTGCTGTTGCTGGTGTTGCTGTTGCTGTTGCTGTTGCTGTTGCTGTTGCTGTTGCTGTTGCTAGTGTTGCTGTTGCTAGTGTTGCTGTTGCTGTTGCTGTTGCTGGTGTTGCTGTTGCTGTTGCTGTTGCTTTTGCTGCTGTTGCTGTTGCTGTTGCTTTTGCTGGTGTTGCTGTGGCTGTTGCTTTTGCTGGTGTTGCTGTTGCTGTTGCTTTGCTGGTGTTGCTGTTGCTGTTGCTTTTGCTGGTGTTGCTGTTGCTGTTGCTGGTGTTGCTGTTGCTGTTGCTGGTGTTGCTGTTGCTGTTGCTGTTGCTGTTGCTGTTGCTGTTGCTGTTGCTGTTGCTAGTGTTGCTGTTGCTAGTGTTGCTGTTGCTGTTGCTGTTGCTGGTGTTGCTGTTGCTGTTGCTGGTGTTGCTGTTGCTGGTGTTGCTGTTGCTGGTGTTGCTGTTGCTGTTGCTGGTGTTGCTGTTGCTGTTGCTGGTGTTGCTGTTGCTGTTGCTGTTTCTGATGCTGGTGTTGCTGTTTCTGATGCTGGTGTTGCTGTTGCTGTTGCTTTTGCTGGTGTTGCTGTTGCTGTTGCTTTTGCTGGTGTTGCTGTTGCTGTTGCTGGTGTTGCTGTTGCTGTTGCTGTTGCTGTTGCTGCTGTTGCTGTTGCTGTTGCTGGTGTTGCTGTTGCTGTTGCTGTTGCTGTTGCTGTTGCTTTTGCTGGTGTTGTTGTTGCTGTTGCTGTTGTTGCTGTTGCTGTTGCTGTTGCTGTTGCTGGTGTTGCTGTTGCTGTTGCTGTTGCTGATGTTGCTGTTGCTGGTGTTGCTGTTGCTGGTGTCGCTGTTGCTGTTGCTGTTGCTGGTGTTGCTGTTGCTGTTGCTGTTGCTGGTGTTGCTGTTGCTGTTGCTGTTGCTGTTGCTGTTGCTGGTGCTGCTGCTGCTGCTGCTGCTGCTGCTGGTGCTGCTGCTGCTGGTGTTGCTGTTGCTGGTGTTGCTGTTGCTGGTGTTGCTGTTGCTGGTGTTGCTGTTGCTGGTGCTGTTGTTGCTGGTGTTGCTGTTGCTGTTGGTGCTGGTGTTGCTGTTGCTGTTGGTGCTGGTGTTGCTGGTGCTGCTGCTGCTGGTGTTGCTGTTGCTGGTGTTGCTGTTGCTGGTGTTGCTGTTGCTGTTGGTGCTGGTGCTGCTGCTGCTGCTGCTGCGGCTGGTGCTGCTGCTGCTGGTGTTGCTGTTGCTGGTGTTGCTGTTGCTGGTGTCGCTGTTGCTGTTGCTGTTGCTGGTGTTGCTGTTGCTGTTGCTGTTGCTGGTGTTGCTGTTGCTGTTGCTGGTGCTGTTGCTGTTGCTGTTGCTGGTGCTGCTGCTGCTGCTGCTGCTGCTGCTGGTGCTGCTGCTGCTGGTGTTGCTGTTGCTGGTGTTGCTGTTGCTGGTGTTGCTGTTGCTGGTGTTGCTGTTGCTGTTGCTGGTGTTGATGTTGCTGTTGCTGTTGCTGGTGTTGCTGTTGCTGTTGCTGTTGCTGGTGTTGCTGTTGCTGGTGCTGTTGCTGCTGCTGTTGCTGGTGATGCTGCTGCTGGTGCTGCTGCTGCTGGTGTTGCTGGTGTTGCTATTGCTGTTGCTATGGCTGTTGCTGGTGTTGCTGTTGCTGGTGTTGCTGTTACTGGTGTTGATGTTGTTGTTGCTGTTCTTGTTGTTGCTGTTGCTGTTGCTGTTGTTGCTGTTGCTGTTGCTGGTGTTGCTGTTGCTGTTGCTGTGGCTGTTGCTGTTGCTGGTGTTGCTGTTGCTGTTGCTGTTGCTGTTGCTGTTGCTGGTGTTGCTGTTGCTGTTGCTGTTGCTGTTGCTGTTGCTGGTGTCGCTGTTGCTGTTCCTGTTGTTGGTGTTGCTGTTGCTGTTGCTCTTGTTGGTGTTGCTGTTGCTGTTGCTGGTGCTGTTGCTGTTGCTGTTGCTGGTGCTGCTGCTGCAGGTGCTGCTGCTGCTGGTGTTGCTGTTGCTGGTGTTGCTGTTGCTGGTGTTGCTGTTGCTGGTGTTGCTGTTGCTGTTGCTGTTGCTGTTGCTGGTGTTGCTGTTGCTGTTGCTGGTGCTGTTGCTGCTGTTGCTGTTGCTGTTGTTGCTGTTGCTGTTGCTGGTGTTGCTGTTGCTGTTGCTGTTGCTGTTGCTGGTGTTGCTGTTGCTGGTGTTGCTGTTGCTGGTGTTGCTGTTGCTGGTGCTGCTGTTGCTGGTGTTGCTGATGCTGTTGGTGCTGGTGTTGCTGTTGCTGTTGGTGCTGGTGTTGCTGTTGCTGTTGCTGTTGCTGTTGCTGTTGCTGGTGTTGCTGTTGCTGTTGCTGGTGTTGCTGTTGCTGTTGCTGTTGCTGTTGCTGTTGCTGTTGCTGGTGTTGTTGTTGCTGTTGCTGTTGCTGTTGCTGGTGTTGCTGTTGCTGTTGCTGTTGCTGGTGTTGCTGGTGTTGCTGTTGCTGGTGTTGCTGTTGCTGGTGCTGCTGTTGCTGGTGTTGCTGTTGCTGTTGGTGCTGGTGTTGCTGTTGCTGTTGCTGTTGCTGGTGTTGCTGTTGCTGTTGCTTTTGCTGGTGTTGCTGTGGCTGTTGCTTTTGCTGGTGTTGCTGTTGCTGTTGCTTTTGCTGGTGTTGCTGTTGCTGTTGCTGTTGCTGTTGCTGTTGCTTTTGCTGGTGTTGTTGTTGCTGTTGCTGTTGTTGCTGTTGCTGTTGCTGTTGCTGTTGCTGTTGTTGCTGTTGCTGGTGTTGCTGTTGCTGTTGCTGTTGCTGGTGTTGCTGTTGCTGTTGCTGTTGCTGGTGTTGCTGTTGCTGGTGTTGCTGTTGCTGTTGCTGTTGCTGTTGTTGCTGTTGCTAGTGTTGCTGTTGCTGTTGCTGTTGCTGGTGTTGCTGTTGCTGTTGCTGTTGCTGGTGTTGCTGTTGCTGTTGCTGTTGCTGTTGCTGGTGTTGCTATTGCTGGTGTTGCTGTTGCTGGTGTTGCTGTTGCTGGTGTTGCTGTTGCTGTTGCTTTTGCTGGTGTTGCTGTTGCTGTTGCTTTTGCTGGTGTTGCTGTTGCTGTTGCTGGTGTTGCTGTTGCTGTTGCTGTTGCTGGTGTTGCTGTTGCCGTTGCTGTTGCTGTTGCTGTTGCTGTTGCTAGTGTTGCTGTTGCTAGTGTTGCTGTTGCTGTTGCTGTTGCTGGTGTTGCTGTTGCTGTTGCTGTTGCTTTTGCTGCTGTTGCTGTTGCTTTTGCTGGCGTTGCTGTTGCTGTTGCTTTTGCTGGTGTTGCTGTTGCTGTTGCTTTTGCTGGTGTTGCTGTTGCTGTTGATTTTGCTGGTGTGGCTGTTGCTGTTGCTGTTGTTGTTGCTGGTGTTGCTGTTGCCGTTGCTGTTGCTGGTGTTGCTGTTGCTGTTGCTGGTGTTGCTGTTGCTGTTGCTGTTGCTGTTGCTGTTGCTGTTGCTGTTGCTGTTGCTGTTGCTGTTGCTGGTGTTGCTGTTGCTGTTGCTGTGGCTGTTGCTGTTGCTGGTGTTGCTGTTGCTGTTGCTGTTTCTGATGCTGGTGTTGCTGTTTCTGATGTTGGTGTTGCTGTTGCTGTTGCTTTTGCTGGTGTTGCTGTTGCTGTTGCTTTTGCTGGTGTTGCTGTTGCTGTTGCTGGTGTTGCTGTTGCTGCTGCTGTTGCTGGTGTTGCTGTTGCTGTTGCTGTTGCTGTTGCTGTTGCTGTTGCTGGTGTTGCTGTTGCTGGTGTTGCTGTTGCTGGTGCTGCTGTTGCTGGTGTTGCTATTGCTGTTGGTGCTGGTGTTGCTGTTGCTGTTGGTGCTGGTGTTGCTGTTGCTGCTGTTGCTGTTGCTGTTGCTGGTGTTGTTGTTGCTGTTGCTGTTGCTGTTGCTGTTGCTGGTGTTGCTCTTGCTGTTGCTGTTGCTGGTGTTGCTGTTGCTGTTGCTGGTGTTGCTGTTGCTGTTGCTGTTCCTGATGCTGGTGTTGCTGTTTCTGATGCTGGTGTTGCTGTTGCTGTTGCTTTTGCTGGTGTTGCTGTTGCTGTTGCTTTTGCTGGTGTTGCTGTTGCTGTTGCTGGTGTTGCTGTTGCTGTTGCTGTTGCTGTTGCTGGTGTTGCTGTTGCTGTTGCTGTTGCTTTTGCTGGTGTTGCTGTTGCTGTTGCTGGTGTTGCTGTTGCTGTTGCTGTTGCTGTTGCTGGTGTTGCTGTTGCTGTTGCTGTTGCTGTTGCTGTTGCTGTTGCTAGTGTTGCTGTTGCTAGTGTTGCTGTTGCTGTTGCTGTTGCTGGTGTTGCTGTTGCTGTTGCTGTTGCTGTTGCTGATGTTGCTGTTGCTGTTGCTGGTGTTGCTGTTGCTGGTGTTGCTGTTGCTGTTGCTGGTGTTGCTGTTGCTGTTGCTGGTGTTGCTGTTGCTGTTGCTGTTTCTGATGCTGGTGTTGCTGTTTCTGATGCTGGTGTTGCTGTTGCTGTTGCTTTTGCTGGTGTTGCTGTTGCTGTTGCTTTTGCTGGTGTTGCTGTTGCTGTTGCTGGTGTTGCTGTTGCTGTTGCTGTTGCTGTTGCTGATGTTGCTGTTGCTGTTGCTGGTGTTGCTGTTGCTGTTGCTGTTGCTGTTGCTGTTGCTTTTGCTGGTGTTGTTGTTGCTGTTGCTGTTGCTGTTGCTGTTGTTGCTGTTGCTGTTGCTGTTGCTGTTGCTGGTGTTGCTGTTGCTGTTGCTGATGTTGCTGTTGCTGGTGTTGCTGTTGCTGGTGTCGCTGTTGCTGTTGCTGTTGCTGGTGTTGCTGTTGCTGTTGCTGTTGCTGGTGTTGCTGTTGCTGTTGCTGGTGCTGTTGCTGTTGCTGTTGCTGGTGTGGCTGCTGCTGCTGCTGCTGCTGCTGGTGCTGCTGCTGCTGGTGTTGCTGTTGCTGGTGTTGCTGTTGCTGGTGTTGCTGTTGCTGGTGTTGCTGTTGCTGGTGCTGTTGTTGCTGTTGTTGCTGTTGCTGTTGCTGTTGCTGGTGTTGCTGTTGCTGTTGCTGTGGCTGTAGCTGTTGCTGGTGTTGCTGTTGCTGTTTCTGATGCTGGTGTTGCTGTTTCTGATGTTGGTGTTGCTGTTGCTGTTGCTTTTGCTGGTGTTGCTGTTGCTGTTGCTTTTGCTGGTGTTGCTGTTGCTGTTGCTGGTGTTGCTGTTGCTGGTGTTGCTGTTGCTGTTGCTGGTGTTGCTGTTGCTGTTGCTGGTGTTGCTGTTGCTGTTGCTGTTTCTGATGCTGGTGTTGCTGTTTCTGATGCTGGTGTTGCTGTTGCTGTTGCTTTTGCTGGTGTTGCTGTTGCTGTTGCTGTTGCTGGTGTTGCTGTTGCTGTTGCTGTTGCTGGTGTTGCTGTTGCTGTTGCTGGTGTTGCTGTTGCTGTTGCTGTTGCTGGTGTGGCTGTTGCTGTTGCTGTTGCTGTTGCTGTTGCTGGTGTTGCTGTTGCTGTTGCTGTTGCTGGTG
>OX122890.1:43364011-43366511 GCA_944738655.2 Andrena hattorfiana | reverse complement strand
GCTGTTGCTGGTGTTGCTGTTGCTGTTGCTGTTGCTGTTGCTGATGTTGCTGTTGCTGTTGCTGGTGTTGCTGTTGCTGGTGTTGCTGTTGCTGTTGCTGGTGTTGCTGTTGCTGTTGCTGGTGTTGCTGTTGCTGTTGCTGTTTCTGATGCTGGTGTTGCTGTTTCTGATGCTGGTGTTGCTGTTGCTGTTGCTTTTGCTGGTGTTGCTGTTGCTGTTGCTTTTGCTGGTGTTGCTGTTGCTGTTGCTGGTGTTGCTGTTGCTGTTGCTGTTGCTTTTGCTGGTGTTGCTGTTGCTGTTGCTGGTGTTGCTGTTGCTGTTGCTGTTGCTGTTGCTGGTGTTGCTGTTGCTGTTGCTGTTGCTGTTGCTGTTGCTGTTGCTAGTGTTGCTGTTGCTAGTGTTGCTGTTGCTGTTGCTGTTGCTGGTGTTGCTGTTGCTGTTGCTGTTGCTGTTGCTGATGTTGCTGTTGCTGTTGCTGGTGTTGCTGTTGCTGGTGTTGCTGTTGCTGTTGCTGGTGTTGCTGTTGCTGTTGCTGGTGTTGCTGTTGCTGTTGCTGTTTCTGATGCTGGTGTTGCTGTTTCTGATGCTGGTGTTGCTGTTGCTGTTGCTTTTGCTGGTGTTGCTGTTGCTGTTGCTTTTGCTGGTGTTGCTGTTGCTGTTGCTGGTGTTGCTGTTGCTGTTGCTGTTGCTGTTGCTGATGTTGCTGTTGCTGTTGCTGGTGTTGCTGTTGCTGTTGCTGTTGCTGTTGCTGTTGCTTTTGCTGGTGTTGTTGTTGCTGTTGCTGTTGCTGTTGCTGTTGTTGCTGTTGCTGTTGCTGTTGCTGTTGCTGGTGTTGCTGTTGCTGTTGCTGATGTTGCTGTTGCTGGTGTTGCTGTTGCTGGTGTCGCTGTTGCTGTTGCTGTTGCTGGTGTTGCTGTTGCTGTTGCTGTTGCTGGTGTTGCTGTTGCTGTTGCTGGTGCTGTTGCTGTTGCTGTTGCTGGTGTGGCTGCTGCTGCTGCTGCTGCTGCTGGTGCTGCTGCTGCTGGTGTTGCTGTTGCTGGTGTTGCTGTTGCTGGTGTTGCTGTTGCTGGTGTTGCTGTTGCTGGTGCTGTTGTTGCTGTTGTTGCTGTTGCTGTTGCTGTTGCTGGTGTTGCTGTTGCTGTTGCTGTGGCTGTAGCTGTTGCTGGTGTTGCTGTTGCTGTTTCTGATGCTGGTGTTGCTGTTTCTGATGTTGGTGTTGCTGTTGCTGTTGCTTTTGCTGGTGTTGCTGTTGCTGTTGCTTTTGCTGGTGTTGCTGTTGCTGTTGCTGGTGTTGCTGTTGCTGGTGTTGCTGTTGCTGTTGCTGGTGTTGCTGTTGCTGTTGCTGGTGTTGCTGTTGCTGTTGCTGTTTCTGATGCTGGTGTTGCTGTTTCTGATGCTGGTGTTGCTGTTGCTGTTGCTTTTGCTGGTGTTGCTGTTGCTGTTGCTGTTGCTGGTGTTGCTGTTGCTGTTGCTGTTGCTGGTGTTGCTGTTGCTGTTGCTGGTGTTGCTGTTGCTGTTGCTGTTGCTGGTGTGGCTGTTGCTGTTGCTGTTGCTGTTGCTGTTGCTGGTGTTGCTGTTGCTGTTGCTGTTGCTGGTGTTGCTGTTGCTGTTGCTGTTGCTGTTGCTGGTGTTGCTGTTGCTGTTGCTGTTGCTGGTGTTGCTGTTGCTGTTGCTGGTGTTGCTGTTGCTGTTGCTGTTGCTGGTGTTGCTGTTGCTGTTGCTGTTGCTGGTGTTGCTGTTGCTGTTGCTGTTGTTGCTGTTGCTGTTGCTGGTGTTGCTGTTGCTGTTGCTGTTGCTGTTGCTGTTGCTGGTGTTGCTGTTGCTGTTGCTGTTGCTGTTGCTGTTGCTGTTGCTGTTGCTAGTGTTGCTGTTGCTAGTGTTGCTGTTGCTGTTGCTGTTGCTGGTGTTGCTGTTGCTGTTGCTGTTGCTTTTGCTGCTGTTGCTGTTGCTGTTGCTTTTGCTGGTGTTGCTGTGGCTGTTGCTTTTGCTGGTGTTGCTGTTGCTGTTGCTTCTGCTGGTGTTGCTGTTGCTGTTGCTTTTGCTGGTGTTGCTGTTGCTGTTGCTGGTGTTGCTGTTGCTGTTGCTGGTGTTGCTGTTGCTGTTGCTGTTGCTGTTGCTGTTGCTAGTGTTGCTGTTGCTAGTGTTGCTGTTGCTGTTGCTGTTGCTGGTGTTGCTGTTGCTGTTGCTGGTGTTGCTGTTGCTGGTGTTGCTGTTGCTGGTGTTGCTGTTGCTGTTGCTGGTGTTGCTGTTGCTGTTGCTGGTGTTGCTGTTGCTGTTGCTGTTTCTGGTGTTGCTGTTGCTGGTGTTGCTGTTGCTGTTGCTGGTGTTGCTGTTGCTGTTGCTGGTGTTGCTGTTGCTGTTGCTGTTTCTGATGTTGTTGTTGCTGTTTCTGATGCTGGTGTTGCTGTTGCTGTTGCTTTTGCTGGTGTTGCTGTTGCTGTTGCTTTTGCTGGTGTTGCTGTTGCTGTTGCTGGTGTTGCTGTTGCTGTTGCTGTTGCTG
>OX122890.1:43326511-43329011 GCA_944738655.2 Andrena hattorfiana | reverse complement strand
GTTGCTGTTGCTGGTGTTGCTGTTGCTGTTGCTGTTGCTGTTGCTGGTGTTGCTGTTGCTGTTGCTGTTGCTGTTGCTGTTGCTGTTGCTGTTGCTAGTGTTGCTGTTGCTAGTGTTGCTGTTGCTGTTGCTGTTGCTGGTGTTGCTGTTGCTGTTGCTGTTGCTTTTGCTGGTGTTGCTGTTGCTGTTGCTTTTGCTGGTGTTGCTGTTGCTGTTGCTGGTGTTGCTGTTGCTGTTGCTGGTGTTGCTGTTGCTGTTGCTGTTGCTGTTGCTGTTGCTAGTGTTGCTGTTGCTAGTGTTGCTGTTGCTGTTGCTGTTGCTGGTGTTGCTGTTGCTGTTGCTGGTGTTGCTGTTGCTGGTGTTGCTGTTGCTGGTGTTGCTGTTGCTGTTGCTGGTGTTGCTGTTGCTGTTGCTGGTGTTGCTGTTGCTGTTGCTGTTTCTGGTGTTGCTGTTGCTGTTGCTGTTTCTGATGCTGGTGTTGCTGTTTCTGATGTTGGTGTTGCTGTTGCTGTTGCTGTTGCTGGTGTTGCTGTTGCTGTTGCTGGTGTTGCTGTTGCTGTTGCTGTTTCTGATGTTGTTGTTGCTGTTTCTGATGCTGGTGTTGCTGTTGCTGTTGCTTTTGCTGGTGTTGCTGTTGCTGTTGCTTTTGCTGGTGTTGCTGTTGCTGTTGCTGTTGCTGGTGTTGCTGTTGCTGTTGCTGTTGCTGGTGTTGCTGTTGCTAGTGTTGCTGTTGCTGTTGCTGTTGCTGGTGTTGCTGTTGCTGTTGCTGTTGCTGGTGTTGCTGTTGCTGTTGCTGTTGCTGTTGCTGGTGTTGCTATTGCTGGTGTTGCTGTTGCTGGTGTTGCTGTTGCTGGTGTTGCTGTTGCTGTTGCTTTTGCTGGTGTTGCTGTTGCTGTTGCTTTTGCTGGTGTGGCTGTTACTGTTGCTGTTGCTGTTGCTGGTGTTGCTGTTGCTGTTGCTGGTGTTGCTGTTGCTGTTGCTGTTGCTGGTGTTGCTGTTGCTGTTGCTGTTGCTGGTGTTGCTGTTGCTGTTGCTGTTGCTGGTGTTGCTGTTGCTGGTGTTGCTGTTGCTGTTGCTGTTGCTGTTGTTGCTGTTGCTAGTGTTGCTGTTGCTGTTGCTGTTGCTGGTGTTGCTGTTGCTGTTGCTGTTGCTGGTGTTGCTGTTGCTGTTGCTGTTGCTGTTGCTGGTGTTGCTATTGCTGGTGTTGCTGTTGCTGGTGTTGCTGTTGCTGGTGTTGCTGTTGCTGTTGCTTTTGCTGGTGTTGCTGTTGCTGTTGCTTTTGCTGGTGTTGCTGTTGCTGTTGATTTTGCTGGTGTGGCTGTTGCTGTTGCTGTTGTTGTTGCTGGTGTTGCTGTTGCCGTTGCTGTTGCTGGTGTTGCTGTTGCTGTTGCTGGTGTTGCTGTTGCTGTTGCTGTTGCTGTTGCTGTTGCTGTTGCTGTTGCTGTTGCTGGTGTTGCTGTTGCTGTTGCTGTGGCTGTTGCTGTAGCTGGTGTTGCTGTTGCTGTTGCTGTTTCTGATGCTGGTGTTGCTGTTTCTGATGCTGGTGTTGCTGTTTCTGATGTTGGTGTTGCTGTTGCTGTTGCTTTTGCTGGTGTTGCTGTTGCTGTTGCTTTTGCTGGTGTTGCTGTTGCTGTTGCTGGTGTTGCTGTTGCTGCTGCTGTTGCTGGTGTTGCTGTTGCTGTTGCTGTTGCTGTTGCTGTTGCTGTTGCTGGTGTTGCTGTTGCTGGTGTTGCTGTTGCTGGTGCTGCTGTTGCTGGTGTTGCTATTGCTGTTGGTGCTGGTGTTGCTGTTGCTGTTGGTGCTGGTGTTGCTGTTGCTGCTGTTGCTGTTGCTGTTGCTGGTGTTGTTGTTGCTGTTGCTGTTGCTGTTGCTGTTGCTGTTGCTGTTGCTGGTGTTGCTCTTGCTGTTGCTGTTGCTGGTGTTGCTGTTGCTGTTGCTGGTGTTCCTGTTGCTGTTGCTGTTCCTGATGCTGGTGTTGCTGTTTCTGATGCTGGTGTTGCTGTTGCTGTTGCTTTTGCTGGTGTTGCTGTTGCTGTTGCTTTTGCTGGTGTTGCTGTTGCTGTTGCTTTTGCTGGTGTTGCTGTTGCTGTTGCTGGTGTTGCTGTTGCTGTTGCTGTTGCTGGTGTTGCTGTTGCTGTTGCTGTTGCTGTTGCTGTTGCTGTTGCTAGTGTTGCTGTTGCTAGTGTTGCTGTTGCTGTTGCTGTTGCTGTTGCTGGTGTTGCTGTTGCTGTTGCTGTTGCTGATGTTGCTGTTGCTGTTGCTGGTGTTGCTGTTGCTGTTGCTGGTGTTGCTGTTGCTGTTGCTGGTGTTGCTGTTGCTGTTGCTGTTTCTGATGCTGGTGTTGCTGTTTCTGATGCTGGTGTTGCTGTTGCTGTTGCTTTTGCTGGTGTTGCTGTTGCTGTTGCTTTTGCTGGTGTTGCTGTTGCTGTTGCTGGTGTTGCTGTTGCTGCTGCTGCTGCTGCTGCTGCTGCTGGTGCTGCTGCTGCTGGTGTTGCTGTTG
>OX122890.1:43311511-43314011 GCA_944738655.2 Andrena hattorfiana | reverse complement strand
GTGTTGCTGTTGCTGTTGCTGTTGCTTTTGCTGCTGTTGCTGTTGCTGTTGCTTTTGCTGGTGTTGCTGTGGCTGTTGCTTTTGCTGGTGTTGCTGTTGCTGTTGCTGGTGTTGCTGTTGCTGTTGCTGGTGTTGCTGTTGCTGGTGTTGCTGTTGCTGGTGTTGCTGTTGCTGTTGCTGGTGTTGCTGTTGCTGTTGCTGGTGTTGCTGTTGCTGTTGCTGTTTCTGATGCTGGTGTTGCTGTTTCTGATGCTGGTGTTGCTGTTGCTGTTGCTTTTGCTGGTGTTGCTGTTGCTGTTGCTTTTGCTGGTGTTGCTGTTGCTGTTGCTGGTGTTGCTGTTGCTGTTGCTGTTGCTGTTGCTGCTGTTGCTGTTGCTGTTGCTGGTGTTGCTGTTGCTGTTGCTGTTGCTGTTGCTGTTGCTGTTGCTGTTGCTTTTGCTGGTGTTGTTGTTGCTGTTGCTGTTGTTGCTGTTGCTGTTGCTGTTGCTGTTGCTGGTGTTGCTGTTGCTGTTGCTGTTGCTGATGTTGCTGTTGCTGGTGTTGCTGTTGCTGGTGTCGCTGTTGCTGTTGCTGTTGCTGGTGTTGCTGTTGCTGTTGCTGTTGCTGTTGCTGGTGTTGCTGTTGCTGTTGCTGTTGCTGTTGCTGTTGCTGGTGCTGCTGCTGCTGCTGCTGCTGCTGCTGGTGCTGCTGCTGCTGGTGTTGCTGTTGCTGGTGTTGCTGTTGCTGGTGTTGCTGTTGCTGGTGTTGCTGTTGCTGGTGCTGTTGTTGCTGGTGTTGCTGTTGCTGTTGGTGCTGGTGTTGCTGTTGCTGTTGGTGCTGGTGTTGCTGGTGCTGCTGCTGCTGGTGTTGCTGTTGCTGGTGTTGCTGTTGCTGGTGTTGCTGTTGCTGTTGGTGCTGGTGCTGCTGCTGCTGCTGCTGCTGCTGGTGCTGCTGCTGCTGGTGTTGCTGTTGCTGGTGTTGCTGTTGCTGGTGTCGCTGTTGCTGTTGCTGTTGCTGGTGTTGCTGTTGCTGTTGCTGTTGCTGGTGTTGCTGTTGCTGTTGCTGGTGCTGTTGCTGTTGCTGGTGCTGCTGCTGCTGCTGCTGCTGCTGCTGGTGCTGCTGCTGCTGGTGTTGCTGTTGCTGTTGCTGTTGCTGTTGCTGTTGTTGCTGTTGCTGTTGCTGGTGTTGCTGTTGCCGTTGCTGTTGCTGTTGCTGTTGCTGTTGCTGGTGTTGTTGTTGCTGTTGCTGTTGCTGTTGCTGGTGTTGCTGTTGCTGTTGCTGTTGCTGGTGTTGCTGTTGCTGGTGTTGCTGTTGCTGGTGTTGATGTTGTTGTTGCTGTTCTTGTTGTTGCTGTTGCTGTTGCTGTTGTTCCTGTTGCTGTTGCTGGTGTTGCTGTTGCTGTTGCTGTGGCTGTTGCTGTTGCTGGTGTTGCTGTTGCTGTTGCTGTTGCTGTTGCTGTTGCTGGTGTTGCTGTTGCTGTTGCTGTTGCTGTTGCTGTTGCTGGTGTCGCTGTTGCTGTTCCTGTTGCTGGTGTTGCTGTTGCTGTTGCTCTTGTTGGTGTTGCTGTTGCTTTTGCTGGTGCTGTTGCTGTTGCTGTTGCTGGTGCTGCTGCTGCAGGTGCTGCTGCTGCTGGTGTTGCTGTTGCTGGTGTTGCTGTTGCTGGTGTTGCTGTTGCTGGTGTTGCTGTTGCTGTTGCTGTTGCTGTTGCTGTTGCTGGTGTTGCTGTTGCTGTTGCTGTTGCTGTTGCTGGTGTTGCTGTTGCTGTTGCTGTTGCTGTTGCTGGTGTTGCTGTTGCTGTTGCTGGTGCTGTTGCTGCTGTTGCTGTTGCTGTTGTTGCTGTTGCTGTTGCTGGTGTTGCTGTTGCTGTTGCTGTTGCTGTTGCTGGTGTTGCTGTTGCTGGTGTTGCTGTTGCTGGTGTTGCTGTTGCTGGTGCTGCTGTTGCTGGTGTTGCTGATGCTGTTGGTGCTGGTGTTGCTGTTGCTGTTGGTGCTGGTGTTGCTGTTGCTGTTGCTGTTGCTGTTGCTGTTGCTGTTGTTGCTGTTGCTGTTGCTGGTGTTGCTGTTGCTGTTGCTGTTGCTGTTGCTGTTGCTGTTGCTGGTGTTGTTGTTGCTGTTGCTGTTGCTGTTGCTGGTGTTGCTGTTGCTGTTGCTGTTGCTGGTGTTGCTGTTGCTGGTGTTGCTGTTGCTGGTGTTGCTGTTGCTGGTGCTGCTGTTGCTGGTGTTGCTGTTGCTGTTGGTGCTGGTGTTGCTGTTGCTGTTGCTGTTGCTGGTGTTGCTGTTGCTGTTGCTTTTGCTGGTGTTGCTGTGGCTGTTGCTTTTGCTGGTGTTGCTGTTGCTGTTGCTTTTGCTGGTGTTGCTGTTGCTGTTGCTGTTGCTGTTGCTGTTGCTTTTGCTGGTGTTGTTGTTGCTGTTGCTGTTGTTGCTGTTGCTGTTGCTGTTGCTGTTGCTGGTGTTGCTGTTGCTGGTGTTGCTGTTGCTGTTGCTGTTGCTGGTGTTGCTGTTGCTGTTGCTGTTGCTGGTGT
>OX122890.1:43304011-43306511 GCA_944738655.2 Andrena hattorfiana | reverse complement strand
CTGTTGCTGTTGCTGGTGTTGCTGTTGCTGTTGCTGTTGCTGGTGTTGCTGTTGCTGTTGCTGTGGCTGTTGCTGTTGCTGGTGTTGCTGTTGCTGTTGCTGTTGCTGTTGCTGTTGCTGGTGTTGCTGTTGCTGTTGCTGTTGCTGTTGCTGTTGCTGGTGTCGCTGTTGCTGTTCCTGTTGCTGGTGTTGCTGTTGCTGTTGCTCTTGTTGGTGTTGCTGTTGCTTTTGCTGGTGCTGTTGCTGTTGCTGTTGCTGGTGCTGCTGCTGCAGGTGCTGCTGCTGCTGGTGTTGCTGTTGCTGGTGTTGCTGTTGCTGGTGTTGCTGTTGCTGGTGTTGCTGTTGCTGTTGCTGTTGCTGTTGCTGTTGCTGTTGCTGGTGTTGCTGTTGCTGTTGCTGTTGCTGTTGCTGGTGTTGCTGTTGCTGTTGCTGTTGCTGTTGCTGGTGTTGCTGTTGCTGTTGCTGGTGCTGTTGCTGCTGTTGCTGTTGCTGTTGTTGCTGTTGCTGTTGCTGGTGTTGCTGTTGCTGTTGCTGTTGCTGTTGCTGGTGTTGCTGTTGCTGGTGTTGCTGTTGCTGGTGTTGCTGTTGCTGGTGCTGCTGTTGCTGGTGTTGCTGATGCTGTTGGTGCTGGTGTTGCTGTTGCTGTTGGTGCTGGTGTTGCTGTTGCTGTTGCTGTTGCTGTTGCTGTTGCTGTTGTTGCTGTTGCTGTTGCTGGTGTTGCTGTTGCTGTTGCTGTTGCTGTTGCTGTTGCTGGTGTTGTTGTTGCTGTTGCTGTTGCTGTTGCTGGTGTTGCTGTTGCTGTTGCTGTTGCTGGTGTTGCTGTTGCTGGTGTTGCTGTTGCTGGTGTTGCTGTTGCTGGTGCTGCTGTTGCTGGTGTTGCTGTTGCTGTTGGTGCTGGTGTTGCTGTTGCTGTTGCTGTTGCTGGTGTTGCTGTTGCTGTTGCTTTTGCTGGTGTTGCTGTGGCTGTTGCTTTTGCTGGTGTTGCTGTTGCTGTTGCTTTTGCTGGTGTTGCTGTTGCTGTTGCTGTTGCTGTTGCTGTTGCTTTTGCTGGTGTTGTTGTTGCTGTTGCTGTTGTTGCTGTTGCTGTTGCTGTTGCTGTTGCTGGTGTTGCTGTTGCTGGTGTTGCTGTTGCTGTTGCTGTTGCTGGTGTTGCTGTTGCTGTTGCTGTTGCTGGTGTTGCTGTTGCTGGTGTTGCTGTTGCTGTTGCTGTTGCTGTTGTTGCTGTTGCTAGTGTTGCTGTTGCTGTTGCTGTTGCTGGTGTTGCTGTTGCTGTTGCTGTTGCTGGTGTTGCTGTTGCTGTTGCTGTTGCTGTTGCTGGTGTTGCTATTGCTGGTGTTGCTGTTGCTGGTGTTGCTGTTGCTGGTGTTGCTGTTGCTGTTGCTTTTGCTGGTGTTGCTGTTGCTGTTGCTTTTGCTGGTGTTGCTGTTGCTGTTGCTGGTGTTGCTGTTGCTGTTGCTGTTGCTGGTGTTGCTGTTGCCGTTGCTGTTGCTGTTGCTGTTGCTGTTGCTAGTGTTGCTGTTGCTAGTGTTGCTGTTGCTGTTGCTGGTGTTGCTGTTGCTGTTGCTGTTGCTTTTGCTGCTGTTGCTGTTGCTTTTGCTGGCGTTGCTGTTGCTGTTGCTTTTGCTGGTGTTGCTGTTGCTGTTGCTTTTGCTGGTGTTGCTGTTGCTGTTGATTTTGCTGGTGTGGCTGTTGCTGTTGCTGTTGTTGTTGCTGGTGTTGCTGTTGCCGTTGCTGTTGCTGGTGTTGCTGTTGCTGTTGCTGGTGTTGCTGTTGCTGTTGCTGTTGCTGTTGCTGTTGCTGTTGCTGGTGTTGCTGTTGCTGTTGCTGTGGCTGTTGCTGTTGCTGGTGTTGCTGTTGCTGTTGCTGTTTCTGATGCTGGTGTTGCTGTTTCTGATGTTGGTGTTGCTGTTGCTGTTGCTTTTGCTGGTGTTGCTGTTGCTGTTGCTTTTGCTGGTGTTGCTGTTGCTGTTGCTGGTGTTGCTGTTGCTGCTGCTGTTGCTGGTGTTGCTGTTGCTGTTGCTGTTGCTGTTGCTGTTGCTGTTGCTGGTGTTGCTGTTGCTGGTGTTGCTGTTGCTGGTGCTGCTGTTGCTGGTGTTGCTACTGCTGTTGGTGCTGGTGTTGCTGTTGCTGTTGGTGCTGGTGTTGCTGTTGCTGCTGTTGCTGTTGCTGTTGCTGGTGTTGTTGTTGCTGTTGCTGTTGCTGTTGCTGTTGCTGGTGTTGCTCTTGCTGCTGCTGTTGCTGGTGTTGCTGTTGCTGTTGCTGGTGTTGCTGTTGCTGTTGCTGTTCCTGATGCTGGTGTTGCTGTTTCTGATGCTGGTGTTGCTGTTGCTGTTGCTTTTGCTGGTGTTGCTGTTGCTGTTGCTTTTGCTGGTGTTGCTGTTGCTGTTGCTTTTGCTGGTGTTGCTGTTGCTGTTGCTGGTGTTGCTGTTGCTGTTGCTGTTGCTGTTGCTGGTGTTGCTGTTGCTGTTGCTGTTGCTGTTGCTGTTGCTGTTGCTAGTGT
>OX122890.1:43296511-43299011 GCA_944738655.2 Andrena hattorfiana | reverse complement strand
CTGGTGTTGCTGTTGCTGGTGTTGCTGTTGCTGTTGCTGTTGCTGGTGTTGCTGTTGCTGGTGTTGCTGTTGCTGTTGCTGTTGCTGGTGTTGCTGTTGCTGTTGCTGTTGCTGGTGTTGCTGTTGCTGTTGCTGTTGCTGTTGCTGGTGTTGCTGTTGCTGGTGTTGCTGTTGCTGTTGCTTTTGCTGGTGTTGCTGTTGCTGTTGCTTTTGCTGGTGTTGCTGTTGCTGTTGCTGGTGTTGCTGTTGCTGTTGCTGTTGCTGGTGTTGCTGTTGCCGTTGCTGTTGCTGTTGCTAGTGTTGCTGTTGCTGTTGCTGTTGCTGTTGCTGGTGTTGCTGTTGCTGTTGCTGTTGCTTTTGCTGCTGTTGCTGTTGCTTTTGCTGGTGTTGCTGTTGCTGTTGCTTTTGCTGGTGTTGCTGTTGCTGTTGCTTTTGCTGGTGTTGCTGTTGCTGTTGCTTTTGCTGGTGTGGCTGTTGCTGTTGCTGTTGTTGTTGCTGGTGTTGCTGTTGCCGTTGCTGTTGCTGGTGTTGCTGTTGCTGTTGCTGGTGTTGCTGTTGCTGTTGCTGTTGCTGTTGCTGGTGTTGCTGTTGCTGTTGCTGTTGCTGTTGCTGGTGTTGCTGTTGCTGTTGCTGGTGTTGCTGTTGCTGTTGCTGGTGTTGCTGTTGCTGTTGCTGTTGCTGGTGTTGCTGTTGCTGTTGCTGTTGCTGGTGTTGCTGTTGCTGTTGCTGTTGCTGGTGTTGCTGTTGCTGTTGCTGTTGCTGGTGTTGCTGTTGCTGTTGCTGTTGCTGTTGCTGGTGTTGCTGTTGCTGTTGCTGTTGCTGTTGCTGATGTTGCTGTTGCTGGTGTTGCTGTTGCTGGTGTTGCTGTTGCTGTTGCTGTTGTTGTTGTTGCTGTTGCTGCTGTTGCTGTTGCTGTTGCTGTTGCTGTTGCTGTTGCTGGTGTTGCTGTTGCTGTTGCTGTTGTTGTTGTTGCTGTTGCTGCTGTTGCTGTTGCTGTTGCTGTTGCTGTTGCTGTTGCTGTTGCTGTTGCTGGTGTTGCTGTTGCTGTTGCTGTGGTTGTTGCTGTTGCTGTTGCTGTTGCTTTTGCTGCTGTTGCTGTTGCTTTTGCTGCTGTTGCTGTTGCTGTTGCTTTTGCTGGTGTTGCTGTTGCTGTTGCTTTTGCTGGTGTTGCTGTTGCTGTTGCTTTTGCTGGTGTTGCTGTTGCTGTTGCTTTTGCTGGTGTGGCTGTTGCTGTTGCTGTTGTTGTTGCTGGTGTTGCTGTTGCCGTTGCTGTTGCTGGTGTTGCTGTTGCTGTTGCTGGTGTTGCTGTTGCTGTTGCTGTTGCTGTTGCTGGTGTTGCTGTTGCTGTTGCTGTTGCTGTTGCTGGTGTTGCTGTTGCTGTTGCTGTTGCTGTTGCTGGTGTTGCTGTTGCTGTTGCTGGTGTTGCTGTTGCTGTTGCTGTTGCTGGTGTTGCTGTTGCTGGTGTTGCTGTTGCTGTTGCTGTTGCTGGTGTTGCTGTTGCTGTTGCTGTTGCTGTTGCTGGTGTTGCGGTTGCTGTTGCTGTTGCTGTTGCTGATGTTGCTGTTGCTGGTGTTGCTTTTGCTGGTGTTGCTGTTGCTGTTGCTGTGGCTGTTGCTGTTGCTGGTGTTGCTGTTGCTGTTGCTGTTTCTGATGCTGGTGTTGCTGTTTCTGATGTTGGTGTTGCTGTTGCTGTTGCTTTTGCTGGTGTTGCTGTTGCTGTTGCTGGTGTTGCTGTTGCTGTTGCTGGTGTTGCTGTTGCTGTTGCTGTTGCTGTTGCTGGTGTTGCTGTTGCTGTTGCTGTTGCTGTTGCTGATGTTGCTGTTGCTGGTGTTGCTGTTGCTGGTGTTGCTGTTGCTGTTGCTGTTGTTGTTGTTGCTGTTGCTGCTGTTGCTGTTGCTGTTGCTGTTGCTGTTGCTGTTGCTGTTGCTGTTGCTGGTGTTGCTGTTGCTGTTGCTGTTGTTGTTGGTGCTGTTGCTGTTGCTGTTGCTGGTGTTGCTGTTGCTGTTGCTGTTGCTGGTGTTGCTGTTGCTGTTGCTGTTGCTGTTGCTGGTGTTGCTGTTGCTGTTGCTGTGGTTGTTGCTGTTGCTGTTGCTGTTGCTTTTGCTGCTGTTGCTGTTGCTTTTGCTGCTGTTGCTGTTGCTGTTGCTTTTGCTGGTGTTGCTGTTGCTGTTGCTTTTGCTGGTGTTGCTGTTGCTGTTGCTTTTGCTGGTGTGGCTGTTGCTGTTGCTGTTGTTGTTGCTGGTGTTGCTGTTGCCGTTGCTGTTGCTGGTGTTGCTGTTGCTGTTGCTGGTGTTGCTGTTGCTGTTGCTGTTGCTGTTGCTGGTGTTGCTGTTGCTGTTGCTGTTGCTGTTGCTGGTGTTGCTGTTGCTGTTGCTGTTGCTGGTGTTGCTGTTGCTGTTGCTGGTGTTGCTGTTGCTGTTGCTGTTGCTGGTGTTGCTGTTGCTGTTGCTGTTGCTGGTGTTGCTGTTGCTGTTGCTGGTGTTGCTGTTGCTGTTGCTGT